>WNGS01001312.1:46703859-46715244 GCA_020271785.1 Procambarus virginalis
GCAACGTTGGAATGGATGAATTTGCACTACTGCCACCTGGGTGGCTGGGAGGCTGTGAAGTAGTTTTTCAGGGCGTACCTTACAGTAACAGGTCACAGTGTGTGGCCTGGCTGGGATACATGGCATTATGTGAGAGGTATGGCTGTAAATTCTGTACAGTTGGTGACATCTGGGTATGCAGTCATTTAACTTCATGGAAGAGGCTTGCTCTAATATCCTTGACAAGGGATAAAATAGGAAATCTCTGATAAATATGTTGGCGAGTTAGGACTTCTTTGAAGATGCTCAGAATCTGCTGTATCTCCGGTGTTGTGCAACTTTTCATTAGGATAAATCAGAACTGACCATTCTGGGCATAGCCCATTTCTGTTGGTAGATTTAGCATTTCAGCCAAGGTAACTAGAACTGGCACTCATTTGGCACGGTTGGATAAGGTGGAAGGGTAGACTGCGAATGGCCCAACTACACCCATCCTCTTTCTGCTTGCTCCACAAGCAAATCTCGGGTAACTTTTTCACAAAAGACAGATCTTAACATAATAAAAAAGGGCAGTAGAGTGATATTAAGGTTAGCCATTGTCAGGGATAAATTACCATAGGAGGGATTAAGGTACAACTGCTCATGTTTGCACACATGTACTAAGTGACAGCAATTTTTAAACTACTATCAAAGTAATCGTCCCCCTTTCTTTTCTTTCTTTTCTCTAGTGATATTTCCTTACCCCCATGACAGTCAAAATAGTGTATTTATAATGAATGAATGGAAATATATTTGAAATTGCAGGTTAGCTACATTGGTGTCAACTTCAAATTTTTCCTGCACAGTATTAAAGAGTAAATGACTTTATACTGGCACTTTGATTAATATAACTTTAATATTGCCAGGTGCATGTTCCTTGGTTTTAGGAATAAGCATGTTCTGATGGCCTAGATTAGCTACAAATTAGTGAAATTTGTCATTTGGAAATGACATTTATACACCAATATTTCTCTATTTTTCTTGGTAATGCAACAATCATGATACATGATTGCTATCACATTGAACATTACAATTTAATTTAAATGTTCATTATGAATTTGTGGAAAGGCTCCCATGATTGCATAGCAGTGGAGTTTAATACATTGCAAAACATGTAATTAATGGTTAATTATATTTTTCAGAATTTTCATTAAAACATAGCCGTACTCCGGAGATCCAAAAGTGCATAAAATATATGGAAACCAAATGCCAGGAGTGTACCCTCAAGCGAGACCTTATTTATTATGCTGTATTTGCTATTGTCAGAATAAAAAAGATCAACACACACATTCATAAAAGGTAATTGGATATGGTAGTATTTTTTCATACTTACAATACAGTAGTTGTTATTTAGTTTTCTCATGTAGAATATTGTACAGTAATTTACTTTTGCATGTGTGTTCAAGTTTTAAATTATTCTCTACAACCTTTTCAACACAATTATTGTGTAACTAGTTGAACAATAGCATCCATAGTTGTGAATACTTTGTTTCTGGATTGGAGCCTCAGTTGCTTCCTCGGACTCAAGTGGTGGGACTGCTGAGCCTTCAGATTGTACCAGGCCCACCGTCTTGTGTATACCTTCTAAGAACCAACACCTGAATCTGACTCTGTAAACAGGGCATGGGCTGAATGGGGATCAGAGACCAACTCAGAAACTGAAGGAAAAAATTTGCAGAAAGTCCAGATACAACTGACTAACAAATGAACAACACTAGTAACAATTCCCAGTCACTTTTAGATGGCAGCCCAGGCTGCTTGGCTTATCTTGGAGCCAGTTCTTTCCTACATTCCCTTATTGGACATGGGAGGGGGTGTTGTCTGTAGTTTGGCAGCCTGCTTTCACAGTTTTAGTGGTAGCAGCTAAGCCCATGTCTGGAGCTGAGTTGCTTCTTTGTGCAGTGGCTTTATCTGTCATTATTGCCCTTGTGCAGTTTTCTGGGGGGGAGCTGCGTAGGCTCCCTCGGGCTATGCAGGTTGATATGGATATATTAGCTTTCTGGCATCAGTCAATGTGCATGGAGTTCTTGCCTACTGGGGACCACGAGCCAGAACCTGGCCCCTTCAGAAAGGCATGAGGAGCAATGATTTATTGTAGAGGTTCTGGCCTTGGTTCCTGGTAGGCAAGAACTTCATGTACATTGACTGATGCCAGAAAGTTATACATATCCATATCAGCCTGGATAACTCCAGGGAGCCTCCAGGTCTCACCCAGAAAATGGCGTTTCATTACATTCAACGCTGTTTTTTTTTTTTAATTCAAGCACTGTAAAAATTGTTAATAACTGCTTTAAAATCAATAATTTTATCTCCATCATTTCGAACTTTCATAATACATGTGCATTATTTTAAGGTTGTTTGACAATTAAAAAAAAAAATTTACCTATGTAAGAGCTCAGTAATCCAAATTCCAGTAACTTGAATCTTCAGATAATCTGAATGAATTCGTGTTCATCATGCGCAGGTAAACAGTGAGAGTAGATAGGTAAAAGATGAAGGTGCGAGGGTAGATGGTGGATTGCATGGGGTAAACAGCAGGGTTAAACAAGTAAATGATGAAAATGTGTAGGTGAACAACAGAAGTAACTGTTTTGGTACAAAGAATTTTGAATTTGTTAATTTTTGGACATTCCTGGTAAAAAAATTTCAACTAACTCACCCGTAACTTTAATAACTTGACTAACATGAATGGGGGAGGTGGCCTCTGTATGATTCTGATTACTGAGCATAGACAATACCCATATTAATACATTAATATTCTGATGACATTATAGCTGGTCATTCAAACTTCGATAATAATGATTCCAACGATGCTAAAATGCATCATCCATCAAAAAATCCTTAAAATCATATCTTTGTTAGCACAGAGTGGGCATAACTTATCAGGGGAATCCACCAAAGTACTGTACTGTATTAGGGATCATCTCGGTCAACTATCTATCACTCGAGACGATAATTGCTCTTTTTGTGAGAATTTTTATTGTTTTGCCAGAAAGTATGAAGGCTGTTTTTTTCTTTTTACAGTAACACAGACCGATAATGTGCCCAAATTTCCATGTTTAACGTTTTATATATATATTGAAAAATAAAGTAATGTTAAGAAATATCATATATGAGGAATGTTGAAATTTTCAAAACAATTCATATATTTAACACCATTACACAAATTCTATTATCAATTTACATTTTATTTTGCATCGGTACTCTAGCAAATTCATTTGCGAACATTTTGATACTAAATTTATACTAATAAACCATAAACTATCTGAGAAAACTTGTACAGTATAAACATTGTAGGTGTCTTTAGTAAGGGACCCCTGAGATCCCCTGAAACGGTCACAATTGAAAACGTTCCGATGGGTTAGAACGTTAAAGTGTTAAATAAGGTGTTATATCTCAATTCCTTATAGTCTTTCAGTTCTCTAACAACATAGTATTCTTAAAGCATTTGAATTTTTGCTCTTGTGATGGTTCTTGTATTGCCAAGATGTTTGTCTCTGGTTGCATTATTAGGAATTTTGTCATCCATCATTGTAGTTCATGAACATGGAGTTTTATCAGGTTTCATTCTAGAAAATCTCCACAGGTTCACAGACACCTTAGGGGAGTGTTTAACTCAAATCTGGGGTTATCGACAGCTGATGGCTGAAATAGAAATTATACGAAAAGAAATGTATGACTCGACAAGTCCCAGCCACGAGGAGAAGTTGCTACGACTTTGGGCTGCCTTAATGCCAGGAACTATATTAGAGGTCAGCCAATTTCAGTTTATAATATCACTTAATGGCATTGTTTTACTATACTGTATTTTTTAATTGCTGTATTGATGCATTTATTACAAGATAATCTATTTGTTGAACAGACCACAAAATACTGTATTGGTCTCATAATGATCTAGGTTACTTTATCAAAGATGACATTTCACCTGTAAGGCTTAATCAAGCCTAATGTATTTATGGTATCTGCTTATAGATAGAAAAGGTGGAGTTAGGCCAGGTGTGAGGGATTAACAATTTCACTATTTATATTTTTCTTTGTCCTCTCACCTTTTGGCCTGTAGTGACTTCATCAGGCTACATTCATGGATACTATCAACACTAGGACTCTTGTTCCTGCCACTTAACCTCCATGCCTGCTGCATTCCACATCTGGCTCATGCCGAGACTTATAACATCTAACTTTTCGGTTTGCAATGTCCCATGTCTGACTACAATCTCTGTCATTCTCCAGCACTGACAAATGCCACCATCACCTAACATATCTGCTTGCAACGTTCCACATATTGGCCATAGTTCCTGATGAGACTATCACTGTGACTTGAGATGCTATGTTGCATATCCTCCCGGCTGACAGCGTCCTATATCAGGCTGCGGTTAACAATGCTGACAAAACTGACACTCTTGCTTCTGTTATCTAACCTCTCAGCGTGCAGTATTCCACATCTGACTGCATTTGCCATCTTCCTTTTCTGTATCTTAGAGAATAAACTCATTGTTGTGTAGCTTAACCATTAATCAAGTTGTTCTCATGGATTACCATACAGTGCCTAACACTGTTTTCACGTGCTTTGTTTGTTTGTCAGGTATTTTGCTTGAGCAAAAATGCCCACATGGTGTTTGCAAATGCCAGTGTACAGTATTTGTGAATTGGTTTATTTGTGTAAATGATTGTCTCTCTCCAGCCTGCACTCTATGGAATACAGGTTTAACATTTTTAGGCAGTTCCACTAATTTAAATGTTTTATGCAGTGGATTCTAGCAGTAAAAGAACTTTGTACTCTCTCCAGGTCAGCAATTTCTCCAGCTTTGTATGGGGCTGTTAGTGTGCAACAATATTTCACTCTAGAAAGCACTAATGTTTTAAAAGTATCATTATTGGCATGGCATCTCTAATTTGAAAGGTTCTTGGTATCCAATCTGGANATATATTGCTAAAATGTATTTTAAATAAATATTTGTAGTGGTTTTCAACAATAAACTTGCCTAAACAATAGCTATTAAGTAAACAAATTGATGTAGATGGAATAGGTGTTTGTTTTGATTGGGTGTGAGTGCGTCAGTTCAGTGGCGTCGACCAATCAGGAGGCGGAGTGCGTCAGCTGCCGTCGCCTGTACCAATCAGGAAGCACAGTGCGTCAGCTGCTGCCATCTCCACCAATCAGGAGTAGACTCTACCTGACAGTGCTTGCGTCGTGCTGTGTTTTTCTTGCTATGAACTGGCTTGCACTGTTCGTTTCTGTGCTACGATGAAGATTTCCATGTAGGTATCCGCACGCCAGTATTAGTATGACAGGTCGTGTAGGTATCCGCAGGCGGGTATTGCATGAGAGGTCGTGGTCGTATAGGTACCCACAGGCGGGTATTGCATGAGAGGTCGTGGTCGTGTAGGTATCCGCAGGCGGGTATTGCATTAGAGGTCGTGGTCGTATAGGTATACACAGTCGGGTATTGCAGAAGAGGTCAAAGTCGTGTAGGTATCTGTAGGCAGGTATTGCATAAGAGGTCGGGTCATGTAGGTATCCACAGGCGGGTATTGCATGAGAGGTCGTGGTCGTGTAGGTATCCGCAGGCGGGTATTGCACGAGACATGGTCATGAAGGTATTTGCAGGCAGGTATTGCACGAGAGGTCGTGGTCGTGAAGGTATACGCAGGCGGGTATTGCATGAGAGGTCGTGGTCGTGTAGGTATCCGCAGGCGGGTATTGCACGAGACATGGTCATGAAGGTATTTGCAGGCAGGTATTGCATGAGAGGTCGTGGTCGTGAAGGTATACGCAGGCGGGTATTGCATGAGAGGTCGTGGTTGTGTAGGTATCCGCAGGGGGTATTGCATGAGAGGTCGTGGTCGTGTAGGTATCTGTAGGCTTGTATTGCACGAGAGGTTGTGGTTGTGTAGGTATTGCATAAGAGGTGGTGGTTATGTAGGTATCTGCAAGCAGGTATTTACCAATCAGTAACTGGGAAAATGATGTCTCACTCTTTATGCCCTGTCTACTAGCCTTGTTGTACTTGTTGTGTTAATGTTCTCTAACATTTTTTTTATGGTTTGCACAAAACGCTTTGTGTAATTAGTGACTTCATTAGGATGTGTAACTCCTGTCTCTACATTTGTACATTACTCTAATATTCTTTGTACACACATTCTTTTGAATAAATATTGATTTGAATTATAGTTGAACTATTCTATCAAAATCTTGTCCTTAAATTTAATGTGAGAAGTCGGCGTGTTTTAGAGAATATTCAAGTTGAATTCTTGAGTGTTTTATAGGAAAGTATGATTAATTGGCAATTTGTATACTGTATATCTGTTTATAGTTGCTATACATTGTATACTTATACCTGATTAGTGCTCTTATGTTTATAATTACTTAAAAGTATTATAAATGCTATTAGGCTCTTAACAGTGTACAGTTGGTTTTGTTGATAGAATTAAACACCTCAGGAGCGTGCAAATGTTCTTGCTGAATGTCTTAAAGTTACCCTCTCAACACCCTTCTTTCATGCCCAAGAACTCCCCCTCAGACAAGAAATTGACCGTGCCATACTGCTACCCATGCTCGGCGTCGACAACATGTTCACCTTAAGCGAGCTACACTTAGCCTTAACTCGCCTACCTCTTGGCAAGGCACCTGGAGAGGATGGAATTCCATATGAACTCATTAAATATCTTCCATCGACTGCACATAGTACTATCCTAAACTATTACAACCTATGCTGGACTCACGGAAATATTCCCTCACAATGGCAGACCAGTATTATTCTTCCGTTCCTTAAACCAGGAAAAGACCCATCCCAACCTGCGTCATACAGACCTATTTCCCTATTATCATGCCTCAGTAAAGTCATGGAAAGACTAGTACATACTCGCCTCCAATGGTACCTAGAGTATAATAATATTATACCGTCACTCCAAGCTGGATTTCGACCGCAATGCTCCACACTCGATCAAATACTTTGCCTTGAACATGAAATCCGCACCGCCCTCAGAAGCAGCAAATTTTGTATTGTTCTCTACTTAGACCTCAAAGGAGCTTTTGATAGCATTCCTCATACTTGCCTCCTCGCAAAGCTTGCGCGTTTAGGCGTACAGGGAAGATTACTTTTATGGTTAAAATCCTATCTTACGAACAGGACCTCTAAAGTCTATATACAAGGCGAGTTTTCCGATGACATCCCAATACAAACGGGTGTCCCACAAGGCTCCATACTAAGCCCAACCCTTTTTGCTGCATTCTTAGCAGATTTGCCAAACACCCATCCTGTTCACCTCTCGGCGTACGCTGACGACTTAACATTGTATTATTCAGACAATGCCTTACCTAATACAGTCTCAACAATGCAAACAGCACTTGACCACCTCATAGATTGGACACAACAATGGGGCCTTCAAGTTAGTACTACCAAAACCTATTATCAAATTTTCACTAAAAAAAGACTTGCTCATCTACCTACCCTCACAATACACAACACTCCCATCCAACACGTACAAGAACATAAATACCTTGGCATGCACTTAGACTCGCCCTCACTTACCTGGAAAGCACACATTCAACACCTTAAACAGACGACACAACCCCGACTCGCCATACTGAAAGCCCTCACTGGCACCACCTGGGGAGCACACCATAAAATCCTGCTCCGTTTCTATACAACCTACATTCGCAGCCAACTGGACTATTGTTGCCAAGCATATGCGTCGGCTGCGCCTACCAACCTACAGAGCCTAGAGGTCATTCAAAACAATGCCATGCGACTTATATGTGGCGCAATGCGTTCCACTCCTATCCTCGGACTTTACGGGGAAACGGGCCTCACAAGCCTAGCCATCAGACGAGACATAATGTGTGCCAACTATCTGTCACTCTGTACCACTGCTCACCAGACACACCCATACAGATCAAAAATTAACCCAACAGTTAACCCACATATCCCCCGCTTCCCAACAAATCACTCGCAACCTTTCCTCACACGGGCTACAAACAACCTAAATATAGACCTCTCTCTACTCCAAAACTCGGAAACCCAACTTACTGTTCCCCCTATTCCACCTTGGCTTTATACAACTCCTAATACAGCAATACAACTCGAAGACAACATTCCAAAGTCTGCACCAAACTCAGCCATAGCCTCAGTCTTTCTCTCAACAATGAAAAATTGCTACCCAAATACCACAGAGATTTATACAGATGGATCTCGCATCATCATGAACAACGTACCCTCGGTCACTAGCGCTGTATGGATACCGGAATACCATCTCAAGCAGGGATGGCGATTACCAAACCAACTATCTGTTTTCACAGCTGAATTATATGCCTTATATCAAGCTCTCCAAATAATCACAACATTACCAATCGGGACATATACAATCTGCAGTGACTCCAAGAGTGCGATTCAAGCCATTACATACTCTTCAACAACGTGCAAGGAGTTTGTTTACCCATGTCTTCAACTTCTTCATGAACATCGATTAAACGGTTATGATACCTCTATCCAATGGGTCCCAGCGCATTGTGGTATTCTCCATAATGAACTAGTAGATCAACTAGCCAAAGCAATGCACAACACACCTCACATTACCCGTCATCCAATTCCCCATGTTGCACGTAAAGGAGCCTTCAAAAATGCCATCACCCAAGATTTTGCGACGAAATGGAAAACGTTATGCTCACCTTTGCACTATGGGTCCATAAAAAAGAAATGGGAAACTTGGAAACATGTCAGATATAAAAGCAGAGAAATTGATATAGCGATGACCAGATTAAGGCTGGGACATACCAAACTAGCAGCACACAGCTCAAAGTACAGAACAGACATCAACGAACTCTGCATCCACTGTCAGGTGCCTGAAACAGTCGAACACTATCTCCTTCACTGCTTCCGACATTATAGTGCCAGAGTAAATCTCAAACAAGTACTTATTTCACTTAAAATACCCTTCACCATCGAGCATATATTAGGAGGCGGTGACCACTCGTTACAAGAAAAATACCAAATAGTCAAAGCACTGGCAAAATATCTCCAGTCGACCAACAAATTGGGCCACATCTGACCGGCGCCACCAACAGCTAAACACAGAAAACAACCGCCTCGTCGCAGTACCAAGGATCAGCTGAGACCATAAACACAACACTACGGTGCGGCAAGTCTCCCTCTAACTCACACCTCTGTTCTAGTCGCCGCTCCTCTGTCTACACCACAACGCAACAAGCACTTTTGAAACTCTTATCATCCTCAAGATAAACGCCTCTACCAACATCTGTACTGGTGCAGTCATCGGGAGGACAAACCCTTCATGCAAACTGCACCTACTATCAAGAAGAAGAAGAAGAAGAATTAAACACAACTTTTATTGATGCAGATTAAGATTGTTCAATGTTTTGATTGCCTAAAAAGTTGTAGCTCGCTTGTGTATTTGTGATTTGCCATTTTTCTATAAATAAATGTTAAAATCATCATGATTTTCCTTCAGCTGTTCTTTTTCTACCTATCCATATGTAAAGTAAAACCAAGGTATTGACATCTTTTGAAGTCATACTTACAGGACCAATGATGGTAGTGATACTGATTTTGACAGTGGTAGAGTAGGTATGGGGATATTGTGGATAATCCATATGGATCTGTATTTGTAAAAAGGTAAAGAATCTCTTGATTCAATGTAAGAAATCATTTCTATAAAATTGTCCAATAATAGTTTTGATGCATATAGTGCTCACTAATAACCTGTACTATAAGTATCAGAAGTGTTTGAATTAATCTGAAGTTGCAGCAGTGAAAAAGTACTGTGTACTTCTCAAATGGTCAGACTAAAATTTTTCTTTCCAAATATTCCGAGTACAGTATGGTTGTATGAGTACGAGTACAGTACAGTATACAGGTTGAACTTCTGACTATGTCTGATGGTTTCCCTGTAAAATTAGTAAAAAGCATGATACAGTGCAGAGGGTTCCAGACTGTGTTGGATTGGCAAAACATTCCTTTCCTGCATTATTTAGAGAAATTAAAAACTGTATGTGGATTACTTAACCCAGCCATTCTCAATGGGGGCAATATTGCCCCTGAGGCATTCACTTGAAATAATTCTGGGTCTTACATTAGATAAACACACACAGATTTCATTGACAACTGAAAGGAGATGATTTCTGCCTTTGCTCTTGATGGTTAAATAAAAAAAAAAATATTCAAATACATTTACAGGTTCCTTTTGACACTGCTTGGACCCCTTGTGCCCTCAGTGCAGGGTCTGCTTTTGCAGGGTATGGGGTCTTTGCATCCCCTTCTGTTATGAGTTGGACTTGGATGGGGCTTCCCCAGGGTTTGTTTCCAGGTGCCTTTGGACTCTTCAGATTCTTCTTCTTCAAGGTTCGCCTTGGTGATGGATCCAGCCTCTTTTGAGTTCAGTTTTTCTTTCCTTATTGGGTGCATTATGAGGAGGCATTCTGGAGTTGTCCTGGGTAGCGGACTGTTCCTTGTTTTCACTTGGAGCTTTGCACGGCATTTGTCGTTCCCGCACGCTTGATTGGAGGGAGGTGTCCTCTGTGTTGAAAGTGTTTTTGAGGGCTCTCTTAAGTCCCTCAATGAGTGCCCCTTCACCCCTGCCCTTCACTACAACGTGGGACTTGTGCAGCTGCACACTCAGGTTCCCTTTCTTTCGGGTGCCATGGTGGCTGACGACCTTCGAACTCCTGTGCACTTGACCTTTGTCCTATGGTTCTTCAGCCTCCTGGAGCTGTCTTTGAATTACTGACACGTTTTTATCGCCATTTATATGTGATCAGATGACAGTTTAATGGTGTCCCACGTGCAGTCGTCTTCTCAGCGATAGTATTGTATGAGGTTTCTTGGCGGTCTTTTCACCATTTTCTCTCTCTCCGTTGTTTTATTTCTGTTTCCGAATGGGTTATTTTCTTTCCTGGCTTTTCCTCGATCTGCATCTTATACCGAATACTGTCACTTCCTATTGTGCGGCATTAGCAAGAATGCTTCAGCCTGTGTTCGGGGTTGATGTCACTTTGGCCCTGTTCCGAAAGCTTTCTTGTGTTTGTTTCACCTCCAGCCTGCTCATGCACTGCTCCTTGAACTGGGTTCTTTCTTTTTCTTTATTCTGCCCAGTTTGTGGTGGCACCTTCAGTCTGGGATTGTTTTTGGAACACCTTGTTTTTGATTGCCTTGGCCTCTGGTTGTTGGGTTGGTGAGCTTCATGCTCTGCTTCAGCACTGGGGTTTGTTGTTCTGGTCCTGGTGGTTGCTTTGTTCATTTGCTGCCTGCTCCTTTTTTCCTGGTGAAGAATGAGACGGCAGGCTTCCAGAGGGGTCTTTTGGTTGTGGAAGACTGATTGGTTCGGCCGAGGGTGCATCATGCTCTGTGTCTG
>WNGS01001312.1:46724219-46737821 GCA_020271785.1 Procambarus virginalis
TACACACTCAGTACTTTGGAGGTGAGTAATAATCAACGAAGTAGTCCATGGTACACAACGCGACTTTGCTCTCGTTGCACCAGGTACAGATAGATTTCGCTTCCTGTTTCTTCGTTTTGTGTGCTTGCAAATAAAGTACTCACGTACACCCTTGGCTTTAGTACTTGTACGTGGTATGTAGTCAACCTTATAAGGCATAAGGTAGTCTTGAAAAGATTATAGGAAAAGATCAATTTGTTAGCCTTGAAAAGATCGCTTTGTAAGGTCCCACACAGGAAGAGATTCAGCCACCCTCAAAGTGTGTCCGTCAATCTAAGAGATTCTGGAATTCTGGAAGAGATGCAGCCAGCCTCAAAGAGTATTCATCAGTCAAGAAGAGATTCAACTAATCTTGAAAATATCTATGGACAACACCACCATGGAAGCCGCTAACACTGTTCATCTATGCTACTTGTATCAGATGCATCATCACTGAACGCAGAAAACGATTCATCTATGTATCATCTATATAAATTGGAGATGGCATAGATGGCCACGGGTGGCGCTCAGAGCTACAACTGGATACACTCGCTGTATCGTCCTCATAGGTGCTGCATTACTTGCATCCAACCATTGTGTTAGGTCCTTATTGCGCCTAGCTTCACCAATATCACAACCCTTATGTTCTTCAAACAAAAAGGTCTGAATTTCACCGACTGAGCGCAATCTTTCAACACCGTGTCGGACAGTGTTTGGGAGCCAGAGGCACGTGTGCCACAAATGGTTGCTCACTCAGTACTAAATCACCCAGCAGCCCTAGTCTTTCCTATTTGTTTCAGCAAAAGGATCGTTCGGTGAAAAAGCAGTTGAAACAATTTGAAAAACAGAGAAATGCCACAAATGTTCGTTCAGTGTTTGTCGGGTAGGCTACTCCAATATGACAATCTTTCTCTGTTTCAAATGTGTTCCATTTGTTTTGTATTTTTCATTTACATCTCAATAATGGAGCAGCCTACCTGACAAACATTAAAAGAACCTTACGGCATTTCTCCGTTTTTCAAATTGTTTCAACTGTACTTTATTTTTATTTATTTTTTTTTTAATTTAAGAAACATGGAACAGTCTACCTGCCGAACACCAAACGAAACTTTTTGACATTTGTTGTATTCCAAAAACTTTCATTCTCTTTTCTACAAAAGTCATTGCTTTGCAACATCTTAGCAGTCACCCCTTTATATCCCAGCATCATTAGCATCTTTTAAACAAAAACAACATAATTTATTGCATTGAGAATGTGCAATGTGGGGGGGGGGTGCTCAGCCGGAAACCCTCTAATATGTCTCACTTCTAGCAGTAGACGTATTGCATAGTTTAGTTAAAATTACCCTAACTCATCTACACTTAATCTCATATGATTTAAGGCTTTAAGGTTTAAATTCACTCTGCACAATTGAGTTACTGGAATGCTGTAATGCACGTCTATGAAACGCACTCGGGGAATGCAGCAGCACCAGGGCTATTGCGTCGTTTACAGATAGATAGGCCACCGTAATCGCTGACTTTGGTATGTTATGGTTTACACTCTCTGAATTGTAGGGGTAGCTAATTTTGTGCAACAGATGGTACTTGCCCAGAGTGGACTTCTTGCGGAGGGAGATGGGCGAGCACTTGAAATTCCCAAACGAGGGGGGTGGGTTGGTTGGCTTCGAAAGGGCACGCAATATGCTCCAGTTGCAGTTCCCATGCAAGCAGGGGTTCCACAATGTGTGGGCTGGCTGTTGTGGAGGGCGGATTTGTTGAGGAGAAGGGTATCCCTCGACCCTCAACCCGAGGTGGAAGCCCTCCTTGAATCCTGTGACTAAGAATTCGCGTAGGGGTAGCCCGTTAGGTAACCGTCAAGGGCGTCGGATTCCACCGTCATTGGGATGGGTATTCCTGTACTTCCGATTCATTTGTTGTGTTCTGCTAATGAAAGCACGGGGTGTATGTGAGGCGCACTGTCCATGAGCTGGGTGCTGCCCATGATAATGCGGGAAGTCGTGCTGGAAGGTACAGTCTTGGCTCTTGCAGCAGATGCCCCGTGAGTGGAAGGCGTAGCAATAACCTGCGGGGACCCTGTCGGACTGCCAATAAGGGGGTAGGTGACATGTTGAGCGTATGTTGCTGTGCCTTATTGCAGTAGGACGGCTGTGGTAGATGCCCTGTATGGAACGCAATTCGAGGTCCAACCTGTATGCCCACTATTCAGTTCACATATTGAATTAGTGAATTAGCAAAAATAGCATAGGAAAAAATTGAAAACTAAAGAACATATATTAAGCCTAATATATGCTGTCTTAGGTCTAATATAGTACATAATGTATGAGCTCATATATCTGGAGCCCATTAAACTGGACCTTTCGGTTATCTGGCCAAAATTAAGTCCAAATTTTTGTCTGCCAAATTTTGTCATACCGGGACAGAAAATTGAAAAGCCGGGTATTTGGCTGGACGACCGAGAATGGCATCGAGTCATACCGGGCTAATCCCATACTAAAGTTGCTGGAGGCACGGGAAATGGGAGGTGTTGGGGTAAGTGGTGTCAGAGAACAGGGAATAGTCAAGAAGGAGTATTTGAGTCATTAGAGGCATGTGATTACTTTATAATAAAAACCCAGTATTGAATGTAATGAAATGCCTCTTTCTGGGTGAGGCCTGGTGATGCTACTATGCTGATATAGTGCTAAACTACTAGGTGCTATCAGTTGTTTTGTTCTTTTAGGTCTAACAGGGACCATGAGCTAGAATCTGGCCCCTTCTAAAAAGGTGCAGAGAGCAGTGGCACATATAGTAAAACATCTATGAATCTTAATCATGACTGCCACCCACTGTGAAGGCACCCAGAAAAATCAGGGACACCAAACAGACCACTGCTGATTAAAAATAAGACTGCAGCTGCAAAACTGCCGAAAGAACTCTAAACAACGTAAACAAACTCAAAAATTTGTGAAACTAGTATCAGATCATTTGCCCCATCTCCCCAACTCATTTCAGGGAAGGAGGGAGACAGCCAGGATTCAGCCAGCTGCTCCACCCTCAGTTCTATGATGATGGAACACCCCTGATGCCCAAGGGAAGGGAGGATGTCAGGAAGCCACCAGTACTCATCCAGAAATATGCATTTCATTACAGTATAGTATATTCAAAGCTGGTTTTCTGGGGAAAGCCTCTTGTGGTTCCCTGAAGCTATCTACCCATAGAGAAGGAAACCAAAATGGGCATCAACCAGGAGGGAGGGAAATTCAGGAGAAAAACAGACAAACTGAGAAAAACAGCACAAACCACACAAGAGCATCAAAGACCATGCAAGAAACTGCACCATCAGACAGCAAGATGACTCCTAAACACCTGTGCCTGAGCGGCCCAGCTCACAAAACAGGACAACAGAAGAGCGGCCATATCTCAAACACTGGCGTGACAACGAGACCTCTGGCCAACCAACAACTGACCCAGCAAACCCTACAACAAAGGCCTAAGACCATACCAGAGTGCCGGGACCCAGGCAAGGCAAGCAGGCCCAAGAACCTTGCAAAAGCCCCCAAAAAATAATCTTTTGTGCCCAAAAAGAAGCCAAGAACCTGTCCGCAAAGTCAGCAGAGAAGCAGCAAAGGCGAACAACCAGGGTGTAAGGGAAGACCTCAGGCTGATGAGAATGACCCTAGAGACAACCGAACCACAACACAGAGCCCACCAAGACAAAACTGGCGACACAAAGGAGGCAGCAGGGCCGCTACTGAACACCACACAAGACGTACCCCCACCCCCTGGCCAAACAAATGAAGCCAAAGAACAAAGGGGACCCCCCTTCATAAGTGAACCAACTCAAACTCTGCTAGAAAGAAGGAGCCTGCAACAAAGTCAAAATGCACACCAGGGACAAAAAGAACAAAAACCCCCCCAATGCTGGAGGAGAGCAATGCACACCCACCTGATAACTAGAAGAACAAGGGGACATCGGAAGGCCAAGACATGGAAACAAGCCAAAGCTGTGGAAGAGCAGGCCAGGGGCATGCCTGGCCTACTCCTGTAGGAGTAAAAGCTGGACATGCAATCAAGTTAATGAAATGTAAGGAAGTTCTCATTCCCTGTATGGGTGGTTGGCAAGTAGATGGCTAGGTATAAATAGCTAGGAGGCGGGGCATAAAGAGCTAGATCTCACTGCCCCATAGTCACTGATAGGCAAGCATTTCCCCTAGTGCATTACACCACCTACCAGGGAGCACTTGCACAATAACTTGTGTTCGCAAAAAATTATTATAGGTCTTACAGGGCTTATCACACAGTACTATACAGAGCTTTCCACCGGAACCTTGAGCCAACTTCTACCCTCCTTATGTGACGCTTCCTCCGTTTATTGAGAAATTAGTCTATAATGGCACTTCATTATTTAAAAGACAAAGCATATGAAACAAATCTAAAAACCTAGGTTATGTCATAATCTTAAATATGGAAGTATTACACAGAATAAAAATAAAGAACTTGAGAAAAATATCTTGAGAGCTCCCTTGTTTATGCACCACAATTTTACAAAGTACATTTTGAAAATATTTCTCCATTAGTCTGTTAAGACATGAATTCTGCTCAGTAACTAAAAGATTCGTCACCTAATTCACTTGAAGTTTTGTGGAAGTGATTTTTACATCGATATACAGATGAAGTTAAGTTCATTACCACTAAATTCATGTGCATTATTACAGATTATTATTTACCATTTGCAAAGCTTTTTCACATTCATAAATAATTAGTGCCATAGAGTACTTGGTCACAGTATTCTCAACTAAGATTTGCTTAAATGATTAGCTAACAACAGGTGTTTACACACAACTTGCTCCTCCTTTACATAGATATATATCTTGAAATATAATACTGAAAATGTCTTCTTAACTTAATTATCACTATGAGTAAACATAGGATATTTGGTTATAATTGTACTCTATGAATAAAAAATCCATTCCAATAAATATTTTCTGTAATTGAAGTCAGTAAACATACAATGGCAATGCCCAAGAGCTGCAAAAACAAAGCTGAACTCATTAGTTCCAAACCGATGCCCGAGGCATTTGACGATGTCACAAATATGCTGGATTAAAGCAGCAGTTTGCATTATCATTACAACTATGAAATGAATTTTCTAGTCACATTATATTAAAACTAAACTTGGAAAGCCCATCTTTATTTGTCTTGCAGTGACAGGCTTCTTCCGTGTGAAACAATTATTAACATGTGCAATAAAAAGTAGATAACTTGGTTACAAAGATTTTTAACATATTTTATGAATTCTTACAGCATATGATATTTATCATGGATTATAAATAATAATTTAAATCAAAGGTTTTCAAAATCAAATCTATTTCCCATTATAGTAAACACATGTTGGAAACTCAAGCAAGTTTTATAACTCTATATAAAAACCCCAAGTTCAAAATTCATGTATTTCCATAAATTACACACACATCAACTTTCCATATCCTTAAAAGTACCAGGTAACTAGGTGATCTTAATGCAAAAGTATAAATAATAAGATGCTGTATTGTGATGGTGCAACATCTCTGTCAGTCCTAGCTCATCGTACAAAATAAACGTTGTACACCAGCAATTACAGCTTCAAGTTAAACATTCTCCAGTACAAAGTTACACTTGAAAAATGCAGTAGGATTTTTAAGCTTATATTTTACCTGTGTCTCAAACTTATCTCTAACACGGGAGAATTCCATCATATCCCGGGGCTTCTCGTGACGCCAGAGCTCATCAAAGGAAAAAAATAGATAACAGTAGAATTGATGGAACGCCCGCACTTCTGGAAACCTCTTGGAGGCATTGTAGAAGTGAATTTTAGCATCGCCACTTTGAAGAAGGCTGTAAGCCATGTGGGTGATGTTGATGCCAACAATGGCGAAGGAGTACCTGAAGAATCGTTAACACATTAAAATTATTAAATGGATGTAGGGCAAGAGATGCTAACACAGTAAAATGCTCTTTATTTTTATGTTCATTACAGAAGTTGAAAGAATGTTGTAACACTTTCCCATTGGTAAGATTACAGCTGATATATAATGAAAGGAAAGTAAGGTAAGGTAATTATCAAAAGAAGGCACCAAACCGGGAAGGCTATGTAGCACCATCAAAGTGCGAAATAATCAGAGGGCGCTAAATATTACCAAGAAAGCCAATACGAGAACAAAAACACATAAGGCAAACGATATCAAAAGTATCCGATTCACCTAGAATTCTATCGAGGGACAATTGACCGCGAGGGACGGTCGGAAAGCAAGACACACGCTCGTTCTGGAAGGCAGGACATTCAACAAGGATATGCACAACCGTAAGAGGGACAACGCAATTCGGACAATAAGGAGCAGGGCGGCGCTCCATTAAGTGACCGTGGGTTAAGCGAGTATGGCCAACCCGCAGCCTAATGAAAGGAAGCACTCAATTTTTTTTAGCCAATTTCACGAGTCAGTGGGACAAGTCTCTACAGTGGAGTGGGACGAGTCTCTACAGTGCAATGGGTCAACTAAACAAGTTGGGTTCGCTGCATGTGTTCGCCAGAGAAGTTATTACAGTGGCATGTATCAGCCAAAGGTATAGCTACATTAGTATATGTCAGCTAGATGAGTTGGTACAGAAGAATAGGACAGCTAGATGAGCTGGTACAGCAGAATGAGAAAGTCAGATGAGCTGGTACAACAGAATGGGTCAGTCAGTACCACTGAGAAGATTCTCACGAGTGCTGCCGAGTATCGCAGACATGTCAGTGTGAATTACACCACACATGTAGCTATACCATATGTAGATGATTGTATTTTATGCATGCAAATTGATGCCCAAGTATCCCCATTGGAACACCAGAAACCCCTTTGTAATGGCACCAGTGTTAGGAACTGTCCAGTAAAGTGAATCCTGTAAACGTATGTTAAGATAGGGTATACCTCGAAAGGGCCAGGTATCACTCGGCAAGACGGTTACATATCACTGTCTGATTAGTTTTGTGTATGACGCCTTTAAAAGCAAATAGAGGTAACTTCAAACTGTATACTGTACGTAGAATTAAGCAAGCAATATGTTTTTACATTAATACACTATGTAGGATCTACAAACCCTTCTACCTCATATTAAACTCTCATCCCCATCTGGGAACCATTTACATGCTAGCAACTACTCTACATCTATAAATTGCATGTGAACCAAGACTAGCTCCCTGCCAAAATCACAGTTGAGCAGACACGACCAATAATCCAGTACAATTCATTTGGATGTCTCTGTTGCAAGTGGTTAACTGCTGAGGGAACAGATACCTCCTACACGGGTATCACAGTTCACTTGTGCAGTCGTACCCTACCCTTTTCCCTGGAATATGATCGGTCAATCAGCTTACAACCATGTTGGCAATTGTTGTTGGGTGAACATGGGGTGAACAGTTAAGGATTGGTGATCAATCATCTACCTTCCCAGAGGGAAGAGTTTTTAGCAGACTAGTGGCATTCAATCTTGAATTATTGGAAGAGTTGGGGGAGTCATGATTATAACATATAGTACAAAATTTAAAGGGCAGACAAGGGCAGTATTTGGAATGGTGGTACTGTACACCAACAATGGGAGGTAAATGGAAATTCAGTGGGTCTACCTAAATAGGCCACAGACAAAGATTTATTCTAGTGTTATAACAATGAACAAATAGAATTCAGTATGAAGAGAAGTGATGGAGGTAGGCTCCATACACAGCTTTAAATGTAGGTATGAGAGATCTCAATAGGCTCAATAGACTACCTGCACACAAGTTGACTGAAGGCAGGAACTAGTCAAAGGGAACAGGAACAGGCCAAAGCTGAACCCCCAACAAGCACAATTAGGCAATTACTAATGTACTAACCAATCTAAGCATCCTCCCAACTCACCCCACACTATTTGCAACAAACTCACTTTCCCATCGACTCCTTTTCAACTCACATTGGTATCCCTAATGTATCCCTATATTTTGCTTTTTTGGGGGGGGGGGTTATTTTTTCTTGACTTCACTTTAATACACATTGACCTACAACTTTCACATATTCGAGTACGAACGCCAAGCAATGTTTATTAAAGCATACAAGAAAATTCATTATAAAGAAATACAGTACCATATTCACCGTCAAGAACTTTAACTTCATTTTTCTGTATAAGCAGAATTTTCAACTTTGAGACACCAGATAAAATTCAGTTTCAGACCGATTCCGATCATTTTTACATATTATGTGCACAGTTCTTAGTTATAAGGTTTACTCTTGTTTGTTTAGTCATAAAGCCATAACGTTTGGAGTTATACAATTTTTGCGTCTAAATTTTGCACATATCTGGATGGCCACATTGAAAAAATGTTTTACTGTAAACTACATTCTCAATATTTTATCTAGAGGAACATGACCGTTATATGCCATTCAGAGACCATAATGAATAAAATAACAGTTGGTGACATTTTAACATTTTTATAACGAATTTGAAATTGTGATTTTTTTTTCTTTTTATTTTCTTTTTTAACTTTTTTCTGTTCATGGTATGATGTTGATCCATTGGGAACAGTTGTAGCATTTACCATGAAGATATTATTCACAAAAAATGGAGTGTCTTTAAGGAATTTCTAGTGCACAGTCACCGGGTAACTGTACAGTGTAACTGATCAGTAATCACTGCTTAGGAATTCATTTAACATAGTTTCCTTTTGTCGATTCTGCAGGACTAGTTGAGTTGTGATTATTTTTGTATCATAATTCTTGAGTATTGCTGATTTACTATGTCAGTGTTTACAAACCCTGAGATTACAGCAAACATTGTTATGTCTAAATTCTAACATCTCACAAAATGTTAAGTACTTTATCCATATCACAGAACTGTACTGTTTCTCAGAATTTTTATGGAATAAAAGTATTAGACAGTGAATCATAATAATGTGACTGAAGATATGAAATCTAAAAAGTACTGATATCAAGGAATAAGGCAGTATTGGTCAAAACATTGGTATACCTCTAGCACACTATTTCTGTAACTTTTTTCATAATAACTGAAAATGTTAAAATTTATATTTCTTTTTGTATAGTGGATAAACACAGAAAACGTAGACTGTAGTGCATATTGATTTCGCATAGTCGAGGACGGTACGCCTGTTAAGCTCATCGAGGTAACCCCAAAGCTACTGACCTTCCTCAGGATGCAACCCATAATAAGTGTCTAACTCCAAGGTATTTATTTAATGCTACATGAAAAGAGGCATCAAGTAAAGGAAGGTTGTCATAAATAGTCTTTTGAAAAAAAAATAGAAAATCAAAAGGACATAGGTGGTAGCTGGAAAAGCAAGTAAGCCATAATGATATACAAAAACACATGTGCAGTAAGTGTAGCCAACAAGTGGAATGCACTGATGGAACAAATACTCTCTCTCTCCATCTACAGCGGAATTGAGGTGGGAACAGGAGGGCAAATCTTGAACACGGTCATAATTAAGTAAATCTTTACAACACGGTCATAATTAAGTAAATCTTCACTAAGTTAAATTGGACAATATAATTTGGTGCTCATGAAAAGTAATATATTTCATTCAAATACTATGTACTCACCCATAGTGAGGGTGTTGTGAGCGTGCCAGAACATGTCGGGCAGCGGTTGGATACTGCTCTGCGAAAAACCTATTGGATAAATGATATAGGTAGATTTTGGCATAAAAGCTGTTACTGTACACTGAAATGTGTGTAGTGAAAGACTATGCTAGAAAACAATAAAAGAGAGCAGGAATACTAAAAATTAATTTAACCTTTAGACGGCAGTCACCGTCACATGTTGATTCCCAGGAAAATGGGGATATTGTCTCATGATTTATATAATTATTGTCTGGGTTTTATATGTATGATACAAATAAGGATATAATAGGTATATGTGCATGTAATGGAGTGTAATGGAGTTTACCTTAACCCTTGAAAAAATCCTGCTCTCATTTCGTGGTCACATTACTAGGTGAATGTTTCACGTGACAAGTGTCATTTGTGGGTGCCAGATGTTGGTGGCTTACACCTTTGTTTCAATCTATACTCTTGCACAAATGGTGCCAATTAGGCCATATATCATACCCCAGAGCCCAACACCATTGAGTATTATGTTCATATTCTTTTCACTACTCTATACTGGTTGTAATGGAGTATATCAGTTAAAGCAATCATCAATTGAAACATTATTATGTGTCATGTGAATTATGTGATTTATCAAGTTATTCAACACACATACTCTTGTAAATGACAAACAATCAGTGAAACATTGAGAATAACACAGGAAGTGTCAGCAAAGTCAGGCACTGGGTGTTGACAAATGCCAGAAACAGCAACCACACAACCTTTCAAAGTGCCTCCACTCAGTGAAACCATAAATATTCACTTATTTTTATGTTTTTCTTACATTTTGCATACAAATTAATAATTCTATAATGAAAGATTATTTCTTGGATTTTTTTTAGCAATAGGTGCATAGGCACCTATTTTCACCCATAGGTGGGTATGACCATTTTCCACAGGCACTGTCCAAGGTTTAAAAATAAACATACACCAGAACCTCCAAAGGCTAAGCCTCTTCCATTCACCGGGGCTGTGAATGAGCTATGCCTCTTGTTGGCAAAACCTTCTAAATAACTGGACAAATTATTCCTTTCATGTTTATTGCCTCTCATCTTAGGAATTCAGATTCCATCTAGATTTTTATGTGAGCATTTGCTATGATATCGAGATCAACATACACTGTACAATAACAATTTCCAACGGCTAATTTTTTTGTAACTTTTTACTATTCTTGTGCTTTTAGGCATAAGTACTTGTCAATAAATACTTTTTTGCTTAAAAATGTTTTACTGAACAGTGACACATCAATACAACTTGTTAGAATGAAAAAGTAAATAGAGAAACGGTGAAAATAACAAAGTTAAAAGTAACAAAGATCAACAAAGTTAATCCCGTACAGCATCTCGCCTCATTTCTACAGAAAACCACAAGTTCTCTGGGTCCCTACAACTAAACCACGGGAGACACACTTTTTACTTGGATTTTTGTACTTCCTGGATACTAATGAATTAACAATGTCAAATTAAAAAGTAATTTCTCAGATTTTTTTTTTTTTTTTTTTTTGCACATCACGGGAATATCGGGGACATTAATATATTAACACGTGCACAGTGCAAGGGTTAATACATTATATCTTAAGGTATGCCTGAAATGCTGCATTTAATCTATTTGCTTAAGAAATGTAAATACCTGTACCATACTAATTATTCACTGTAATTGTATCCTTTGTAATTTTTATATATAAATAATGATTATTATTAGTACTTTCCCCATGCTTTCTGGTAAATTTTTCACACTGATTTAATGTCCTTTTCTCTACTACATTTAATAATTGCTGCACATATCTCAACACCTGCAGTTTTCCCATCACCTATCTAGTGCTATATAGTCGTAATGGCTTGGCACTTTCTTCTGATAATTCCCACCTTCCCATCATCTACACAGTTCCAAGCTTCTGAACTTATGTGCTTATGTCTTCTATGATTATATCTTCAGGCACTTTACCTTGCACTCTTCTCACACCAGCATCACCAAAATTTTTCACATTATTCTTTTTCTATAATTTTACCAATCAGACTTCCAGAGTATCTAGTATTCTTTCCAATTACTGTACTTCTAATGTCTACTTTACCATTATTACATGATGCTTCCTGTATAACCTTAAGTGGTTTCTGCTAATTAAAAGTCCCACATAGTGGTGTGCATGACAAAAAGTAGTTCACAATGCTAACAAAAACATAGCAGATGGCAACTCAAGCAATTTAAGGTGTTAGTATCTCCAATCCTTCAACCTCTGTCTTCTTGTTGCACTTTCTAACTTCTTTCCAAAATGGTTAACAATTTTATGAAAAAAGTTATTATACAATATATATTCCAACCTCATCATTCAGTCCAGTTTTTCTGTCGGCTGAAATTCTCGCATATCTTTTATCATCGTACAGTACTCCCTCTCTCTCCTGCAGTTAGGTTAGCATACAAAGGATCCCTTTCATTTTCTTGCCATCAACTGCTATTATCACTTGCTCATTCTACCAAGCACTTCTTTTTATTATTCTATCAGTTGTGTAACACCACACATCACATTATCATTCCTAAACAAACATTCCTTGCAAACTATCAAATATCTTTTTCTACTCATCAGAACATGCTCTTTTTTACATTTTTAATTTATTCCTTTCCCTTTTTGATCTGTGCTGCACCCCATCAATTTACCGTTCAACTTTATTTTACATAACAATCATGTTATCAAACCATACAGATATTTCAATTTTTCTTATCATGAACATAAATTAATGCACTTTTATTTGCAGTACTCACAGCAAATTTTCCAAACCAAGGAGGCCCATTCCACGAAAGTCTGTCTGCGGGTCATCTCCTTGAAAACCAATGATTTGCCATTGTTTTGTGATTCTTGCCTGGGAGATAAAATGTCAATGAAATCCAACAAACCATTTGTCATATACAATGAAAAATCTTACCACAAAACAAAAGCTAGTCATTGGGAAAATAATTTAGAAGATAATTTCTAGTCAAATTCTTTTAGAAAGAACCAAATACTGCAGATACCAGATGACGTTTTACCTGTAAGGATCATATTAAAATCATAGAGGGCAACCTAATTACAAAAGAAAAAAGATGAGATGACTGGAACGAGAGCCCTACATTGGTCTCCTTCACCCATACAACACCCCCAAAGAGGGACAGGAGAGCACCCCATCTTCAAACCAAGTCCATTCCATCCAGTGGTCAACCCCAAAGATGCATGCATCAATTTTAACATGCTGCTCACTCGAATAGAAATTTTCTCAAATACTGTATAAAATATTATTATTATTATATTATATAAGCATATTTAAGCATTGGTTAGTTTTTATACTGTTGAGTCTAAGAGACAAAGTGAGGCACAGCAGATGGTGCAGGGGCAGGCACAGCAGATGATGCAGGAGAAAGCACAGCAGGTGGTATAATCACATGTTAACTGGATTGAAGGTTTTCAAAGGGCCACAGAAAATAGCTTGATGTTTAACTAGGATAAGTTCCAGCCACTGCACTATGAAAAAAAAACAAAAATATCAAAGCAGAAACCACAAATAAATCACATTCAAACGACAATATTGAAAGATCAAGCAATGTACTGCAAGAGATTTAGGTGTAATCATGTCAAACCTTACTTTAAAGAACACAATAAGGTAGACTGTCCAAATGCAAGAAAAATTTCCAGATTGGATACCAAGAACCTTCAAATTAGAGATGCCATGCCAATAATGATACTTTTAAAACATTAGTGCTTTCTAGAGTGAAATATTGTTGCACACTAACAGCCCCATACAAAGCTGGAGAAATTGCTGACCTGGAGAGAGTACAAAGTTCTTTTACTGCTAGAATCCACTGCATAAAACATTTAAATTAGTGGAACTGCCTAAAAATGTTAAACCTGTATTCCATAGAGTGCAGGCTGGAGAGAGACAATCATTTACACAAATAAACCAATTCACAAATACTGTACACTGGC
>WNGS01001312.1:46740258-46757993 GCA_020271785.1 Procambarus virginalis
CCCGATTGCCTAATAAGCCAAGTTTTCCTGAATTTATATATTTTTCTAATTGCTGCTCGGCTTAGACTCGGTTACAAGTATCTCTGGGAATTCTCATTATCTGCCGATGTAGACCTGACCAAATGTAAACTGTGTCAACAAAATTATTCGCACACCCTCCGTCACTATGTGATGGAGTGCGAAAAGATACGTGATTTAGAGACAATTCTATAACCAATGTTCCAGCGATGTGTAAATATTTCATTCAAAATGATCTGCTACCAGAAATTTTAGCCAAATATCCCCAGTTTGCTAACTGTAGTAGTAACTGAGTGATTGTAACCTATCCACCGCTGCCCACTGGATGGGAGGCGGTGTGCAGGACAAACATATAAATTGTGACACTAGCTCCCACATATGTCAGTTGCTTAATTTAGAACCTGTACTTGAGGTCGATCTTGAACCCATTGTTGATGTGACGACTTATATTGAATTTTGTAACTAGCTCATCAAGATTGTAACTTGCTTAGCTAAATGAATTGTGGGGTTCAGTCCCTGAGCCCATTATGTGCCTCTATAACCCTTTCCACTACCGCCCACAAGATGGGTATGGGGTGCATAATAAATGAACTAAAACTAAACTTTTCTCATGAAATGATAGAGGTATCTATTTCGTTATGTATGAGTTAATTTTCGTAATTTGAGTTAAAACTAACGTAGATATATGACCGAACCTAACCAACCCTACCTAACTAACCTAACATATCTTAACCAAGCCTAAACTAACACAACTACGTCAATATGCATGTTCTTAATATAATATATTAATAATAATTCCAATAAACTAATTGGAATCAATTTATTGAAAATAAAGAAAATCACTCGGCCTATAAGGCAAATCGGGCCTTGCATAGTAGGCCGAGAAGTGCGTTCTGGCTACTAGGTACGACATATATATATATATATATATATATATATATATATATATATATATATATATATATATATTATATATATATATATATAATATATATACATATAGGTGTGTGTGTGTGTGTGTGTGTACTCATCTATTTGTACTTGCGGGAGTTGAGCTTTGGCTCTTGGTCCCGCCTCTCAACCGTCAATCAACTGGTGTACAGATTCCTGAGCCTACTGGGCTCTATCATATCTATATTTAAAACTGTGTATGGAGTCAGCCTCCACCACATCACTGCCTAATGCATTCCACCCGTTAACTACTCTGACACTGAAAAAATTCTTTCTAACGTCCCTGTAGCTCACTTGGGTACTCAGTTTCCACCTGTGTCCCCTTATTCGCGTACCACCAGTGTTGAATAGCTTATCCTTGTCTACCCTGTCAATACACCTGATTATTTTGTAGGTAGTGATCATGTCTCCCCTTACTCTTCTGGCTTCCAGTGTCGTAAGGTGCATTTCTCGCAGCCTTTCCTCGTAACTCATGCCTCTTAGTTCCTGGACTAGTCTAGTGGCATACCACTGAACTTTTTCCAACTTTGTTTTGTGTTTGACAAGGTACGGGCTCCATGCGGGGGCCGCATACTCCAGGATTGATATTAAGATTCTGAGTGATTCCTTACACAGATTCCTGAATGCTGTTCTGATGTTAGCCAGCCTCGCATATGCATAATTTTTTTTTATGTGGGCTTCAGGGGACAGGTTTGGTGTGATATCAACCCCTAGATCTTTCTCTCTGTTTCATGAAGTACTTCATCTCTTATTCTGTGTCCTGTGTCTGGCCTTCTGTTTCCGCCGCCTAGTTTCATTACTTTGCATTTACTCGGGTTGAACTTGAGCAGCCATTTGTTTGACCAAGTGTGTATGTGGATGCATGTTTGTTGACACATTAAGACGTGTACTCTTGACACACATGGCAGGAATTGAGTGCGCGGTTGCCAACTTTCACCATGTGGTTGGTCCAGTGACACGAGTGCCAGCAACAAACTGTGCAATTAGCTGTGTTCCCACAATTATAATGAACCAGCCTCTTCCTCTAGTACGTACAATACATTTTTTTGTAAAACAATAATTTAAAATATATAATTTAGCAGCAGAATGCCATGAGAATCGGTGCATATATTGATTTTCGAATGATACAATGAGCTATTTATTACTTGTTGCATCGTTGATATGCACAAAGAGGTATATTCTGTTTCTTGGTATATGTAAACCGAGTTTACCTGGGACATAGACCATTCAGTAATAAAATAATGACCGGTAAGCTATCGTATTCTCAATAATCCTGCAGAGGTTGACTGACCTTAAACGCAGCGCCAAGGGGGATATATTCTCGTACAGTCACCAACACGCACATAGCGTCTCGGGGGGGAATATAGAGATCCGCTTTTACTAGACGTCCTAACACGTCACACTATGTATATAAAAACTGGTAAAGTTAGGTGAAATAAGCGGGTGTGTGTGCCTCCCTCCCCCTCCCCCACCCACGGTCCAGCACACTGACCTCCTGCCCCCCATCCTCTCCTCCACCTGGAACCCAAGAATACCTCCCCACGCCAAAGTATTAAAATAATCCTTTCAATTCACTTGTATTTGAATAATAGTTTGAAACTGCTGCTTGCTGCTGTATGTACGCAAGTGGACTATGAGGCTAGGCGAGGCGAGCGGTCGGGGTGACACAGATACTGCCTGTGTCTTCCTGGATCATCTGAAGGGGGCGGGGCTTGGGCAGGTGAAGGGCCCCGTAGCGAGCGTGAGGCAGGCGGCGGCCAGGGGCCCCGGAACAAGCCTGACGAGGTATTAAACCGCGGCCGAGGCCAAGGTGTGCGTCACTAGTGAATATAATCCTGTCGTGTTCTGTGTTACCAAGACGAGTGAAGAACGTCCAGTTAGAGACTTTTAGTGTTCCAGAGTAAGTTGTGTCAGTGCTGGGATCCTTCTTCAGTTCTGTTTAAAGTTTTGAAATGCATGCCGTAAGTGTAAAAATTTCCCTTGAAAACTTGCGTACAGTGAGCGCGACTCTTGTGACAATATGTCCAACTGGATCATTATCTTCCTCAGTGTTGAAGTCGGAGGATTGTCCTCCTTTACATCTCCTGGATAAACTTTTAACTCAGTAGCCTATAGCCGTGTTGCTCTCAGAATGCTGACTTCTCAGAGTACACATCGGCGGGTATCATGATGTCCCTGTCTGTGCCAGTCCTTAATTTATTAATTTATAAGTATAATACTGAAAAAACTTAGTAATGGAAATAAGTTTTGATTTTATAATATCAAATATACTATTAAGAACTTAAGGATTGCAATGGAAACAGCGATAGCCTAAATCACGACCCGGCGCCTTCACATGCTGCTGAATAATATAGCAATAGTCTATTAGAATAGTATGTCTATTATAATTAAAACACTTACCCATCTTCCATAAATACTTATGCATGAGAGTTCACTTGTTCTTTGTAATGAATATACTTAAATATTGGTTTCACGATTCACTTCTCTCAAAGAGTAAAGTGGAGCATTTTGTTTAGTATAAAACTTAATTATTATTCTCTTCATATTTATAATGTTCTTTAAATGATATACTTTAGTTGGTTTCATCCTCGACTCACAATAGGGATCCCGGGTTGGATTCCCGGGCGGAACAGAAATGGTTTTCTTTAGCCTATAATGCTTTTGTTCACGTAAAAGTAGTTACCCCTGGAGTTAGTCAACTGTTGCGAGGTTGCATCCTGGGGAAGGATCACTACAGGCTTCCTCTCCCCGAGAAAGCTATTTATTATTTTTAATTATTATTGGTATTATCATTATATCGAATAAGGTTCATACCGTTCGTGAGGAATTATACGAGAAACGTAATCATTGTAAGTAGTATTAAACTATACGAGACTCGCAGGAGCCAGGTGGGTGCCATATGACAATAGCACCCGAGACTTGAGCCTGCGTGAGGCAGACAATAACGCAGCTGTACGTATGGTCGCTATGAGTCGCGTTGGACCAGCATCGATAACGTCTATGTGCATCCCGGCCTCTCAGCCTGTACGTTTCATTTTAAACGTTAGGGTTTCCGAACGTACAGATTACAAGGTACTATGTAAAGTAGCTGCTCTAAAAAATCCTCGTTTTCTATGCATCGGTGGTTGCTTGGGGTTGTGCGTTTTTCGTTAAGGTTAGCACTGTGATTTAAGCGGGATTGAGCGGGCAGGATTTAAAAATGGATCAACCATTATGATCAACCATCGATTAAAAATGGATCAACCATCAATACAGTGCCGTGATCCTACTGCATGGTTCGTTTGTATCTTATATTTCTACACTGCGGAAATTTAAAGGGGGTCGAGTTCTGAAGGCTTAAGGGTTACTTTAATCACTGGCAGTCCTGGGATAAAATAAGCTCCTTTTGTAAAAACAGAAATAAGCTTATATGTGGTGTATCGTTCCTGCAGCCCAGCCCCCAATATTAACCCAGTGAGCATCGTGGTCGGAGGCGACCGACCTTACATAATGTTTACTATGTAACGTTACTTGCTTTTCAAGCCTTCAACCAAAGGTGCACATTGTACTTAATAATAATGAATTCGTTTTGTCGGGGACATGCAGTATATATATATATATATATATATATATATATATATATATATTATATATATATATATATATATATATATACATATATATATATATATATATATATATATATATATATATATATATATATATATATATATATATATATGCGTAAATATCCACTAGGAAAATAAAACGACAATTCCGAACGTTTTCGTTTTTCACTACATTAACCGTATTTTCTTCATACTGTGGTTAAACACGAAAACGTTCGGAATTTTCTTTCATTTTCCTAGTGGATACTTTGCCTAACTCCCAGGGTTACCTATATTTACTGCTAAGTGATCAGAGGCATTAGGTGATACAAAACGTGCCCAACAATTAGTATTAATACTATTCCAAACCGCTGATCAAGTTAATTATCATTCCAGCCTTGGCTGAATCATTGTTGATGCTAAGTTATCGATTAAATCAGTTCGATTAAATATGAAAAACGACATATGGCAACTTGGAGATGTTCTGGTACGAGGCAAGTACCCGGGACTCACTAGTAACGTTGTAGGTCACACGAAGAGAAACTAAAATGGATTTGCAAGCCAAGTAATTATCAAAAGAATGCGCCAAGCCGGAAGGAGTTACAAGTTATTCCTCTGCCGGAAACACCAAGCGCTGCTATAACCACCTTCTGATTATACAATTATATAATCGACCTGATTATAGGTCGATGCGCTGGTAGAAGTCACTCTAACCTTCCTTCCTGCTGCTGCAGATGCAGGCGATACGTGTGGTGTTGGTGGCGGTGGTGGGCGTGACAGTGTGTCGGGCGGCGACCATGCTAGACGCAGACGCGACCAGGATGTGGTGGACATTGGGCCCAGAGACGACCTCGCGCCCTCCAGTTCAGCCGCCACAGGTGAGTCCTCGCAACACGTGCTCTGACCACACATCCTCCTGTTCACATAGTACTTTTGTGTAACTATGTGGACCATCGTACTTATATTGACCTAATGGACAATTAGATAGTAGAATTTGGTACTATTCACTTTATGAATGAAAATGAAGTTGTAATTAAAACCAAACTTAGATATTCCTTGGCCTGGTGTAGCATATATGTACTATATAGACCTCAGATAGCGTGTATTAGGCCTAGGATGGTTAGATTAGGTTTTATTAGCAACATAATTACAAAACCGTTTCCGGTTTGTCCCAAATTCAATAGTACCAAATTCTACTTTCTATTTGTCCATTACATCAGTATATGTACGACGGTCCTAATCGTTACTATAAGTACTATCCAAACAGGAGGATGCGCTAGAAACACCTCTTATGCGATGTATGCTGTTATCTCATAAACCTATTTGATTCGCGGACGGGTATTTGATGTCATACATTAAAGTTGAAAGAATTCTAAGAATATAGACGGAATTATTTTAGTGTGCTTATATTCTTGTTAGTTAAGGATTCCGTGCGCCAAATACGCGTGACAGCACAGAGTGGTGGCAACCACTCTGTGGCACATTTAAAATCTTTCGTACATAAAAGGAAGATAATTTACTGTTATCTCAATACATAAATTATTTGCAAACAAAAGTGGTATACAGACTGCTGGTCTAGAATTGCAGATATGGAGTGTGGATAAACAAACAAAAACATGTGTCTCATAAAGGAACATTATCTTCAATGCAGAATCATCAGTATATTTTTTTTCTGAAAACACAAATAACGGATTTCCACGGTTCCACATTTATAATTACCAATCTTCCTCCCTACTTTCTCACCAACAGGACGGACCTTCTCAGAGTGGGGCCAGTCACTCATGGAATGGATGGGCTTTGGAGGCGATGAGAGCGACGAATATTCAGACTACGAGTACTCCTACTATTACCCGCCCAGCGCCTCCTCCCAGATAGGCTACGGGCTGCCCTCCGTCGGCTACCAGGGGGCAACGGGTGCTCAACAGTCCTCCTACAGCAGCTATGCGCCCGTGCAAGTGGCTGATCCCCAGTTCTCCCCCGCCCGTGACGACACGTGAGTCTCATTCTCCAAATTTGTCTTCACTTCTGCCTTTCCTTGTAGAGTCTATACTTTTCCTGCCTCCCCCTGTTGACTCCATACATTTACTGTCTCCCCCCTGTAGACTCCATACATTTACTGTCTCCCCCCTTTAGACTCCATACATTTACTACCCACTCCCGTGGAGTCCTTTTCCACTTGAGTCAGCGTGTTAAATTTCATTGAATTCTATACGGGTGAGCCAGTATAGAATTTCTTTCAATATTTTATACTTAAAAGTGACCAACTCTCGGCGTAGCTTGATAACTCCATTCTGTAATTTTTTATATCACTGTGTGTTCACCTAAACGTGCTTATGCTGGTTAAGCTTGGACTCTTTGGTCCCGCCTTTCAACTTTCAATTATCTAGTGTTGAATTGTATTTTTTTTTTTTAGGAAATTTGGCTCTAACTCCTACATTTAGTGTTTATGGAGTCTGCCTGTGTGTGTGTGTGTGTGTGTGTGTGTGTGTGTGTGTGTGTGTGGTGTGTGTGTGTGTGTGTGTGTGTGTGTGTGTGTGTAAGCCAAAAATTACACAAATATTGTATTAGTTTTCCAAGAAAATTTTAGAAAAAATTTAGTGAAATATTAATTTATCACAGCAAATCAGTCTTATAATTAACTTAAATTTTACTGTATGAGAAGTGGGAATTTTGTGGCCAACGTTTAGTGAGGTGAAAAGCTCCAGCAAGCAATGAGTGCAACGCTAATATGGCGCACCGTCCGTAGCCTCACTGGAAATCCAATTGATATTGCAAAGATATTAACATTAAAATCTAAAAGATGATTAAATATATTGAATTATTGCCTAATTATCTGCAATTTCACGATAGTTTAATATACACGAATTAATTCAACACCAATACCTTGAGGAGTTTGTATTTAATAGGATCACACTAGCCAAGATCCGCCCTCGAACTTTTACTGTATACCAAAACATTAATAATTCAAAATATGTCATCCGTAGCTGGAGTTGAGGAAAACGATTATAGCGAATAGCGAGAGTAATAAGTGGGTGGATTGGGTTGGGCTTGCACAAGTCATCAGGTTCCAGGGGAAAGCCAGAGGGCGCTGCGCTACACCTGACAGTCACTGCCGCTGTCACCAGGCCGGTGACAGCGACAGAACTTAGAAATTGACTGAAAAACTGCTTATTGTTTCATGTGGAAACTTGCTTCAGTATTTTATAGCATGCAATATTGATGTACATTTTAGAAAGACTGAAATTCCAGACAGGCAGATATTCATACACTCACTCACACGTTTCCTCTCCCTCTACCACTGTCTTTCCTACAAAACACACAAAAAACAATAGAGACATGCAGGGAAGGGACAATGAGAACTACGCAGGAAAGCCAAGAGGCAGTGTAAACCTTCCAAGTCTCAAGCAGCGATACACATTAAAACGACAGCGCCAGTGCAATTGAAGCCTAAATTTTTCTAGTCACAACAAATACGAAATGGACCAAGTGACTAACACTGAAAAAACACTCCGAAGAGATGCTGCGAACGACCAATGGAGGATAACTAATCGATTTGTCCATATAGTTTTCCCCGCATAACCGTAAGGTGTTTGTGTTGCAGTTATGAAGATGACGACGGCTGGTCGATGACGGATATTATGTACAACATGGCCCTCACAGCTGTTCCTGTCGGCCTCCTCCTCTCCGCTCTTCCCACTGGGCTATTCACCATCGCAGTCAGGTTGGTATACTGTCAGGGGGTTGGTATACTGTCAGGGGGTTGGTATACCGTCAGGGGGTTTGTGTACCGTTAGGTTAGTATACCGCCAGGGGGTTGGTATACCATGAGAAGGATGATACACCGTCAGGGTAATTGAAAAAGTTCACCTAGATTATATATGTGAGAAGCTGTAGTGTGTTACATAAAACCAACTTATGTTTACATTTCACGGTGGTAGACGAGACCTTGACAGGAATCCTTCATAAGTTGTGCTTCATCCCCCTGGCAGACGAAGCTTCGACAACAGCAACCTCCTGGACGAGACTATGGACCCGTCGGAGTTGCCGCTGCTGCACGCCCTTGTGGAGAGTGACTTCATGGCCCTCGTCTCCAGGGACTGCCAAGAGAAGCTTTTCTGCGAGATCTCCCGCATTGGGGAGCGCGAGGGCGCCTCATTCATGCAGAAGGCCTTCTACTACGTTGCCACTCTGTAAGCTTCTGCATTTTTTTATATTCGTTGTAAATTTTATCATTTTTGTCATGATCAATATATTCAATTGATATCAGTGATACAAAACAGCCGACATGTTACTGATAGGACACTAAAGTTGAGTTGAACGCTGTGCTTTCAGGACCCCGGACGCTATAGCGCGCAAAGTGGGGTTGGCTCGGTTATTCCGGACTTCGCGCCACGGCCACTGTGACATGATCCAGTGCTCGGCCACCTCGGGACAGAGACCTCCCCCGATGGTCACGCACAAGCCTGTTGATACAAACCGTATCTCCGAGGAAGTTAGCACCTCAGAGAAGGACGCTGTAGAGGTCGCAAGAGAGTGATGTGGCAGCGCCCTTATGTTGCTGGCTGTTCCTCATCGCTTCGAGTCGGCTCAAACTCCTGTTGTAAGACTTGTCTGTTCTGTTGTGAACCGGTGGACACTCAACAGCAAAATATTGTTAATTGTTGGCACACAGAAACGTCACTGTAATTGGGACATGCGTTGTTACTGGCTCTGCTGCATGTGAAACACCCAGCAGTCGTGTACAGAATGCATGGTTGTTTCTACAATGGAGCGTCAGCGGACCGAGGCTAGACTCCTCCACCAGTTGCCTAGACAACCTCGGTCTGGACAAGTATTATTATCAACTTCTCATATTTATCTACCAATCGTAAGAAACTTTACTAAACTTTCACAACCTCTGTTCATATTCTCGGCATGAACGGCTGACCGAAATATTTAAGTGACCTCAAGACCAAACATCCAGACTGACCTGGAGACTGACCCATTCTAACTGTGCCATACGATACGGGCCACCCAAACACCCCTTGAGTTGCCCTCAATAGTATTTGCTGGACGGTAAATTCCAGCGCCACAGTGTCGCTCAACAGATCAGACTCTCATTTCTAGAGCTTCAAGGAGTGTTTGAGACCCTCGGCCTGACTTAGACTGTGATACTGCCGACTTGGGAATACTTCACGACCCAACCCCCTTCACTGTATTCTGCTAAAGTTTCACCTCTAAAGTATACAGTTTTGCTTTAATCATTATTGTTGCATTCTAAAGGCAGAACAGTTAATGTAGCTACTTTCATACATTTGAAAATTAGTTAAAATTAACGGAATCAGAGAGTTTGTGGAGGGGGACATGTGAAGCAATATATATATAGATATATAACGTTACAGACGCTAGACTAGTTATTACATTCAGTGTACATGCGAAGGAGAATTTACTTATTACAGACCTTAGACTAGTTATTATACCGTTAACACTGAAGTTATCTTCACCACAGACGCCCAAGCAACGCTCTCGTTGGTCACATCACGTGTGGGTGGCCCGCCCTCTCTACTCATCGCTAAACTGTAGATATTGTATTTATTTTTATAAGATAATTTCGTCTCTTGAGGCTGGACCTCGGTGTGTGTGTGTATGTATGTAATCTCAGGCTCTTCTTCTTAATCTTGTACGTTTTAAGGTTGCTCAAGGACACTGAACGCGGCGTGACAGGAGGGCCAGGAAGCCGTCGCTGATAAGAGGACAACAATTGCCTGTCCTGCAGCGTCACACAAACTATCACTAGCTTTAACTACTCGTTGCAAAGAACTGTCAATTGTCTCTATCTTCTTGTATTATCAGAAGATAAAATTTACCTCAAGTTTGGTTGTAGATACAAGCAATGGCTGCCCTCCAGCCACGGTGTGCAGCTCCCGGCCGCCCGCACGACCTGTGACTCCCCCTACGGGTAGACTCGCCGCCAAAGACTTAATTTTAACCCAGGACTCTCTGTACATATGACAAATTTCATCACAACTAATTTCAGTAAATGTATTCCACGACTCTTGTTCTTTTGTAACTGGTCGTATAAAGCAGTTCAACAAACTGATTCTCTCTAATTTTAAGAAAGTGAATGTCGCTGGTGTCTTGTTTACATTAAATAATGAAGGCTTTGTGTTAACATTATTTCTCTGTTTTCCATCTTGTTCCATAATCGCCATTTTCAAACTTCGGTTTACTCATTTAAGTCAGCCTTTGTGAGTACAGTTGTGTCTAGGATATATTATTTTTGGTTTCTCAGACTCTTGAGCATTTTAAGGCATATTGGCAATAATCACGAAGGACAAAAACAGATTCCTTTTCCTGTTGGCTCTCCACATGTAAAAAAAATTAGTTCTTTCCATAATACTTCTCGACTTCAGACGTTACATATACACGGCGACTTTGTTTTTGGATCATAAGACAATTAACAATGACATTATAGTTGGCGTTGCTTAACTCTACAATACTCTGGGCTTGTTTAATCAAATAATGATCAATGGCTCATCGCTGACCCAAGACAATATTCCCCGGGCATATTTGAGCAAGCGACGTACAAATGCAACAGTGATCTTCGTAAATAACGTTGAACCAACGTTAAACAACTGCTAGTCGAGCATGTTTCTGCCTGCTGGGGATATTACTGTTCTTACACAATATAATCTGACGTCATTAACCTATTGTATGGAGTCAGCCCTACAAAATATATTTGTGCAGACAACACTGAAGACTGTTTCACGTCACATTAGAAAACTGAATCACTATTTACCCTGAACATCGTTGAAGTTACCAATTACAGTTCCCAGGTATTTGATTTAACAATTACAAATATTAACATATCCTAGTGGGTACGATATTCAAGAGCAACGCCAATTCATCGTCATGAGTATTGTATTAACGTCAAACCAACGCGACTTTTTGATATTTATTGTACTCTCTGGGACGATGCTCCTAAGTCGGTGACTAACTACTGAAGACTTACCAATTCCTTCCGTTGTTGTTGTTATAGATTCAGCTACTCGGAACAAGTTCCAAGTAGCACGGGCTATGGTGAGCCCGTAACTTACCTGGCACAGGAGAGGGGCAAGAAGCACGGGCTATGGTTAGCCTCGTGGACAAGAGATGTCTCCCGTGGAATTCCTTCCCAAATCAGACAGAGTATTGAAGTATCTGACTCATACTCAACTAACAGAATACTAATTACTTAAAAATGGCGACAGTTATCGATGCTGACTTCAGCGCTACGAATTCTATAATACAGTTGGCGGCGATTAGTCAATCCGAACACAAAATGCGACATGATAATTTTTTTTTTTACCCGACAAAAAATAGGATAAAACCAAAATACTCAGACTCCTGTTTACCATTTACGTGCCGGTTATGTACGACTACATTGGGACACATTTTTCATGTATGACTGACAGACGTATGCCGCAGTATGATTGATTCTAAGGACAATTTTGTTTTTGGAAATCTTCACAAAAAGAGCCATTGACCTGACTATGCTCATCACCCATGATTGACCGATACGCAAGACATGATCATCACCCATGACTGACCGATAAGTAAGACATGATCATCACCCATGATTGACCGACACATAAGACATGATCATCACCCATGATTGACCGATAAGTAAGACATGATCATCACCCATGATTGACCGATAAGTAAGACATGATCATCACCCATGATTGACCGATACATAAGACATGATCATCACCCATGATTGACCGACACATAAGACATGATCATCACCCATGATTGACCGATATAAGACATGATCATCACCCATAATTGACCGATACAAGACATGATCATCACCCATGACTGACTGACATAAGACATGATCATCACCCATGATTGACCGAACATAAGACATGATCATCACCCATGATTGACCGATCATAAGACATGATCATCACCCATAATTGACCGATACAAGACATGATCATCACCCATGACTGACTGACACATAAGACATGATCATCACCCATGATTGACCGACACATAAGACATGATCATCACCCATGATTGACCGAATCATAAGACATGATCATCACCCATAATTGCCCGATACATAAGACATGATCATCACCCATGATTGACTGACACATAAGACATGATCATCACCCATGATTGACCGATACAAGACATGATCATCACCCATGATTGACCGAATCATAAGACATGATCATCACCCATGATTGACCGAATCATAAGACATGATCATCATTCATGATTGACCGATACGTAAGACATGATCATCACCCATGATTGACCAATACACAAGACATGATCATCACCCATGTTTGACCGATACGTAAGACATAATCATCACCCATGATTGACCAATACGAAAGACATGATCACCCATGATTGACCAACTCATAAGACATGATCATCACCAATGATTGACCGATACACAAGACATGATCATCACCCATGTTTCACCGATACGTAAGACATGATCATCACCCATGATTGACCAATACGAAAGACATGATCACCCATGACTGACCGATACACAAGACATGATCATCACCCATGACTGACCGATGTACAAGACATGAACAACGTACATACTGCCTTGACCACGCCCCTACACGACTGATCCACCACACACCTGCTTGACAGAACCTGCAGGCTAACCTACCAACAAACATCTCCCTTCCACAGTGTCAACGACGTTCATGCGACATTAAATCAACGTTGATTTAACGCTGAAACTACGTTATTTAACGTTATTGATCTTAGTTTTGCCCAGTAGGGCTTGAATCAACTTCGTGATGGATCCATTTGACCTGAGTTCGGGAACGAATCAGAGAGACTACTGGAAATTCAAATTTGAACTTGACTAAACTATACTACTATAAGAAGACCAGACCTGTAACCTCTGTAAATACATGACTTGGTACCTAAAGAACACACGTCCTGACTTCCCCTAACGACTGTATCTGATGCCTAAAGAACCCACCTGACTTACCTAGCGACCGGATCTGGCTCACTCTGGAACTAATCATAATTTGACTGCACCTCATTTAGTTAATAGACCTGACTCACTTGACGGCTGCACCTTACTCGGTGAATAAACCTGATTCATCTAGCGAGTGCAACTTTGCGAATAGACCTAATTCACCTGGAGACTGTATCTCACTCGCCTAAAAGCGACTGAGCCAGACTCATCCTTAAACTCACTAACAAGTAATTGTAAAGAGCTCATCCAGCGGCTAGACCTGACTCGCCTAGTGACGAAATCCGACAGAAACCGACTCACCCCATACCAAAACTCACCCAGCGGCTGAAACTGTCCAGCCTAGTGAAGTAACTCATCCACAAACTGGCGCCGACTCGCCTATACTGAAGTGACTGGGCCTTCGACAGCACCTGACCAGCGGACCTGACTCCCTCGAGCTGCAGGCAGCTCAATCCTTTCATGGTGTATTTATCAGAATATTTATTTATGTTATTACGTTTTTGTTGATAAAATAAAAGCCTACTTTTTGATTTGTGTTTCTCAATAGCCTCTTATTTAAATACGCGTCTAATATGTTAAACAAACGGCTTAAACACGGCAATGGTGTTAGATGTTTGATATCGTACCCTTTAGTAAGTTGATACTGAACGTCAAGTACTTGCCTTGGAACTCTTTACGACGTAGCACTGCAACAAAGTTATTTGTGAAGAGAAAGAGCTAAGCCAGTATGACTGTCTTACACTTGGTATATGAACACAAGAAGTTTTTTTGATATTGTAACACAACCATCAATGATGTGAGATTGTAACACACCATTGTAACACTCCAAACTTCATCAGAGGCTTCAGTTTACGACACAGCGAAATTCACCAACACAGAATTAAGCCAAAGAAGACACCATAAACAGGCAACATAAAATAAACTGGTATAATTATGTACCATAACTGTGATGTTTTAACTGATGTTACAGCCAGGCACTATGTTAAGTGCCACCACAGCTAGCAATATTGTCAGTATAACTAGGCACGGTACTATTAACTGACACAATGACTAGTAATTATTAACTGGCATCATTCCAAAGGCACTATTACTAGCATAACTAAACTGTTTATGAATATGAATTTGTTTTCAAGCACGTTATTGTAGTTTATTCTCTGCAAACAGATGTGTTCATTTATATATAAATATAATTTACAAGTTAGAACAGTGCTTCTGCTCTTCATAGCAACACGAACTTTTTAATAACAGTTCAGAAAAAAATATCAATTATTAGAACAACAAAAAACTGATACACTAACATCTGACAGCTCCCAAGCTGCTATCGCGTCCATATCAACAGCAGAACTATTTAAGGCGTTGTTGGGGCCACCGCTAGACAGTTCTTTAGTGGTAAAAGAGAAAATCAGTAGGAGCCATGTGCTTATTTAGTGGTATCTCTTAATGAAGTGCACTGTGCAAACCTGCTTCGACCATTAGTGACGCTGAAAACATCTTCCATTATTAGCACTGTACCTATCTGGCTTAATCGTTATCATCGCCTTACCAACCTGATTTCAAAATGATCACCATAAAGATGTTGAAGCTCCTGCTCTGTTCAGTAGTTTTCATAACTGGCAACCATGCTGGATCAGTGAAGGCAGGGAAGAATCCAGGTGTCCAAATCTGTCCTGAAGCAGGGTTCATCATGCCTTGCCTGTGTACCGTGATCAGTGATGTCATCATGGAAATGGACTGCTCTGAGGTGGGTAGCGAGGAGGAACTAGCCGGAGTATTCAACCAGAATTTTTCGGAGTTCAACTTCTTCAGTCTCATTATAAAGAACAACCCTCACCTGAAGGTGCTGAGAGAAGGTGTCCTAGGTAATTCTGCCTTCAAGCACATCAGGATCTATGATGGTGTGCTGGAAGAAGTGCAAGTGGGCGCACTGACAGCCAGTGCCTCTACGGTCACACACCTTGACTTTTTCAAAAACAATCTTACAGTGTTTCCCTTCAACGATATTCCCTCACTCGCTCAGCTCCAGTACCTGGACCTTCAATACAACAACCTACAGCAGTTACCAGAGCTATCATCATTGACAATGGAAACACTTTACTTAAGTAACAATCCTCTGGGTGGTATCCCACTCAAGGCTTTTGCCAACACACCGGCGATCTCTGTTATTCACTTGGCTGAAACTGGGATACGAGAAATAACTCCAGGTAAACCAAAATTCTGTTTTGACTTGGCTCAGATACTGAAAAGGCACCATAAATGAAGATGTATGCAGGTACCATAAAAATACTATCACCATTGCTGCCACTGAAGCAATTTGGGTTCATTCATAATTCAGTTCGCCCATTTGTGGAAGATTTTTTATACTGTACCGTATATTAATTCCACAAAAAATCAGCTTTATTCATAGTATCTGAGAGTATTTTAAACTTTTAATTCACTGCCTGGTGTAGAGCTCGACTTTCTTGTTAAGTGGCAAAAAGCAGCTTATAGCAAAATGAACAATAAATTATTTAGCTCAACAGCAAAATTACACGTGCCAATATTTTCCTGGAAGTTTACAATATATCCCTATCCCTGGAAGTTATCAATCTTTCTAAATTTATCATCAAATTTATTATATGCTGTATACTGTATTAAAATTTATTGTTGAATCAGAATGATTAGCAAAATATTGATCTATGCGAGTCACCGATTCCTCTTAATTGCTTTTATTTGCAATTTGGGTCCCGGTAGTACAGTAAGGTTCATTCTCGAATCATAACCGGGACTACTGGCTTTGAAGCTCGGGCGGGACGGAAATAGTTGGACATGTTTCCTATCACCTAATGCCTCTGTTCATCTAGCACCAAATTGGTACCCGGGAGTTTGTCAGCTTCTTGTGAGGTTGCATCCTGGGGAGGGTCAGTAGTTCCACCACGGGGAACTTCAATATTATATGCATATACAATATTATATATATATATACAGCTTAATATTATATACATATATATATTATATACCGGGTGCTGCATATCGTCTTCTTCGAGGCTTATGGGTCCCTACAAACAACAGAGGTGGTAGTATATTGGATTAAATATATAATGTATATATATATATATATATGTCGTACTAGTAGCCAGAACGCACTTCTCAGCCTACTATGCAAGGCCCGATTTGCCTAATAAGCCAAGTTTTCCTGAATTAATATAATTTCTCTAATTTTTTCTTATGAAATGATAAAGCTACCCATTTCGTTATGTATGAGGTCATTTTTTTTTATTGGAGTTAAATTAATGTAGATATATGACCGAACCTAACCAACCCTACCTAACATAACCTAACCTATCTTTATAGGTTAGGTTAGGTAGCCAAAAAAGTTAGGTTAGGTTAGGTAGGTTAGGTAGTCGAAAAACAATTAATTCATGAAAACTTGGCCTATTAGGCAAATCGGGCCTTGCATAGTAGGAGGCTGAGAAGTGCGTTCTGGCTACTAGTACGACATAATATATATATATATATATATATATATATATATATATAATATATATAATATATATAGATATATATATATATATATATATATATATATTATACACACCATATACATAGCCAGCAGCAGAAAATATTTATTAACCAAGAAAAAAAAATCTGTGCATTACATGTGCAACTCCTTTAATCCCCCCCCCCTCCTCTTACACTAGCCTCCAATATCTGCATTTACACCATTATTCGTGTTTCTTAGAAAGGTTATCTGGCAGGTAATCTCTTATGCATTTACACTATTAATCCTAAATGTATTTACATATGGGGTGTCCTCTAGGAATATTCTCTGAGCTGCCACAGTTGGGAGAGGTGGACTTGTGGAACAACAAGTTGAGCAGTCTACCAGAAGGAACCTTCAAGTTTCAGCTCAAAGGCCTCGGTCTATGTAGGGAGCAACAACATACCAAGGTGGATGTCAATGCCATCACAGGTCAGACTCAAAAACAATTTTTTTTTTTTATTTGCAGTTTCAGTCTTCATCTCTCCACCGATATTAATAAAAAAAATTACATGGCATTGTATGCCCATGAAAACTTCATTATATTGTGCAGTCATGTTACAGAATTTATTAAACTCTAAATAAAGTACTGTATTTAGAGTTTTCACACTTATTAAAGTCAGTAAAAAGGGTGTGTTATGTGCGGAGTTCACACAATGACTAGTTAGTGATGAAA
>WNGS01001312.1:46760654-46781862 GCA_020271785.1 Procambarus virginalis
TATATATATATATATATATATATATATATATATATATATGCGTAAATATCCACTAGGAAAATAAAACGACAATTCCGAACGTTTTCGTTTTTCACTACATTAACCGTATTTTCTTCATACTGTGGTTAAACACGAAAACGTTCGGAATTTTCTTTCATTTTCCTAGTGGATACTTTGCCTAACTCCCAGGGTTACCTATATTTACTGCTAAGTGATCAGAGGCATTAGGTGATACAAAACGTGCCCAACAATTAGTATTAATACTATTCCAAACCGCTGATCAAGTTAATTATCATTCCAGCCTTGGCTGAATCATTGTTGATGCTAAGTTATCGATTAAATCAGTTCGATTAAATATGAAAAACGACATATGGCAACTTGGAGATGTTCTGGTACGAGGCAAGTACCCGGACTCACTAGTAACGTTGTAGGTCACACGAAGAGAAACTAAAATGGATTTGCAAGCCAAGTAATTATCAAAAGAATGCGCCAAGCCGAAGGAGTTACAAGTTATTCCTCTGCCGGAAACACCAAGCGCTGCTATAACCACAGTTCTGATTATACAATTATATAATCGACCTGATTATAGGTCGATGCGCTGGTAAAAGTCACTCTAACCTCCCTTCCTTCCTTCCTGCTGCTGCAGATGCAGGCGATACGTGTGGTGTTGGTGGCGGTGGTGGGCGTGACAGTGTGTCGGGCGGCGACCATGCTAGACGCAGACGTCGACCAGGATGTGGTGGACATTGGGCCCAGAGACGACCTCGCGCCCGCCAGTTCAGCCGCTACAGGTGAGTCCACGCAACACGTGCTCTGACCACACATCCTCCTGATCACATAGTACTTTTGTGTAACTATGTGGACCATCGTACTTATATTGACGTAATGGACAATTAGATAGTAGAATTTGGTACTATTCACTTTATGAATGAAATGAAGTTGTAATTAAAACCAAACTTAGATATTCCTTGGCTTGGTATAGCACACATGTACTATATTAGGCCTCAGATAGCGTGTATTAGGCCTAGGAGCCGGTCGGCCGAGCGGACAGCACGCTGGAGTTGTGATCCTGTGGTCCTGGGTTCGATCCCAGGCGCCGGCGAGAAACATTGGGCAGAGTTTCTTTCACCCTATGCCCCTGTTACCTAGCAGTAAAATAGGTACCTGGGTGTCAGTCAGCTGTCACGGGCTGCTCCCTGGGGGTGGAGGCCTGGTCGAGGACCGGGCCGCGGGGACACTAAAAAGCCTCGAAATCATCTCAAGATAGGATGGTTAGGTTAGGTTTTATTAGCAACATAATTACAAAACAGTTTCCTGTTTGTCCAAATTCAATAGTACCAATTTCTACTTTCTATTTGTCCATTACATCAGTATATGTACGACGGTCCAAATCGTTACTATAAGTACTATCCAACAGGAGGATGCGCTAGAAACACCTCTTATGCGATGTATGCTGTTATCTCATAAACCTATTTGATTCGCGGACGGGTATTTGATGTCATACATTAAAGTTGAAAGAATTCTAAGAATATAGACCGAAATTATTTTAGTGTGCTTATATTCTTGTTAGTTAAGGATTCCGTGCGCCAAATACGCGTGACAGCACAGAGTGGTGGCAGCCACTTTGTGGCACATTTAAATCTTTCGTACATAAAAGGAAGATAATTTACTGTTATCTCAATACATAAATTATTTGCAAACAAAAGTGGTATACAGACTGCTAGTCTAGAAATTGCAGATGTGGAGTGTGGATAAACAAAACAAAAACATGTGTCTCATAAAGGAACATTATCTTCAATGCAGAATCATCAGTATATTTTTTTTCTGAAAACACAAATAACGGATTTCCACGGTTCCACATTTATAATTACCAATCTTCCTCCCTACTTTCTCACCAACAGGACGGACCTTCTCAGAGTGGGGCCAGTCACTCATGGAATGGATGGGCTTTGGAGGCGATGAGAGCGACGAATATTCAGACTACGAGTACTCCTACTATTACCCGCCCAGCGCCTCCTCCCAGATAGGCTACGGGCTGCCCTCCGTCGGCTACCAGGGGGCAACGGGTGCTCAACAGTCCTCCTACAGCAGCTATGCGCCTGTGCAAGTGGCTCATCCCCAGTTCTCCCCCGCCCGTGACGACACGTGAGTCAAGTTCAAGTTCAAGTATGTTTATTGAGATAAGAAAGAAATACATCTCAAAGGGATAGAGTAGCTTAGGCTATTTCTACCCCCCCCCCCTTCCCGTGAGTCTCATTCTCCAAATTTGTCTTCACTTCTGCCTTTCCTTGTAAAGTCTATACTTTTACTGTCTCCCCCCTGTAGACTCCATACATTTACTGCCTCCCCCTGTAGACTCCATACATTTACTACCCACTCCCGTGAAGTCCTTTTCCACTTGAGTCAGCGTGTTAAATTTCATTGAATTCTATACAGGTGAGCCAGTATAGAATTTCTTTCAATATTTTATACTTAAAAGTGACCAACTCTCGGCGTAGCTTGATAACTCCATTCTGTAATTTGTTTATATCACTGTGTGTTCACCTAAACGTGCTTATGCTGGTTAAGCTTGGGCTCTTTGGTCCCGCCTTTCAACTTTCAATTATCTAGTGTTGAATTGTATTTTTTTTAGGAAATTTGGCTCTAACTCCTACATTTAGTGTTTATGGAGTCTGCCTGTGTGTGTGTGTGTGTGGTGTGTGTGTTGTGTGTGTGTGTGTGTTTGTGTGTGTTTGTGTGTGTGTGTGTGTGTGGTGTGTTGGTTGTGTAAGCCAAAAGTTACACAAATATTGTATTAGTTTTCCAAGAAATTTTAGAAAAAAATGAGTGAAATATTAATTTATCACAGCAAATCAGTCTTATAATTAACTTAAATTTTACTGTATGAGAAGTGGGAATTTTGTCGCCAACGTTTAGTGAGGTGAAAAGCTCCAGCAAGCAATGAGTGCAACGCTAATATGGCGCACCGTCCGTAGCCTCACTGGAAATCCAATTGCTATTGCAAAGATATTAACATTAAAATCTAAAAGATTATTAAATATATTGAATTATTGCCTAATTATCTGCAATTTCACGATAGTTTAATATACACGAATTAATTCAACACCAATACCTTGAGGAGTTTGTATTTAATAGGATCACACTAGCCAAGATCCGCCCTCGAACTTTTACTGTATACCAAAACATTAATAATTCAAAATATGTCATCCGTAGCTGGAGTTGAGGAAAACGATTATAGTGAATAGCGAGAGTAATAAGTGGGTGGATTGGGTTGGGCTTGCACAAGTCATCAGGTTCCAGGGGAAAGCCAGAGGGCGCTGCGCTACACCTGACAGTCACTGCCGCTGTCACCAGGCCGGTGACAGCGACAGAACTTAGAAATTGACTGAAAAACTGCTTATTGTTTCATGTGGAAACTTGCTTCAGTATTTTATAGCATGCAATATTGATGTACATTTTAGAAAGACTGAAATTCCAGACAGGCAGATATTCATACACTCACTCACACGTTTCCTCTCCCTCTACCACTGTCTTTCCTACAAAACACACAAAAAACAATAGAGACATGCAGGGAAGGGACAATGAGAACTACGCAGGAAAGCCAAGAGGCAGTGTAAACCTTCCAAGTCTCAAGCAGCGATACACATTAAAACGACAGCGCCAGTGCAATTGAAGCCTAAATTTTTCTAGTCACAACAAATACGAAATGGACCAAGTGACTAACACTGAAAAAAACACTCCGAAGAGATGCTGCGAACGACCAATGGAGGATAACTAATCGATTTGTCCATATAGTTTTCCCCGCATAACCGTAAGGTGTTTGTGTTGCAGTTATGAAGATGACGACGGCTGGTCGATGACGGATATTATGTACAACATGGCCCTCACAGCTGTTCCTGTCGGCCTCCTCCTCTCCGCTCTTCCCACTGGGCTATTCACCATCGCAGTCAGGTTGGTATACTGTCAGGGGGTTGGTATACTGTCAGGGGGTTGGTATAACGTCAGGGGGGTTTGTGTACCGTTAGGTTAGTATACCGCCAGGGGGTTGGTATACCATGAGAAGGATGATACACCGTCAGGGTAATTGAAAAAGTTCACCTAGATTATATATGTGAGAAGCTGTAGTGTGTTACATAAAACCAACTTATGTTTACATTTCACGGTGGTAGACGAGACCTTGACAGGAATCCTTCATAAGTTGTGCTTCATCCCCCTGGCAGACGAAGCTTCGACAACAGCAACCTCCTGGACGAGACTATGGACCCGTCGGAGTTGCCGCTGCTGCACGCCCTTGTGGAGAGTGACTTCATGGCCCTCGTCTCCAGGGACTGCCAAGAGAAGCTTTTCTGCGAGATCTCCCGCATTGGGGAGCGCGAGGGCGCCTCATTCATGCAGAAGGCCTTCTACTACGTTGCCACTCTGTAAGCTTCTGCATTTTTTATATTCGTTGTAAATTTTATCATTTTTGTCATGATCAATATATTCAATTGATATCAGTGATACAAAACAGCCGACATGTTACTGATAGGACACTAAAGTTGAGTTGAACGCTGTGCTTTCAGGACCCCGGACGCTATAGCGCGCAAAGTGGGGTTGGCTCGGTTATTCCGGACTTCGCGCCACGGCCACTGTGACATGATCCAGTGCTCGGCCACCTCGGGACAGAGACCTCCCCCGATGGTCACGCACAAGCCTGTTGATACACCGTATCTCCGAGGAAGTTAGCACCTCAGAGAAGGACGCTGTAGAGGTCGCAAGAGAGTGATGTTGGCAGCGCCCTTATGTTGCTGGCTGTTCCTCATCGCTTCGAGTCGGCTCAACTCCTGTTGTAAGACTTGTCTGTTCTGTTTTGAACCGGTGGACACTCAACAGCAAAATATTGTTAATTGTTGGCACACAGAAACGNGGCCGAGAGAAAACCTCCCAGTCAGCAGAAGTATTCTTCGTGAAGCTGAAGTCCTGGTCATTGTCTGCAACGTCAAAGTAGACTAATGATTGGGAGTAGCTTGATTGAGAGTAAATCCCTCAAAATGTTCCTGCTGATGCCAAATTTTGATGCCTCGAATATACAGCATTATGCTCAAATTACCAATTTGTGGTTAAAGGTGCTGGTGCCAAACATTCCCTAGGGCGAAATGGGACTCAATTTCTAGGTGTAAAGAAACTGAGATATTAATTAATCCTGCACTATGATCAGGACAAAAGTATACTTCTGGTGGGTCAGTAAACTATTATGGTGGTCTTAATTAATAATATCCCTCCGCGTCTAACAGAGGCCTTAAGCCCACACCAAACCATACTAAAACAGCTCAATAATGTTAACAAATGTAAACAAAAAGGGTTATGAAAAGCGTGGTGGATGTTGTAAAGATCCGCCCACATCCTTGCTGCCGGGTAAGCCCTACCGGAAACGCTAACACCAATATGGCATTTTAACTTGAACGCCATAAATCGCTTTGTGAAATTTACGAGCCGTAGAGGCTTCCAGATTAATGGCTTATGTTCGAGCAAAATGCTCGTTTTATTTGTAAAAACCGTATACACAGTTAGGTTAGGCTGTATTTACTTAGGTTAGGTTGTGTTAGGTTGGTTAGGTTGTTGGTTTGGGTTAGGTTGTGTAAGGTTAGGGAGGTTCATAAAACTATTGGCGAGCTGTCTTGTGCACAATGTGACTTATATCTGCGCGTAAATAATGATCATGATGCAACAACTGAAATTCTTGAACTATATTCAAATATTCGTTTTCAGCAGATAGGGGTAAATGTATGTGAAGAAAATTGAAATTGACATTGAAATAAGTTTATTGAGGTAAAATACTCACAAAAGGATGAGATAGCTCAAGCTATTCTCACCCCGTTGAGTACATCGTGTTAATACATACATAGACACATATCACAAACAATAAACATATTACCAAACATTCTGAGAGATAAACATATACATTTCCTCCTATGTAGCTTACAACCATAACAAACAACTATGTCCGTGCGGCCCGCCCTCTCCAGCGTTCACAGCGTCAATAAACTAATGTACTAAATTGCCCAAATCTAACCTAACTAAGAGCCAACGAAAAGAAAACGGGATATCGCATTCATTTTGGGAGCCGCTATGATTTTTAGTACATTAGTTTTTAGCCGTAGGGGGATTTATACGTCAAAATGCGACGTACTGTTCGAGAGACCTGGATTGGTCTGTGATGTCCAGTGTTGATATTCTCTCTCTCTCTACGGCACCACGGGCTCACCATAGCCCGTGCTACTTGGAACTTTTTGTTCCTGGTAGCGAATCTTTAACAACAACAACTCTCTCTCTCTCTCTCTCTCTCTCTCTCTCTCTCTCTCTCTCTCTCTCTCTCTCTCTCGTTATACATGGCAGTTGCTGTGCAACCGGTGTTCTGTTAATAATTATCAATATAATTAAATATACAGTGCACAGATCAATTGTAGAAGCGAATGTCAAACACCTTCCACTTGGGTCTCATTGACATTATGTGACTTCCGTAGTCCTTTTGCGTTAAAATTCACAGGATGAGTATGGGGTGCACAATAACTACCGCTCAAAGGATGAATATGGGGTGCACAATAACCTACAGCTCACAGGATGAGAATGGGGTGCACAATAAACCACCGTTCACAGGATGAGTATAGGGGTGCACAATAAACTACCGCTCACAGGATGAGTATGCGGTGCACAATGAACTACCGCTCACAGGATGAGTACGGGGTGCACAATGAACTACTTAATACAACTAGGTTGTCGCGCCAGATGTACACGTATATAAAAGCACGTGGACTAGTAATTTATTAACATGTGACACATTCAGCATCTAGAATGACAAATGTCAACGCTAAATGTCATAATTCATAACTCCGCGCGTGTATAAATACATGCATATATGCTGCATATAATTATAAGAATTTTAAATACCATATTAATTTCATGAAGCTATATACAATACCTGCTTTTAACCTAGCAAAATATTATAAATTACATCGCAGTGTATCATGATTAAAACAATAACCCACTTTCTACATTAATTTCCACAAAGTAAGAAATGGGTGACAGCTGGACAAATGCTCTCCCTTGCAAAAAGTATGCGGCAAGAAGGTTAGCACTTAGCATTGGCGCTGCGTGTGTGTGGTACCGAGAGCTCGCTACCTGCTTATAATATATAGAAAAGTGGACACTACCCTGGCAGCGATATATTTTTCCCATGGCCGCAGGCGTCCTAGTGGTGGTGGCCAGTTACTCACCCATGGAAAATAAACCGGAACACTGTTATTATTTGTTTTAAACTAATTTGATTTGATTCTGCATCTTTTAGTATATATTCGTTTAATTAAAGAAATTACGTAAGGTTGATCTCGCATGAGTGTTAATCTGGAGCCTCGCCTTACAACTACTGGCATGCAGTCGTAGGCTTGGCAACCTATTACTTCTACACGAACATAATATATGTTTTCTAGAAAACATGTCTACAGCCTACAGTATGGTGAGCATAATAAACTATCGCTCACAGTATATGGTGAGCACAATAAACTACTGCTCACAGTATATGGTGAGCACAATAAACTACTGCTCACAGTATATGGTGAGCACAATACACTACCGCTCACAGTATATCGTGAGCACAATAAACTACCGCCCACGGGATGAGTATCGGGAGCACAATAAACTACAAAAATCAATAAAAATAAACTCAATAAATCAATAAAACTACAATAAACAAAAATCCGTGCATATTTAAGATTCTGGTCATGTTTGCAGCTCTAAAATTATGTAACGGTTTTCATACATTTTGCTTATACTCTTATGTGAGTTAAAAGATTATGCATAAATTCCTCGACTTGTACCCACCTAGTTGTACTTATCTAGTTGTGCTTGAGGGGGTTGAGCTTTGGCTCTTTGGTCCCCCGCCTCTCAACCGTCAATCATCTGGTGTACAGATTCCTGAGACTACTGGGCTCTGTCATATCTACATTTGAAACTGTGTGTGGAGTTTGCCTCCATCTACGAGGAAAGGCTAAGGGAGCTGAATCTCACGTCTCTGGAAAAAAAGCTTAATTCTGCTTAATTCATTCCATTTATTAACTACTCTAACACTGAAAACATTCTTTCTAATGTCTCTGTGGCTCATTTAGGTACTAAGTGTCCACCTGTGTTCCCTTGTTCGTGTTCCACCCGTGCTAAAGAATTTGTCTTTGTCCACCCCTGTCAATTCCCCTGAGAATTTTTAGGTGGTTATCATGTCTCCCCTTATTTTTCTTTTTTTCCAGGGACGTGAGATTCAGCTCCCTTAGCCTTTCCTCGTAGCTCATACCTGTCAATTCCGGGACGAGTCTGATGGCATACCTCTGAATCTTTTCTAACTTCGTCTTGTGTTTAACTAGGTTTGGACTCCACCTATGGACTCGAGGTATGGAATTCATCGAATGACCACAATTCTGGCTTTTATCTTTAGCTCTTTTTTATGTTTTATAACGAGGAATCGTAAAGATCTCTATACAAAAGATGAATCACAGTTCCTATGTATAATCTGCTAGAGACATTTGTCTAAAGAGGCCACCATTCTTGGCATATTTGGTCTAATTAGTATTTAAAACCTCATAATGCAACTAATAACTTTGTCTTAACAAAAGTTGGACCTATCGTACGGTGGGATTTCATTAATCTTGTTTAACCAGCGTACAGCACACAAAATCTTAATTTGCGTTAATTACGCTATATTAATAATAATTGCAAAAGTGGTTGAACCTGGCAATATTGCCTCCTAACAAGATTTGATACGTATGCCCAAACAAGCGTACCACATTCACAACGTCTGTTTAAGTGATTTCAGTAATCCCCCTTTTCAACCGACGTCTTTCAAATGTTCCGTAAAAAAACTTAAGTTTTTGTAGCGGACTAATGGAGTTTCTTGCGGTGCGGCCGGAACTCTGGTCGGGGGTTGGGGGGGGGCAGTGTTCCTGCGTTGGACGACCAGACTTTCTCCTCCAATGTTTCTTGACTAGCTTTTTCTTGCACAAACAAGTTCTCGGTCTTGCTTCCTCCTCTCTCTCCCAATATTCATACATACATACATACATACATACATACATACATACATACATACATACATACATACATACATACATACATACATACATGTATATATGTCTAGCCTCACCCACCGGCTAGACCCCAAGCGTCTGGCCTACAACCTTGGACAGGCATAAACATACATTCTCGCTTATCGATATGGATATATATAATCTGACTATTTAGTTAAACTTCATCTAACTTCACCAAATCCTACACAAAATGTAATCAACTTATTAAAATTGTGATTTTACTGAATATGAATCTACCTTTGGTAATGATAATAATAAAACAGAGATAATGTTTAGGCTCCTAGCAGGCTACTGGGTCAGCTAAACAAAATGTTTATGATTGTTCCGTTATATTTACTTGTCTTTCCTATATATTTTTTTCTTTTGTATAAGAGAGTATTTGCGTACAGACTTGGCTTGAAAGAACAACTCGGCCTCCAGTCTAGGTAAACATTACACCCACTCTCTTAACTCAGTTGCCCGAAACTATATAAGTGTTAATGACTTTGCGAAAATGTACTAATTAATCACTAAAATCTTTACTCATACAGCAAACTTTAATTTGGGCTCGTTCTCAACTCACAACTTGGAATGCTGGGTTGGAATCCTCTGGTCGGGGGAAAAATGATTGGGCATATTTCCTATCACCTAATGCCTCCGTTCACTTAGCAGTAAATAGGTACCTGGGAGTTAGTCTGTGTGGGGTTACATCCTGGGGAGGGTCGGTAGTTCTACGCAAATATCTTCTACCATCTGAAGGGTGAAGAAACACTAGATCACTTAATCTTCTCATTTTGTAAATGTAAACTAGTGTGACCTAAAATTAGCATGTAAACACAAAAATTCCCTCGCACAACCCTGCTAAATGTTTCCACAAGTATTGAAAAAGCGGTGAAGGTGTTGGAGACTGGCTGTAGGAGGCACGGGAGCTCACCAGGTGGGAGACAACTGGTCTCCTGGCGGAGGGGAAGAGTATTTACTGAGCAATAAAACCAACTTAACCAAGACAATATTGCCCCCTCCCCCACCACACATGGAGAAACCATGGATGGAGAAAAGTTGAATATTGAATGTGGAAATGGAAAGTCATTTAATTGCTGAAAAAGCCCTCAGAAGGGAAAATAATGGTTGCACATAGCTTTAGGTTAAATTACAGCTAATTAAGAGACTAAAGCCGTCAAGAGAGAATATATTTGTAAATGAAAGCAAACACCTATATTGAAATGAAAAACCCCCTTCCAGCGACCTTTATGAATTTTAAACATCTAAATCTATCTCAAAACATGATGTAACCGTGGTCATTTATGCATCTAATTATAACTAATTACATCAGATAAATATGTATAAGTAAACTTGTCTAATTATCAAGAAAAATATTTTGTTGCTATCGACCGTAGAATAAAGATGACGTGAAACCTGTGGCACGAGGAATGTTAAGAGGAACGCCATCTGCATTCACCTCCACGCAGGGCCACCGGGTCAGCCGCGGTTATAAACACAAGAGAAACTTCCCCGCCACATGCAACTGCCTTTCTTATTTACGGGACCCGCCTAGCGGACCATGGCACGCAACCACAGAATCACGTTATCATCTTAGCTCAACACTGAAAGTGTACTTTAGTATATCTTGTAAATTACCATGTACTTACTGTGCTAAAAAGCCGTACATATATCTACGAGAGACAACCATAATTGATTTTTTTTAAATATATTGACACCTGTTGGAGAATCTTTGCGAAACCTGGCTGTTTACCGATTATTAAAATTCCGTATAAACGGTATAATCACTGTTAATGCCAGCGCCAACCAGTGAAGGATTGGCAGTTTTGTGCCTTGAGTTAGACACGGGTCAGGGTACTATTTGGATAATACATAACATACATAATACTTCCAAAATAACGTAACCTTGTATTATGTCGGAAAACAGCGCTATACCACTTAAAATATGACGAAGAATAGTGCGTATGAAAATTTAGTGGCTTTTCGTGTATCGTTTCCAACTTAACCCACCCTAACATATACTGGTCTACCACACCTCACTAATCCTTAGCAAGCTTATCTTAAAGCAAATTAATTTACAACCTAATCTTCCAAACTAACCTAATATTTTTAAGCTAATTTAACCTAATCTCTATAACAAACCTAATTCTTCTAAATAACCTAATTAATCTTGCCTAGTTAACCCATCCCTCTGACCTAATCTATTTTTTCTTTTATTCTTCTTTTATTTTGGATCAACAAGCCGTTCTCTAATTCACTATAAATAAATTAATGCCCATCATCAAAGTAAATAATGTAAATCCTCTACTGACATTAAAATTTACGTGTCAGTATTGATCAACAGCTTCGGTTTGTGAAGGGATTAACGAATAACCCCTGACAAACAGTCCCCATGGCGTAGTGGTAAAGCACTCGCTTGGCGCTTTGGCCTGGGTTCGTATCCTGGCCAGGGGAGGATTAACCAGGCGCCAATCCTTAACAGTAGCCTCTGTTCACCCAGCAGTGAATGGGTACCTGGTTATTAGCGATTTGGCGGGTCGTATTCCCAGGGAAAAAATCGGATTGAGGACCTGCCCGAAATGCTATGCGTGCTAGTACTGTACAAGACTGTAAGAACTCTTGTATATATAATAAACACACGAGCCGTCTCCACAGCACTCATCAGGGGAACAACCTTGTACCAGCACTAGTTTACTAAACTAATACTAAAGCCAAATGTTATCATTGTATTTACGAATAATACACAAAAAAAGCTCTAGATAATTTACAGCTTTGCGAAGGCAATATTTTAAAGAATGAACACTTCAACAATATTTTGCACGGAAATACAATATAGCGATACTAAATCGGCCAGTATGCTAATCGAGGCGAAATTTATGTAAAATACATGTTTTTCACACAAATTGCAACAATGTGTACGTATCAGCTGTCGACGAGTACAAGCCTAGTATTGCAAGACATAACCTACTTCTTTCACACTATAAACTGAAATTGTATAATCAACATGGAAAAATACTATGACCTGGAAATATTCATATTTTACTATCGAACAAGCAAGACTTACATTTCTACAATGTTCTTATATTATGTGACTAAGCAAGAAACGTCAAAAAAACATTCGACCCAGGATATATATAATATATATATATATATATTAATAATATATATATATATATATATAATATGCGCATCAAGCTTGAATGGTCCCCAAGCCAACATGCATCAGAAAACTCTTGACCCCTGAAGGATTCGAACCCGGTCAACAAGGCCTCCATGTCTCTTGGCAGTGGATATAGTGCTGGACAGTGCGGTCGTATGAAAAATAAGAACGCACTGCAGAGGCTGACGCGGCGGCTTGACACGGTAACAACTGGTGCCAAGTTCCCACAGCCACATGCGTGATGACGATAATGGTGATTACATAGTGGTGGTGGTGGTGAAGATGGGAGTGGTGGTGGTAGCGGTGCTGATGGTGGTAGTTGTGACAGAGGCGATGGTAATGGAGGTGGTGGTGAAGATGGGAGTGGTGCTGATGGTGGTAGTTGTGACAGAGACGATGGTAATGGGGTGGTGGTGAAGATGGGAGTGGTGGTAGCGGTGCTGATGGTGGTAGTTGTAACAGAGGCGATGGTAATGGAGGTGGTGGTGAAGATGGGAGTGGTGGTAGTAGCGGTGCTGATGGTGGTAGTTGTGACAGAGGCGATGGTAATGGAGGTAGTGGTGACAGTAATGATGGTGATAGTGGTCGGGGTATCTGAGATGGTGGTGGTGATGTTTTTTTATGATGATTCTAGTGTGATAGTAACGAAGGTAGTCATAATATTGATGATAGCGATACTGATGAGGCTTGTGATAATGAGTGGCAATATTTGGAGGGAATACAGTAAATTTTAATATATTAGATGACTGATATACTCTTTAGGTCTTCATAATAATATATGCGAAGACACTAAAAAAATACCATGTACGAGTGTTTGGAGTTCTTAAACAGTTAATCACTTATATTTGCAACTGAATTTATACTTTGTACCTAAACAGAGTTAATCAATATTCACAATTATCTCAAAGCCAACTGTCTTTTCCCAGCCTTAGATAGGAGGACAAGATTCTATCCTTGAAAACTGATGTGTGTGTGTGTGTGTGTGTGTGTGTGTGTGTGTGTGTGTGTGTGTGTGTGTGTGTGTGTGTGTGTGTGTGTGTGTGTGTGTATTTTCTATTTGTGCCTGCAAAAATCTAGCTATTAGCTCTTGGACCCCGCTTTTCTAACCGATCTCTTTTTTTTCCCGTCTTTATTATGCCTACTACATATGAACACACACACACTCATATCCCCAAAAAGCAGCCCGTAGCAACTGTCTAACTTCCAGGTTCCTATTTACTGTTAGGTGAACAGGTAATCAGTTGAAAGAAACTGCCCATTTGTTTCCGCTTCGGACGGGAATCAAATCGGGCCCTTACGGATACGACCTCCGAGCGCCGTCCACTCTATATTTTGTTTTTATATATTTTTGTATTTTATATATTTATATATTATGTCCACTCTATATTTATGTTTTGATATATATATATCAAGAAGATATATACAAGAATTCTTACTTTCTTGTAAGATCACACATGTGTACTCACCTAGTTGTGCTTGCGGGGGTTGAGCTGCTGCTCTTTGGTCCCGCCTCTCAATCAACAATCAACCTGTGTGTGTGTGTGTGTGTGTGTGTGTGTGTGTGTGTGTAATTACCTAAGTGTAATTACCTAAGTGTAGTTACAGGATGAGAGCTACGCTCGTGGTGTCCCGTCTTCCCAGCACTCTTTGTCATATAACGCTTTGAAACTACTGACGGTTTTGGCCTCCACCACCTTCTCACTTAACTTGTTCCAACCGTCTACCACTCTATTTGCGAAGGTGAATTTTCTTACGTTTCTTCGGCATCTGTGTTTAGCTAGTTTAAATCTATGACCTCTTGTTCTTGAAGTTCCAGGTCTCAGGAAATCTTCCCTGTCGATTTTATCAATTCCTGTTACTATTTTGTACGTAGTGATCATATCGCCTCTTTTTCTTCTATCTTCTAGTTTTTGCATATTTAATGCCTCTAACCTCTCCTCATAGCTCTTGTCCTTCATTTCTGGGAGCCACTTAGTGGCATGTCGTTGCACCTTTTCCAGTTTGTTGATGTGCTTCTTAAGATAAGGGCACCATACAACCGCTGCATATTCCAGCTTTGGTCTAATAAAAGTTGTGAACAATTTCTTTAGTATTTCTCCATCCATGTATTTAAAAGCAATTCTTAGATTAGAATTGCTTGTGTGTGTGTGTGTGTGTGTGTGTGTGTGTGTGTGTGTGTGTGCGTGTGTGTGTGTGTGTGTGTGTGTGTGTGTGTGTGTGTGTGTGTGTGTGTGTGTGTGTGTGTGTGTGTGTGTGCGCGCGCGCTTGCGTGCGTGTGAAAAACACATGTTTTTCGTGCGTGTTTGTTTTCGTTTGTGAATACATATACAAATGCATCATTCATATAGTCTTGAGCATGATAATTGTTAATATAATCAAATTAAAGAATATACATACGTAACATTTGGTAGAACACAACACATAAACGACTTCGGCTCTGAAACAAAAGGAACAACAACAATTGCTAGGAAATAATAGGTCGACAATGTTACTTGTCGTTACCGTAATGTCAAGTGCTGGGCATCTTGTTGTTGTTGCTGCTGCTGCCTCTGTTGTTGTTATAGTTGTGAAGGACAGCGACATAGAGAGAGCTTCACTGTGGCAAAGATACGGAAGCAATAAGTGTTTACATGAGTGGTTCCGTGCATGGTCACTAGAGGCGCTCTCGTCGCGACAAGACATAAAAGACAACATGGCAACCGTGGTAATGTTAGCGCGGCCTTACATACTAGAAAGTGGTACCCGGGGGGGGGAGGGGAAGTAGAGTATAAAGTCCATCTTGCTGCTTCATCTTGTTCTGCCGTTGTTACATCAACACCATCACCTAACTGTTAAAGACTTTACACTAAAATTTAAACAAAAAAATTGGTAGTAAAATTAAAGTAATGACATCGTGCCGTACCGTGGTACAATGATCTCCAGAAGTGGTCAGTGATGGTGAAGACGGGCGAGGAGGAGCACGCACTGTCGCGCCTCTGATCATCCTCTACTTGTGGCTCTCAACACTGCCAAGAATCTATATATATTTCTTCCTTTTCCGGGGATAATTAAATATTCATTAGCCTACAAATAAATGATGTACTATGATCTTTTTTCTTTCATTATTATTAGTAGTATATTTTTTTCTATTATTATTAGTATTATTTATTGATGTTATTTGTAGTTGCAGTTGGCCTAGTATTAATAGCCTACTAGAAATATTGTATATTTTAATCATTATTATTTGTATTAATATTATCACTATTACGGTATTATATAATATGTAATGCGTATTAAAATACTACATATTTTATATCAATTATTATTAAATTGCTGGTGAGTTCTTGTAGTTTGTGGCTGGTTAATATTGTTTGCCGCCGGGTGTGGGTCAGGTGAAGCACTGGCATCACCTGCTGTACTAGTGTGACCCACTGCTGACCCACTGTACTGTGTCACACTGCTCACTCACCCTACCCCTCTCAGCGCCACACTATTAACCCACCTTACCCCTCTCAGCGCCACACTCTTAACCCACCTTACCCCTCTCAGCGCCACACTATTAACCCACCTTACCCCTCTCAGCGCCACACTATTAACCCACCTTACCCCTCTCGGCGCCACACTCTTAACCCACCTTACCCCTCTCAGCGCCACACTATTAACCCACCTTACCCCATTCAGCGCCACACTATTAACCCACCTTACCCCTCTCAGCGCCACACTCTTAACCCACCTTACCCCACTCAGCGCCACACCATTAACCCACCTTACCCCTCTCAGCGCCACACCATTAACCCACCTTACCCCACTCAACGCCACACCATTGACCCACCTTACCCCTCTCAGCGCCACACCATTGACCCACTTTACCCCACTGAGTGCCGCACCATTGACCTGTCCTCCAAATCCAGCCAGCGCCATATCCCTGATCCAGCCAGCGCCATAAGCCTCATCTTGCATTAACAAATGATATGAATGAATTCGGATCTGGGTGAGGGATTCGGTTGAGGTGGGGCAGCCAGTCTAGAAGATTTTCTAACATATCCGGATTAGTTTTTTTCTTTATCTCGATTACCGAATTCTTACTTTTTTGCATTATTCGCCCATTTTGTTGCTGCTGTTTTAGTCATATTTTGTGTTTTCTCTGAATAATTCACGTTTCCTGATTTCTGTTTAACTGTTATTATGCCAGAGTTTGTTATATTTGGTTTTATAGAACACAAGAATATACAATAAATATAAAAATATAGAATATAAAAATAAAGAAAACAGCAAAAGGTGTATTATTGGCCCATATGTGGCAGCTCCTATTTATATCCACCCTAACTCATTCATATATATGTCTAACCTATACCTGAAACACTCCAGTGTTGCCACGTCTATTATGTTACCCGGGGAACTGTTCTAGACATCAACAATGTTTCCAAACCAGTATTTACCCAAGTCTTTCCTAAATCTAGACTAGGATTTAAATCTAGATCTAGCCTTAGACTTTCCTAAATCCAGTTTATATCCATTGTTTCGTATTCTGTTTTATGTTGACATGTTTAACATCATGGATATACACACCTAGGGGACGTATTCTGCTTCTCATTGTATATACATAGACAATATACTAAGTATACACTTGCTGTTTAGCCAATATTGTGGTGGCCTAAATAACCCTCCAGAGGTGAATAGGCCTTAAACCAACATCAAGCCAAATCAAAATTTTATCCACAAAATATACACGCAAACAGATGTATTTATCAGTGTAAATACTCAAATCCATTCACGATTAAAATAGCCTTGCAATAATGTATCGTGGCCTTAAAGCTAGTGGTAGTTGAGACTTTAAACCTTAAGATATACTTCCACATGACTCCTCTAATTGCTAATACCTTATCTGGTGCATAATGAAGGCGTGAAGACGGAATATACACGGCAGAGACGTTCAAGTTCAAGTATTGAGACAAGAAAGAAATACATCTCAAAGGGATAGAGTAACTTAGGCTATTTCTACCCCCCAAACGGCAGAGACGCTAGCCGCTGCTCACACGCGGACCATAAACACACGTGCTTCATATTGGTTATTGTGGCGGATATTGCCTCTACTGTGTATTGTGCGCGCTCACCCCTATGCTCCTTCAACCCGTCCTCCTACCACAGCGTCGTATTTTGAAGTATATTATACCTAAGGCCGAAAATCGTCGTATTGGAAAATGGTAGCGGCTCGCGGAATTGACACACGGTTCTGTTTTCTGTTTTTGGGGCCCTCTGGTAGGTTAGATAAGGGCACTTTAGTGCGATAGTTTTTTGACGTTGCGAAGCCTTTGGAGGTCAGGCTGATGCTCCTTTCCAGTCTCTCTCTCTCTCTCTCTCTCTCTCTCTCTCTCTCTCTCTCTCTCTCTCTCTCTCTCTCTCTCTCTCTCTCTCTCTCTCTCTCTCTCCTCTCTCTCTCTCTCTCTTCCTTTTTTTTTTTTACTGAGACTGTGGTCTATTAGGAATTGTGTGTTGATGCATAATGAACCTGCAAGCAGAGCTGTTGCTTTACATCAGCACATCTGAAGCCTGGCCCAAAAACTCATTTATTTTATGAACATTGTTTGTATACTCTAAACTGTTATTTAATGCTAACTAACAATCGAATTGGGAACAGAATGGATCCGGAGCCAACTCTCTGCTGAAGACATTATGTGGTTGGTTAACTAGATTTCACATGTGTCTATATGTTGAGCAAATATATTCCAAGTGCGGGTCGGGTTAGTAATGAATGATCGCTTGTCGAGTGTTTTTGAAAATGGTGTAGCCACCATAAGGCTGTTGATTGCTGAGCGCCTTGTGTTGTGATTGCCAACAACTTCTGGTTGTCTAGGTATGGGATGGAGAGCTCTCAGCCTGATAACAAGAGTCAGCGGTCGTCTGTTCCTGTACCCACCTGTGTAAACAATGTTCCTGTACCCACCTGTGTCAGCAATGTTCCAATACCCACCTGTGTAAACAATGTTCCTGTGCCCACCTGTGTAAACAACTCAGTGATTTACTGAACAACGTGAGATAGAAGGGTGGGCAGACTCAGTTGTCATTTGACTGCCTGAAAGCATTTAATACAGTTCCTCATGAAAAGCTTCAATACGTAAACCACGCTGGGGTAACTAGACAAATGCAGGGATGGGTGAGAGGATGTCTCTCTGGCAGGAAACAGAGGTTAAGAGTGAGAGAGCTCTGGGAAGTTTCAAGTGGTGTGCTTCGAGGGATCGGTATTGTACCCATTCTACTCCTGACATAAGTCAACGACCTGACGTACGAAACATATGCATCTTTATCCCTGTTTGTGCAAATAACCGAATTGTTACGAGGGGCAGGGGCGAGAAGGGGATTATCAGGAGAACGCGCCAAGCCATTACAAATATAAAGCACTTGGAAGGGGTCAGGATAAGGATTTGGAATGGGACGGGGGGGAAGGAATATAGTGCCCAACTACTTGGACGGTCGGAGATTGAACGCCGACCTGCATGACGCGAGACCGTTGCTCTACTGTCCAGTCCAAGTAATTGAGCAGGACGAAGGAGGAAGGGGGGGGTGGGGGGGTGGGGGGGTGGAAGAATCCATGTTAGAATTCCACTAATCCGCCCTGGCTTTTATTTAAGCCTTTAAAAGTAATGTCACTGTAATATTAAGAGAGTCGGCGGGTTAACACAAAACAGTAAAATGTACACACACGTACACACACACACACACACACACACACACACACACACACACAACACACACACACACCACACACACACACACACACACACACACACACACACACACACACACGCTCTTTGGTCCCGCCTCTCAACTGTCAATCAACTGGTGTACAAATTCCTGAGCCTACTGGGATAGAGCCCAGTAGACTCAGGAACCTGTACACCAGTTGATTGACAGTTGAGTGGCGGGACCAAAGAGCCAAAGCTCAACCCCCGCAAGCACAAATAGGTGAGTACACACATACACACACACACACGTGTGTAAATCACGAAGAAAAGTTAACACGTGATGAAAAATGTGACAGTGTCAGACCACGGAGGAAGAATTGAAACAGGAATTTCCTTAAGTACTTTCGTATTCAATAATACATCTTCAGAAGGGTGAAGATGTATTATTAATTACGAAAGTACTTAAGGAAATTCTTGCTTCAATTCTTCCTCCGTGGTCTGACACTGTCACATATATTGTTGTTTGGGCTGGGACGTGGAGAGTGCCGCCTTGTTAGTTAGGCACCACCCTGTAAATGTAAGTTACTGTAGCTGGGGTAAATACATAGTCAGGTCAAATGAAATCCGCCCATGGCGTGGTGACCGTTAGGAGCTGGTTCGCTCAGGAGCTGCGTGTCGTGCAGCCCTCACCGACGTCGTCTGAGGGTTGTACTCACGCCTCACCTCGACACTTGGCTATACACTACTGCGTCACACTGCGTCATGCTGCGTCACGTCAACAGCAGCAGCAGCAGCGTGAGCAGGTAGGAGTCAGGTCACCGCCAGAGGTGTGTTGAGGCAGCTGGCAGGAACGGCAGGAAGGGGGACGAGAATATATCACCTTGCCGAGACCAACCCAATATGGGCATATTGTCTAACTTTCTCCCGCACGGTGTGATCACTCCTCACACTATAGCTCTCTCTCTGTCTGCCTCTCTCTCTCTCTCTCTCTCTCTCTCTCTCTCTCTCTCCTCTCTCTCTCTCTCTCTCCGTCTCTGTCTGTCTCTCTCTCTCTCCTCTCCCCGTCTCAGTCTGTCTGTCTGTCTGTCTGTCTGTCTCTCTCTCTCTCTCTCTCTCTCTCTCTCTCTCTCTCTCTCCGTCTCTGTCTGTCTGTCTCTCTCTCTCTCTCTCTCTCTCCGTCTGTGTCTGTATGTCTGTCTGTCTGTCTCTCTCTCTCTCTCTCTCTCTCTCCCCCCGTCTGTGTCTGTCTGTCTCTCTCTCCCTCTCCCTCTCCCTCTTACTTTCAAACACTCTCACTCTCTGGTCATATATATTTTTCTCCGTGATCTCTCCTCTTTTTTTTTATTTTTTTATACCTCTTTCTTTTCTCACGGGGCGCGAGGGGGCGCGCGCGCACCGGCCGGGTCCACAGTTCCGGGTCAGAAAGATACATGGGTGAACACTTTCTAAAAGGCTTACTAGCTCGCCCTAGGTAATACCTCCCCCACCCGCTCTCTCTCTCTCTCTGGAGAGAGAGATGAGAGAGAGATTAGAGAGATGAGAGAGAGAGAGAGAGAGAGAGGAGAGAGAGGAGAGAGAGAGAGAGAGAGAGAGGAGTGACGGCTGGTCGTGCAGAGGGAGATAGGAACGACCCATCCCGCACAGGTCGTAAGAGACGGGTTATGGTCGTCACGAACACCTCACCTCAACCTGTAATATATTACCAATTTATCTATAACAAAAAATTATCTTTAGAAACTTTTCTCCCCAACGAGCGTTCTCGGTTGGCCTGGAGGGAAGGGGGGGGAGGGAAGGGGAAGGTTTGGAGGAGCAGAGTGCTACGCCACAAACGCTGTGATGGTCGTAATTGCATCAAGAAGTGGCGGAGGCGTTGACCTTATGTGGAGGTGAAACCTCTCGCGCCGAGCGTATGGATAAAAAAAACTGACGCCAGAAGAAAATCGACTGTTCTCGCTCTCTGGATGACCTCAAGTGGATCAGCTGCTTGTTCTTCCCGTAGTGTTCGTCGGCCAGCAACGCTGTATTCTTACTTACGGTGAGTGCAGTGATGATATAAGCTCCGGTGAGTGCATTAAATGCCCTCAGGTTCGTTAAGTCATCAATGCCCTCAAGGTTCGTTAAGTCACATCCAATGCCCTCAGGTTCGTTGAATGCATCAATGACCTGAAGTGAATCAGCTGAGTGCATATATAATAATAATAATAATAACTAATAATTAATAGTAATAATAATAATAATAATAATAATTCATTGTGTCAGGGAACAGGCAGTGTATTCATACCATTAGGCTTATATAG
>WNGS01001312.1:46825119-46841537 GCA_020271785.1 Procambarus virginalis
GTGGCGACTTTGCGAAGATACCTATGTGCCACCGGTTCTGTTTTGGTGGATTCATTGTGGGTTGATTCAATTTCCCTGGTTCCCTGTTCCAGGTGTAACAGGTTGTGGTATTGCAGCTATACTGAACCAAGATGGTATGCCTCTCTGTCACATAAATAAAAAAAATGCTGTTATTGGCCCTTGCAGTGTATAAGTTGCAGGTGGAAACAAATGAAAATCATCAAATAAATAATTAAAACAATTTCTGAAATATTAATGAACAAAAATTGCACCTGAGAATATTTGGCTATTATTATATATCAAATCTAGTAAGTAAATGAAAGTTTAACTCTAATACAATACAAAGTACACTGGTGGTGCTGAAGACAACTACCATACCACCACAGCATCCAGCATATGACGTTGGTTGAAGGCAGATGGCGTTGCAGGAGGCTGAGGTGATCCAAGAGCACTAAAGAGACTGACTGGCTCTCCAGGTTGTTGTTGTTAAAGATTCGCTACCTGGAACAAGAAGTTCCAAGTAGCACGGGCTATGGTGAGCCCGTAGATGGCTCTCCAGGGAGGCGGTGCCCCTTATATAGTCCGGCGGTGATGACTCATCCAGTGTCAATGCAAGATGGACATCTGGTCAACTAGCAAACTGCTAGTTTGTGGTGCCTTTGTGTTGAGGCGCCCCACTGCTAGTTGAAGGTGGCTAACTGCTTGCTTGTTTGTGAAGGCAAACTACCGGTTAGCTAAGGTGCTCGGGTTTGCCGCTGAGTCTTACCAGGCCATGCCAGTCCCTGGGGGGGGGGGGGACAGAGAGGTGGAGAGGTAGCAGGACTGATGATTCATCTGGGCTAGGCTGGGCTGGTGGACTTCCAGTACAGAGGCATTGAAGGTGAGGGAAAAAGACGGTTCCACTGTTATGCAGGGGATTCACGTGACACAGGGCTCATGTTTCTCAGGTTGTCCGGAGTGTCATTAAAGCTAGCCAGCCTGCGCTCTACCCATGTTGTCATGATGTATACCTTTGTCAGCTGTTTTTGGTAACATGTCTTGGGCCAATATTTGGGCATGGGTTTTGGAGGTCTAGCAGGGTCTTGGCTGCCAGGTATCTTATCAATGTTCCTGGTCCTCTGTGGCCTTGTGTTGCCTTGGGGTATCTGTCGTGGCCGTTAGTTTTATATTTGAGTTGAGACCGGAGGGCTTCTGCCTCTCTGGTAAGTCCCCTGTTTTTCCATTCTCTGTGGGTAGTTAGTTTCTGGGAGCCTACAGGGCTTTCCCCAGAAAATCAGCATTGAATATAATCAAATAAGTTCCGCGAGCGCTATGTCATGGGTTCGTATCCTGGCCGGGGAGGATTTACTGGGCGCAATTCCTTAACTGTAGCCTCTGTTTAACGCAACAGTAAAATGTGTACTTGGATGAAAAAACGATTCTTCGCGGCAGGGAATCGTATTCCAGGGACCTGCCCGAAACGCTTCGCGTACTAGTGGTTGTACAAGAATGTAACAACTCTTGTATATATATATCTCAAAAAATGCTAGTTTTATTACATTCAAAGTAATGTAATTCAATTAAAATGTAATTTCATTTTAATTACATTTCATTACTGAAATGATTTTTATCATTTCAGAGCCGACCAGTCCGGGCTGACTGACCGGACTGGCTCCCCCGTCCCCTCCAATGAGGGGGCAGGTGGAGCTAACAAGCAGAGGGTTGGTTTGACAAAGTCTTGGTTGTTTTCTTATTGGGGGAGCTCTTTTGATATGGTGAGGGTATTGGTCTCATTTTTCAACCAGACAGTAGTTTGTTTTGATTCTCCTGCCTTTCTGGATACTTCCCCTGGTTGAAGGCAAGATGATAAACTTTAAATGTAGAGTGTTCATGAATCATTGCTCCCTGCACCTCTTTAAGGGGGGCCAGGTTCTGACTCCTGGGTCTTGGTAGGCAACAAGAACTTTGTGACTGATGACTCCAAGTAGTATGGCACTTACAAATGTCATCATCACTGAAAATACTACAGCCACTGTAAACATCACAGTTACCAACAAAACCTCATCACTGCAACCACTGCTGCATGTTCAGCACTCGTTCACTAGACTCTAGTATTATCTTGTACTTACTGCACTAGCCCCCCCCCCCTGCACTTATTATACATTTAACACCCCATGCTTGTATCTTGAGAGATCTGGCCTGGGGACATAATCTGAAGTATCTCCTATGTCTTTGAACTGTATAGTTTCTATCTATGGTATAAAAAATACCATTCTATGGCATGGTATTTTTTTTTGTTTTTTAATATGTTTAATAGAGTGGGTTGGAACATGGAAAGGGGGAACAAGGAAGAGAGAAAGAGGAGGTGGAGCATAATATTTTAAGGTCTATTTCATATTGCAGTATTCTATTACACTACCTGTATATTATTTTTACATAAAGGACTGAGGGGTATGACTGTATTGGAGACTGTAAATGCAATCCTTTCATAGCTTTAATGAAGTAAACAAATATCACTTCAGCTAATATCAGTGCATTATTATATTATATCAGTGCAATGTGCATTAGGTACTTTTCACAATTGTTTTTATTATCAACAGAGGGATGTTCAGCATTGTCTGGAGTACCTTGTATTGGTGGATGCGTCCACTGATCAAGTGGGTACTGAGGCGCACCACCAGACTCTGTGAGTTACAACGTATATGTTACGGTGAATACAAAGGAGCCCTGAGGACGTGTGGTGTTGGTAGGTACTGAGAGTTTTTAAGTTTGACTTGTAAATTCTTAATATTGTGTAACATGCTATATTTTATTAAGTGAAACATGCTTAACAATATGCATTTTTTACATTACCAAATATTATCACATTTTCACATAGAAGGAATAGTTGAGAAGAGTCTGTATTACTTGTCATCTAGTGTCATTAGTGTATCAGCTTGTTAATTTAGACCTTGGTAATTCTGATCTCTGAGTACATCTAGTTAATATGATTGTGTGCATTTGAAGGGAGTGTTGGTGGAAGAACTCCAATGCCATAGCAGAGTGTATGTGGGTAATGTGTATAAATGTTATTTGGTATCAGCTTGATGCCTCAAGACCCTAGTGGATTCAGTTGAATCCCAAGTAACATTACTCTACTTATTAGCATATTATGGTTCAGTGGTTTAAGGCATAAGCTTGGGAGCACCCATGTTGCTGGTTCGAATCCCTCACATTAGCTCCAATTGATTTTCTCATTGATGTATCACATTAATATGATTGTTTGTGCAATTTTATTTGTATCACAGGACATGTAGAACTTAATTAAGTAGTTAGGTATGTACAGATATACATACAGCTCCTTGTTCCTCTGTGAGAGGAGGCCAGGTCACCAGTGAGTCTTACAGGACTCTTAGGAGTGATTTGACCCAATAGTTGCAACAACAGTAGTTGTTGTTTTAGTGCTTCTATAGGGAAGCACTAAAACTCAAGCAAAACGGGAATTTATTACATTATTTTTTTTTTGACGTGCATATTTAGAAATTTGGCTAATTCAGATCTCCATGATTTGGATTGGGATCATCCCCATATAATCAAAATTAGTGAGCTTAGATAGTACTTTCAAAGATAAGCTATTGAATCACAATATTTCTCTTTCTAATGTTAATGTTGTGCAGTGTACATGTGTAAATATAGTACTGTATAGTATATGTTGTTATATGATTTATTGTATGTGTTTACTTCTCTGCCCACCACAATGTGAGGTACAAGCAGCGTCGCATTCGTTGCATTATACTGTATATGATAGTGGATTTTGTCCTGTCTTCCCAAAGCAATTTTCCCACAAAGGCAAAATCAACCTTTAATTCTATTATCTTTTATAGTAATATACCAGTATTTATTGAATTGTAATACAGTATGTAGTTGTAAGTGAATTGCAATGTGCTATCATGAGCCAACATGGGAATAAAACCATTCGAACAGTTTCTACAAGCGTTATCAATACAGTGGGGTCTGAGCTATGGCCAACCTTGAGCATGAAGCTTTGTACCTCTTTTTGCTAGACTCATCATGAGGGGTGTGCCTGGCAGTATAGTAGTTATAGTAACAATACTATTTGGTTTTTACTGGATCTTTTCTCCGAGATTCAGAGATTCTTTTTCTCTGAAACAATGTTATACGTTGGATATGCTCAAATGTGGACATCAATAGTATTTGTACAGTATTTGTAATGCCTTTACTAGGACTCATACCACCACTTGCAGAAGTAGCCAGGAAGTTTTGTTAGTTGCTTGTGCAAAATGGATGTAGATTTACAATTCACAATCTAGATTTACGATTCACAATCTTTCTTTTCAACCAGGAAGTTTTGTTAGTTGCTTGTGCAAAATGGATGTAGATTTACAGTTCACAATCTGGCATATCTAGCTGGAAAATTGGAGGTTCCGATCGAACATAATCAGATAACACAAGTGTGGAGACTCAGTCCCAGCACTAGTACTTATAGTTATCGATGCACACATACAAACAGGCACACAACAAGAGCATGGTCAGTGGACGGTACATGCTGTTGCAGCAACGTTGGAATGGATGAATTTGCACTACTGCCACCTGGGTGGCTGGGAGGCTGTGAAGTAGTTTTTCAGGGCGTACCTTACAGTAACAGGTCACAGTGTGTGGCCTGGCTGGGATACATGGCATTATGTGAGAGGTATGGCTGTAAATTCTGTACAGTTGGTGACATCTGGGTATGCAGTCATTTAACTTCATGGAAGAGGCTTGCTCTAATATCCTTGACAAGGGATAAATAGGAAATCTCTGATAAATATGTTGGCGAGTTAGGACTTCTTTGGAAGATGCTCAGAATCTGCTGTATCTCCGGTGTTGTGCAACTTTTCATTAGGATAAATCAGAACTGACCATTCTGGGCATAGCCCATTTCTGTTGGTAGATTTAGCATTTCAGCCAAGGTAACTAGAACTGGCACTCATTTGGCACGGTTGGATAAGGTGGAAGGGTAGACTGCGAATGGCCCAACTACACCCATCCTCTTTCTGCTTGCTCCACAAGCAAATCTCGGGTAACTTTTTCACAAAAGACAGATCTTAACATAATAAAAAAGGGCAGTAGAGTGATATTAAGGTTAGCCATTGTCAGGGATAAATTACCATAGGAGGGATTAAGGTACAACTGCTCATGTTTGCACACATGTACTAAGTGACAGCAATTTTTAAACTACTATCAAAGTAATCGTCCCCCTTTCTTTTCTTTCTTTTCTCTAGTGATATTTCCTTACCCCCATGACAGTCAAAATAGTGTATTTATAATGAATGAATGGAAATATATTTGAAATTGCAGGTTAGCTACATTGGGTGTCAACTTCAAATTTTTCCTGCACAGTATTAAAGAGTAAATGACTTTATACTGGCACTTTGATTAATATAACTTTAATATTGCCAGGTGCATGTTCCTTGGTTTTAGGAATAAGCATGTTCTGATGGCCTAGATTAGCTACAAATTAGTGAAATTTGTCATTTGGAAATGACATTTATACACCAATATTTCTCTATTTTTCTTGGTAATGCAACAATCATGATACATGATTGCTATCACATTGAACATTACAATTTAATTTAAATGTTCATTATGAATTTGTGGAAAGGCTCCCATGATTGCATAGCAGTGGAGTTTAATACATTGCAAAACATGTAATTAATGGTTAATTATATTTTCAGAATTTTCATTAAAACATAGCCGTACTCCGGAGATCCAAAAGTGCATAAAATATATGGAAACCAAATGCCAGGAGTGTACCCTCAAGCGAGACCTTATTTATTATGCTGTATTTGCTATTGTAAGTATGAAAAAATACTGCCATACCAATTACCTTTTATGAATGTGTGTGTTGATCTTTTTTATTCTGACAATAGCAAATACAGCATAATAAATAAGGTCTCGCTTGAGGGTACACTCCTGGCATTTGGTTTCCATATATTTTATGCACTTTTGGATCTCCGGAGTACGGCTATGTTTTAATGAAAATTCTGAAAAATATAATTAACCATTAATTACATGTTTTGCAATGTATTAAACTCCACTGCTATGCAATCATGGGAGCCTTTCCACAAATTCATAATGAACATTTAAATTAAATTGTAATGTTCAATGTGATAGCAATCATGTATCATGATTGTTGCATTACCAAGAAAAATAGAGAAATATTGGTGTATAAATGTCATTTCCAAATGACAAATTTCACTAATTTGTAGCTAATCTAGGCCATCAGAACATGCTTATTCCTAAAACCAAGGAACATGCACCTGGCAATATTAAAGTTATATTAATCAAAGTGCCAGTATAAAGTCATTTACTCTTTAATACTGTGCAGGAAAAATTTGAAGTTGACACCCATGTAGCTAACCTGCAATTTCAAATATATTTCCATTCATTCATTATAAATACACTATTTTGACTGTCATGGGGGTAAGGAAATATCACTAGAGAAAAGAAAGAAAAGAAAGGGGGACGATTACTTTGATAGTAGTTTAAAAATTGCTGTCACTTAGTACATGTGTGCAAACATGAGCAGTTGTACCTTAATCCCTCCTATGGTAATTTATCCCTGACAATGGCTAACCTTAATATCACTCTACTGCCCTTTTTTATTATGTTAAGATCTGTCTTTTGTGAAAAAGTTACCCGAGATTTGCTTGTGGAGCAAGCAGAAAGAGGATGGGTGTAGTTGGGCCATTCGCAGTCTACCCTTCCACCTTATCCAACCGTGCCAAATGAGTGCCAGTTCTAGTTACCTTGGCTGAAATGCTAAATCTACCAACAGAAATGGGCTATGCCCAGAATGGTCAGTTCTGATTTATCCTAATGAAAAGTTGCACAACACCGGAGATACAGCAGATTCTGAGCATCTTCCAAAGAAGTCCTAACTCGCCAACATATTTATCAGAGATTTCCTATTTTATCCCTTGTCAAGGATATTAGAGCAAGCCTCTTCCATGAAGTTAAATGACTGCATACCCAGATGTCACCAACTGTACAGAATTTACAGCCATACCTCTCACATAATGCCATGTATCCCAGCCAGGCCACACACTGTGACCTGTTACTGTAAGGTACGCCCTGAAAACTACTTCACAGCCTCCCAGCCCCCAGGTGGCAGTAGTGCAAATTCATCCATTCCAACGTTGCTGCAACAGCATGTACCGTCCACTGACCATGCTCTTGTTGTGTGCCTGTTTGTATGTGTGCATCGATAACTATAAGTACTAGTGCTGGGACTGAGTCTCCACACTTGTGTTATCTGATTATGTTCGATCGGAACCTCCAATTTTCCAGCTAGATATGCCAGATTGTGAACTGTAAATCTACATCCATTTTGCACAAGCAACTAACAAAACTTCCTGGTTGAAAAGAAAGATTGTGAATCGTAAATCTAGATTGTGAATTGTAAATCTACATCCATTTTGCACAAGCAACTAACAAAACTTCCTGGCTACTTCTGCAAGTGGTGGTATGAGTCCTAGTAAAGGCATTACAAATACTGTACAAATACTATTGATGTCCACATTTGAGCATATCCAACGTATAACATTGTTTCAGAGAAAAAGAATCTCTGAATCTCGGAGAAAAGATCCAGTAAAAACCAAATAGTATTGTTACTATAACTACTATACTGCCAGGCACACCCCTCATGATGAGTCTAGCAAAAAGAGGTACAAAGCTTCATGCTCAAGGTTGGCCATAGCTCAGACCCCACTGTATTGATAACGCTTGTAGAAACTGTTCGAATGGTTTTATTCCCATGTTGGCTCATGATAGCACATTGCAATTCACTTACAACTACATACTGTATTACAATTCAATAAATACTGGTATATTACTATAAAAGATAATAGAATTAAAGGTTGATTTTGCCTTTGTGGGAAAATTGCTTTGGGAAGACAGGACAAAATCCACTATCATATACAGTATAATGCAACGAATGCGACGCTGCTTGTACCTCACATTGTGGTGGGCAGAGAATAAACACATACAATAAATCATATAACAACATATACTATACATACTATATTTACACATTTACACTGCACAACATTAACATTAGAAAGAGAAATATTGTGATTCAATAGCTTTCTTTGAAAGTACTATCTAAGCTCACTAANGTGTTCAGGTTCGTGGAAATATTTAATCCACTTGTAAAAATGTTTCCACTTCCCGACCAGTCTTTGACTGATATAGCGTCTTTACACACTATCGTGTATATTATTACAAGTGCCGCTAGTTCAGCGAAGATTCATGTGTTAAGACTTACCGTTACTAACATCAAAATAGCTAGCTAACAACCGCATCACAGTAAGAAAGAATATAATCGGTGACAGTCCCAAACCGGAGAAAGGTCACACCGTGAGTCTTACTCAAAGACATTTTAGTGCATGTTTCTGATTACGGCCACCAGTGTCAGTGTTTAAAGGCCATACAAGTTCATTAGCTTTAATAACATTTAGGTCACCCACTTAAGCTAACAATAACTCAAAACTGTTAAGTAGGCCACATGCATTATTCATGAGAACTTTTACCTACAAATATCCATTGAATTTTGTTTACAAAATGTTAGATTTTATATAGCTCCGAGAGCATTTATTATACGTCTTTTCCCCTATACGTCCCTATTTACCCTATAGTTACTTTGTAAGAACTGTGAAGAATTTTCACCTATCAAAACCAATGTTTAACCACAAAAAATGTATGAACGAAACGTAGGTATGTGCCTATATGAAGGTAGGCCTATAACAACTAGGTCAGAATCCCAACTGAATATTATGGATTGCAAAATAACCGGAGGGCTTAAGTTTAATTTGGCCCGATTACCGTCATCGAACTGATAGATTCTGAACAAGATCAGTCGACGTTAATACTGCCTAAAAACGCACGTCCGCGACGCATGCCGGCCAGGGGCCAGATTCACGAAAGTACTTACGCAAGCACTTACGAACGTGTACATCTTTCCTCAATCTTTGACGGCTTTGATTACATTTATTAAACAGTTTACAAGCATGAAAACTTCCCATTCAACTGTTGTTATTGTTATAAACAGCCTCTTGGTGCTTCGGAGCTCATTAACTGTTTAATAATTGGAAACAAAGCCGCCAAAGATTGAGAAAAGATGTACGGGTTCGTAAGTGCTGGCGTAAGTGCTTTCGTGAATCTGGGCCCAGGTGTATACCGTCTGCCCGAAACGTTGTGCGTATTAGTGGCTTTAGGTATTGTACATACTAGCTATTATCTATAAATCCAAGAATATATTTCTAACTCATCTTCTATGTATGCACATTTACCTGAATAAACATTTTGTTTTGATTTGATTTTGTCTACTGGTGACATGTGGTGCAACCGCCGTGTGCGCGCGCACGCACGCTTACCTTACGTCATACCAATACACTTCACACGCTCGCGTGCCATCACTGCTCGCGCCAATACATATTAATTAGAATAGTAAGAAACTCCAAATTCAAGGTGGGGAAATATGTTTCACACACAAATAAAGCAATAATATGCCAAGGACAGATCCCCCCTCCCCCCAAGGTCAGGAACGTTGCCCACAAATACGTCAAGGTTCGGGACACTCCCCTACTAGTCTCCACCTAACAGTTTAAAGCGAGGAATTTATCCATCAAAATGATCAATTATCCAAAATCTTCAGATAAATTGCATCTTATCAAGTCTAATTGATTAACATTTTATTTAAGAGCTTTACTTCACCAACCCGGGGTTAAGTATTCATTGACTATCAACTACTGTACTAACAAGGTCCTTGGCACATCACTAAGTCCCTTGTTGGTCACTTCTACTTTCTGCTGCGATCGTGACCTACTTAGGCTTGGAATTGTCAGTTTAATTAAGGCAAGGTCCAATATGGAATCATCAGGAGAGAACCCTAAGCCATTACGACTATAATATCCACCTTATGATTAGCCACCTCAAATTCCCCCTCACGTAGCCACAATGGCTATGCATGGGTTACCTGTCGCTAGCCTGGACGACCATAACACTTGCCCTCCACTGTCATTACCCTAGCGTTACCCGTCACGAGTACACAGCTCCATTCTAAAATTTGGTTAGGATCACAACCGCAGTAATATATAAATACACTTACTAAAGTTGCATACATAAAATATTACTGAACACAGCTGGCTACCATGGCACTTAATTCACACCCCTAACACATGCATGACTTGCCAGTTACAAGCAACCACCATGAAGCAGTCCTAACCAGGCCTGTTTTCTAGGTTTGCCAAGTGTCTAATTTTAAGTTGCTTTGCCTTATTATAACTCTACGAACCTTGACAATCCTGCTTAACGCAACGAGGGCGATGTACATTAGTTTGAGAATGCATACAAATTTAGAGGCTTCGATTCCAATATAAAACCAATTTTGGACACATCAATAACTTCAAAATTGTGGAGCATAAAGTAGCAATAGTCAAAGAAATTTTAAAGTCTTAAATTGTGATGACATATTACCAAAAATCTTATCCAATTTTGAGGATAAAGAAGTAAGTCAGTATGACTACACAGTATAGGCCTAGTGCTGCACTGTGCTGCCAGTTGCCAAAGTTTGCACAACTGCGAGTTTCTTGCAGATTTCCCATCATCAACCTATATCAGTAACTTACTACAATTGGACACTATCTTACAAATATCACGAATTTGGTGCAAATGAAAACTTACTAGTTCACAATGCAAATAGCCTAGCCTCAAGAACACTAGAGTGCAGCTCCTGAACCATAATATGACAAACATTTTTGGCCACCCTCCCACAGGATGGGGCAATAATTAACGAAATCAACTTCAAGCAGGATAAAGTTCCCAAACGAATGTTTGTACCTAGCTTATGATATGTTGAAGTGTGTGCATGAACATGTACAGTACAGTACGGGTCTAAGAAACCTGTAAATATTGGTTTTAAATTTATGCATGCTTAAATTTCACTCACTCCTTTTAGTACAAGCAATTAATACTAGAGGTTTTAATCTTCGATGGTCAAGCGATAATCCTTTTTGACAAACAATGCTGAACCGGGTATTAGCACTGTGCTAATACCTTTGCATTCAGTATCTATAGTGGCCCCTATCGGAACGGATTTTCCTTTCACCTGTTTATATTAAGCACAAATAATACCGAGAGTTTACTAAAGTAATTTAATTATCCTATTAAGTACTAAGTGACTATAATCGTGGGAGATATCACTCACAAAACACCCAGAGTATTACTAAATAATGACACGTTCGCCACCGTAGGAGCTTCAAGCTGTGTTTACCAGTGAGGTAAGAAGGAAAGAAACTCATTCACACTATTACAGTGAGCTACACCTCAAGAATGTTCTCCTTACGGGACTTAGGAGTTAAAGAGCCCCCATTCATTTATACTGCCTATCAGTCTGACAAGAGAACCACAAGCGTCACTAGCTCGCCAACCAGCAATTCTGTGCGTGAGGAGACGCACACCGCCGTCTAGCACGGGAGGGCCAATTAGAGCACTGCGAAAATCAATTATTGCAAACAGTGTGATAGGTTGCAGAGGCGGGAGGCCTCCTGGCAGCCATCCAGGAGCGCCACTACACCCACCTCTCCCACCCACCAAAACACCCTTCTCCGCCCCATAACACACCCGGGATAACATGACAACTTCACTCACCATGACTCTGGCCGTCAGCATTGCCAACCAGGTTATTGACAATCTCCAGGAGGCTGAAAATTACGTATAATTTCCATAAGAGGGTTCCCATGTTGTCGTTCACTTACACACCTCCGCCATACTGTTTGTTACTCCTGACCTCACACCCCACACCGCTCCGATACTCTGTATAAAATTATTTCGTTGTCTCACTTTCTCTATTAAACATTTTTAGTTTAGAGATAAAAATAATGTAAGATATTTTAGAGTATATTTTATGTAATGTAAAGGGTGTTCGTTGAGAAATATTAATTTTGTGTAAATTAAAATCCTAAAAGACTGCTAGTTATGCTATAGTTTGGTGTTTATAAAAGATATATTGCTAAAATGTATTTTAAATAAATATTTGTAGTGGTTTTCAATAATAAACTTGCCTAAACAATAGCTATTAAGTAAACAAATTGATGTAGATGGAATAGGTGTTTGTTTTGATTGGGTGTGAGTGCGTCAGTTCAGTGGCGTCGACCAATCAGGAGGCGGAGTGCGTCAGCTGCCGTCGCCTGTACCAATCAGGAAGCACAGTGCGTCAGCTGCTGCCATCTCCACCAATCAGGAGTAGACTCTACCTGACAGTGCTTGCGTCGTGCTGTGTTTTTCTTGCTATGAACTGGCTTGCACTGTTCGTTTCTGTGCTACGATGAAGATTTCCATGTAGGTATCCGCACGCCAGTATTGCATGAGAGGTCGTGGTCGTGTAGGTATCCACAGGCGGGTATTGCATGAGAGGTCATGGTCGTGTAGGTACCCATAGGCGGGTATTGCATGAGAGGTCGTGGTCGTGTGGGTATCCACAGGCGGGTATTGCATGAGAGGTCGTGGTCGTATAGGTATACACAGTCGGGTATTGCAGAAGAGGTCAAAGTCGTGTAGGTATCTGTAGGCAGGTATTGCATAAGAGGTCGGGTCATGTAGGTATCCACAGGCGGGTATTGCATGAGAGGTCGTGGTCGTGTAGGTATCCGCAGGCGGGTATTGCACGAGACATGGTCGTGAAGGTATTTGCAGGCAGGTATTGCATGAGAGGTCGTGGTCGTGAAGGTATCGCAGGCGGGTATTGCATGAGAGGTCGTGGTCGTGTAGGTATCCGCAGGGGGTATTGCACGAGACATGGTCATGAAGGTATTTGCAGGCAGGTATTGCATGAGAGGTCGTGGTCGTGAAGGTATACGCAGGCGGGTATTGCATGAGAGGTCGTGGTTGTGTAGGTATCCGCAGGGGGTATTGCATGAGAGGTCGTGGTCGTGTAGGTATCTGTAGGCTTGTATTGCACGAGAGGTTGTGGTTGTGTAGGTATTGCATAAGAGGTGGTGGTTATGTAGGTATCTGCAAGCAGGTATTTACCAATCAGTAACTGGGAAAATGATGTCTCACTCTTTATGCCCTGTCTACTAGCCTTGTTGTACTTGTTGTGTTAATGTTCTCTAACATTTTTTTTATGGTTTGCACAAAACGCTTTGTGTAATTAGTGACTTCATTAGGATGTGTAACTCCTGTCTCTACATTTGTACATTACTCTAATATTCTTTGTACACACATTCTTTTGAATAAATATTGATTTGAATTATAGTTAAACTATTCTATCAAAATCTTGTCCTTAAATTTAATGTGAGAAGTCGGCGTGTTTTAGAGAATATTCAAGTTGAATTCTTGAGTGTTTTATAGGAAAGTATGATTAATTGGCAATTTGTATACTGTATATCTGTTTATAGTTGCTATACATTGTATACTTATACCTGATTAGTGCTCTTATGTTTATAATTACTTAAAAGTATTATAAATGCTATTAGGCTCTTAACAGTGTACAGTTGGTTGTTGTTGATAGAATTAAACACCTCAGGAGCGTGCAAATGTTCTTGCTGAATGTCTTAAAGTTACCCTCTCAACACCCTTCTTTCATGCCCAAGAACTCCCCCTCAGACAAGAAATTGACCGTGCCATACTGCTACCCTTGCTCGGCGTCGACAACATGTTCACCTTAAGCGAGCTACACTTAGCCTTAACTCGCCTACCTCTTGGCAAGGCACCTGGAGAGGATGGAATTCCATATGAACTCATTAAATATCTTCCATCGACTGCACATAGTACTATCCTAAACTATTACAACCTATGCTGGACTCACGGAAATATTCCCTCACAATGGCAGACCAGTATTATTCTTCCGTTCCTTAAACCAGGAAAGACCCATCCCAACCTGCGTCATACAGACCTATTTCCCTATATCATGCCTCAGTAAAGTCATGGAAAGACTAGTACATACTCGCCTCCAATGGTACCTAGAGTATAATAATATTATACCGTCACTCCAAGCTGGATTTCGACCGCAATGCTCCACACTCGATCAAATACTTTGCCTTGAACATGAAATCCGCACCGCCCTCAGAAGCAGCAAATTTGTATTGTTCTCTACTTAGACCTCAAAGGAGCTTTTGATAGCATTCCTCATACTTGCCTCCTCGCAAAGCTTGCGCGTTTAGGCGTACAGGGAAGATTACTTTTATGGTTAAAATCCTATCTTACGAACAGGACCTCTAAAGTCTATATACAAGGCGAGTTTTCCGATGACATCCCAATACAAACGGGTGTCCCACAAGGCTCCATACTAAGCCCAACCCTTTTTGCTGCATTCTTAGCAGATTTGCCAAACACCCATCCTGTTCACCTCTCGCGTACGCTGACGACTTAACATTGTATTATTCAGACAATGCCTTACCTAATACAGTCTCAACAATGCAAACAGCACTTGACCACCTCATAGATTGGACACAACAATGGGGCCTTCAAGTTAGTACTACCAAAACCTATTATCAAATTTTCACTAAAAAAAGACTTGCTCATCTACCTACCCTCACAATACACAACACTCCCATCCAACACGTACAAGAACATAAATACCTTGGCATGCACTTAGACTCGCCCTCACTTACCTGGAAAGCACACATTCAACACCTTAAACAGACGACACAACCCCGACTCGCCATACTGAAAGCCCTCACTGGCACCACCTGGGGAGCACACCATAAAATCCTGCTCCGTTTCTATACAACCTACATTCGCAGCCAACTGGACTATTGTTGCCAAGCATATGCGTCGGCTGCGCCTACCAACCTACAGAGCCTAGAGGTCATTCAAAACAATGCCATGCGACTTATATGTGGCGCAATGCGTTCCACTCCTATCCTCGGACTTTACGGGGAAACGGGCCTCACAAGCCTAGCCACCAGACGAGACATAATGTGTGCCAACTATCTGTCACTCTGTACCACTGCTCACCAGACACACCCATACAGATCAAAAATTAACCCAACAGTTAACCCACATATCCCCCGCTTCCCAACAAATCACTCGCAACCTTTCCTCACACGGGCTACAAACAACCTCAATATAGACCTCTCTCTACTCCAAAACTCGGAAACCCAACTTACTGTTCCCCCTATTCCACCTTGGCTTTATACAACTCCTAATACAGCAATACAACTCGAAGACAACATTCCAAAGTCTGCACCAAACTCAGCCATAGCCTCAGTCTTTCTCTCAACAATGAAAAATTGCTACCCAAATACCACAGAGATTTATACAGATGGATCTCGCATCATCATGAACAACGTACCCTCGGTCACTAGCGCTGTATGGATACCGGAATACCATCTCAAGCAGGGATGGCGATTACCAAACCAACTATCTGTTTTCACAGCTGAATTATATGCCTTATATCAAGCTCTCCAAATAATCACAACATTACCAATCGGGACATATACAATCTGCAGTGACTCCAAGAGTGCGATTCAAGCATTACATACTCTTCAACAACGTGCAAGGAGTTTGTTTACCCATGTCTTCAACTTCTTCATGAACATCGATTAAACGGTTATGATACCTCTATCCAATGGGTCCCAGCGCATTGTGGTATTCTCCATAATGAACTAGTAGATCAACTAGCCAAAGCAATGCACAACACACCTCACATTACCCGTCATCCAATTCCCCATGTTGCACGTAAAGGAGCCTTCAAAAATGCCATCACCCAAGATTTTGCGACGAAATGGAAAACGTCATGCTCACCTTTGCACTATGGGTCCATAAAAAAGAAATGGGAAACTTGGAAACATGTCAGATATAAAAGCAGAGAAATTGATATAGCGATGACCAGATTAAGGCTGGGACATACCAAACTAGCAGCACACAGCTCTAAGTACAGAACAGACATCAACGAACTCTGCATCCACTGTCAGGTGCCTGAAACAGTCGAACACTATCTCCTTCACTGCTTCCGACATTATAGTGCCAGAGTAAATCTCAAACAAGTACTTATTTCACTTAAAATACCCTTCACCATCGAGCATATATTAGGAGGCGGTGACCACTCGTTACAAGAAAATACCAAATAGTCAAAGCACTGGCTAAATATCTCCAGTCGACCAACAAATTGGGCCACATCTGACCGGCGCCACCAACAGCTAAACACAGAAAACAACCGCCTCGTCGCAGTACCAAGGATCAGCTGAGACCATAAACACAACACTACGGTGCGGCAAGTCTCCCTCTAACTCACACCTCTGTTCTAGTCGCCGCTCCTCTGTCTACACCACAACGCAACAAGCACTTTTGAAACTCTTATCATCCTCAAGATAAACGCCTCTACCAACATCTGTACTGGTGCAGTCATCGGGAGGACAAACCTTCATGCAAACTGCACCTACTATCAAGAAGAAGAG
>WNGS01001312.1:46851749-46865180 GCA_020271785.1 Procambarus virginalis
GATAACACTTCCTATCAGTTGCACTTGGTAACACTGTTATTGAACACTTGTAATATGAGTGACATGATGGTTACACCGGGACCAAAGGTACACTGCAACAAGGAAATGCTACACAGGATTAAATACGCTGCCACCATCCTGCCTTTGACCACTGAGACTAATCAAGCAACGAGGCAAGAAACATTGCTTGCTTGGTGAGTACTTTCTATAACTGTCATAAATTATGGGACGTTGTCAGCCACGATATCCAAAAAGACTAAGAGGATTCAACAATTACACAGACGGGAAATTTAACATGAGTTTATTGAGATACCAAATTATACTAAACACACTTATAAATCCTACTCTAACACTGGCTACAAGTTAAGAAATTTAGACATGGAACAAAATCTCAGAGATCACACACATTACCTTAATAAGACCTCTGTCTCTCCATCCGGTGGACACTAGTCTCTCCCGGCCTGTAGATGATCGTCACACGAACCGCCCTTGATCCGAGCACCCGTACCCTCTTTCTAAATTGATTGATTGATGAAGATAGCCACCTAAAAAGTGGCACGGGCATGAATAGCCCGTAAGTGGTGGCCCTTTTGAGCCATTACAGTATCAAGAGATGATACTGGAGATACTGTGGAGGCGGACTGCACCCTGCGTGACGGGAGATGTCTCCCGGACACAAATGGTGGTGCTCTACCTTTTCTAAGTTCTTTCTAAATCATAGGACCCTCTATATAACCTCACAAAGGGGGGGGGAGATTTTGTTGCTACCTACACCTACACCAAGAAGAGGTCGGCCACACGTGCACAAACACTCAAGAATTCTCACCACTTTTTGACATTAACCATACACTGTTTCAAGAGAGGACTATTAATTTCGTGTGTGACTGACCTCTGACCTGGCAAAAAGGGGGAAATCCAAGCATGTTTACACATGAGGATCTGGGGTCTACTCCCTTACCCTGTTGACAAGTTATCATGAAATATTACATACTTGAAACTATGCTGAATAAGACTAACCCAGGATTTTTATCAACATACAAGAAAACCGGGGTCATCTGGGCTGACCTCTTGGAGCAGACTTCCCTGGTTGAGAACTCTAGGGGGGGTGGTCATGGGTGTTACACCTCCTTTGAGATGTATTTCTTTCTTATCTCAATAAACATAAAGTAAAACTTTATTTGTGTAAAGGAGGAAATGTATATGTTTATCTCTCAGAATGTTCGGTGATACGTTTATTGCTTGTGATGTGTGTCTATGTATGTATTAACACAATGTACTGAACGGGGTGAGAATAGCTTGAGCTACCTCATCCCTTTGTGTGTATTTTACCTCAATAAACTTATTTCAATTTCAATAAATATACTTGAACTTGGAGGAGACTGAAGGCGTCACGGACTCCTGGAGGACACCACCTTCTACCTTTATAAGTCACGGCTGCAACAATGTCCCTTGAGCCCAAGTCATACAAACCGAAAACAAATTAGCAGTAAATATAAAAACTAAGATGGCAGCCATTGCACAAGTTCTTACTCAGACGGCGGCGGCGGCGTTGTTTTAGAACCAGCTACTGGGCACAAAAAGTGGCAAGCAGCACGGGCTATGGCGAGCCCGTCGTACTCACCTGACACAGATGTGCTACTGTGTATGGACTCTGGCACCCAAACACAGCGTTACATATTAACTATTACATCACGCGCAGTAACCAGTCCCCCCCCTCCCCCCTAAGTGGGCTACTGCGAGGAACCTCGGCTGATTATATTTAGCGCTGGTTTCAGCTAACTTTGACAGTAGCTATTAACCGTCTTGAAGACTTTCAACACGTCTGATGGTTAGTGGAGATGGTGAGCCTTTAGGGGGTTGTTAAGGGAGGGAAGGGGGCGAGGCTGCTGTGGTTTACTGAGGTGTGTGTGGGGGGGGGGGAGGATTGGGTTCAGGACGGTGGTTGATGGTGTGGGGGGAGGGGAGGGGGAGTGGTGGAGGGAGGAGTGGTAGTAGTGTGGTTATAATGGTAGAGGCGACGATGCGTACTTAATGGTGTTGGCAGCGGGTGATGGTGTCGGCTGTTATTAACGAGCGCTTACGAGTGAGTGAGGTCCCCCAACTCGTCCTCTCTTGTAAGTCCCATTTTGTACCTTATGCTCCCAACACACAAATGACAAAGTACTAAGGAAAGTACCTACTCACAACACTCCACGTTTTCTATGCACTAGTAATTTAGGTGGATATTGAGACTACTCACAGCCCAGTCGATAGGTTCACGGGCTCACCATTATGCATCCTTATGCATCGCCTCGGAGTCTTTAGTCTCAAGTGTGTGTGCTTTTAACATTGTGTTAGCCACTTCAGCAGCCGCGTTCAACAGCCTGCTTGATCAGTCCACCAACCAGGAGGCCTGGTCGACGACCGGGCCGCGGGGACGCTAAACCCCGGAAGCACCTCAAGGTAACCTCCACCTGACCACCCGCTGCGGGTACAAGTTATCTTGAGGTTATCTTGAGATGATTTCGGGGCTTAGTGTCCCCGCGGCCCGGTCCTCGACCAGGCCTCCACCCCCAGGAAGCAGCCCGTGACAGATGACTAACTCCCAGGTACCTATTTACTGCAAGGTAACAGGGGCATCAGGGTGAAAGAAACTCTGCCCATTGTTTCTCTCCGGCGCCCGGGATCGAACCCGGGACCACAGGATCACGCGTCCAGTGTTCTGTCCGCTCAGCCACCGGCTCCCTCGCTCAGCCAACGGTACTTCCATTCTTCAACTCATTTACATTTCCAGCTTTCACTGATGTCTTCGTCCTACTATTTTAAGAGGCTGTCCTTGTCCAACTTGGTATTTTACATACAGTGATCAATACCCCCATCCGTTCCTTCTGTACTCCTAATGTTGAGATTTAATGTCGTTAACCTGTCGTTGAAGCTTAGCCAAGTTCCCGTACTTCAGTCTTGTTGCAAACCTCCGCACTTAAAAATGTCCTTTTCTGCTTAACGGGGTGCCGATTGTACGTCGGCGGGTGCCGACTGTACGTCGGCGGGTGCCGACTGTACGTCGGCGGGTGCCGACTGTACGTCGGCGGGTGCCGACTGTACGTCGGCGGGTGCCGACTGTACGTCGGCGGGTGCCGACTGTACGTCGGCGGGTGCCGACTGTACGTCGGCGGGTGCCGACTGTACGTCGGCGGGTGCCGACTGTACGTCGGCGGGTGCCGACTGTACGTCGGCGGGTGCCGACTGTACGTCGGCGGGTGCCGACTGTACGTCGGCGGGTGCCGATTGTACGTCGGCGGGTGCCGACTGTACGTCGGCGGGTGCCGACTGTACGTCGGCGGGTGCCGATTGTACGTCGGCGGCCCAAATACTCTCCAGTTATGAATCAGTCGGTATTTAGGTTTTAAAAAACCGTTTAGAGACAACTATTTTCTAATGGTGTCTTGTGGCCGCACTTCGTCCCGTTCCTTCTGTCTTCTCTCTTCTTATTTCAAGACATCTTAGAAGTCCTCGCTGAATGCCGCTCATACGAGAACACTTCCTGGTCTCCCCTTCATGATCATAAGTTCCCTTAATGTGTGACCTCTGAATATATTGCAAAGCAATAACTTTGGTTTTTAACTTGTCCCCAATGTCGTTTTTAAATTGCCAATCAGTTGCCGCCGACACTATTGTCTACTCGTTTCTAGGTTGTGGAGTTTGACTATGGAAAGTCTAAATGTTTATGTTGACCAGACCACACACTAGAAGGTGAAGGGACGACGACGTTTCGGTCCGTCCTGGACCATTCTCAAGTCGATTGTGAGTCTACATTCTATTGTGACTTGTTGTTTAAGAGTCAGCTACCGGGAACAAAGTTCCAAGTAGCACGGGTTATGGGTGAGCCCGTATTGGACTTACCGGGCACAGGAGCGGGGCTAGAACTGTTCTTTGTATTGTGACTGTTGTTGTTGTTACAGATATAGCTACTCAGGACGAAGTGTCCATGTAGCACGGGCTATGGTGAGCCCGTAATATTGTGACTGTTGTTGTTGTTATAGATTCAGTTACTCGGAACAAGTTCCAAGTAGCACGGGCTATGGTGAGCCCGTAACTTACCTGGCACAGGAGCTGGGCAAGAAGCACGGGCTATGGTGAGCCCGTAACTTACCTGGCACAGGAGCTGGGCAAGAAGCACGGGCTATGGTGAGCCCGTAACTTACCTGGCACAGGAGCTGGGCAAGAAGCACGGGCTATGGTGAGCCCGTAACTTACCTGGCACAGGAGCTGGGCAAGAAGCACGGGCTATGGTTAGCCTCGTGGACAGGAGATGTCTCCTATTGTGACTCCTCGTCTAACTGTTTATAGTAGTGGGTGAGGGGCGACTTGTTTCAGTGCAGTTCACTTACTGGCCGCCCACACAGCGGCCAGTAAGTATTTCCATGCGGCTCTCAACTTCTTGTTTTGCCTTTCCAGCTTCCACGTGTCATTTTGTCGAAGTCTCTCTCTCTCAATGTTAGTTGTGTTGGTGCACCGTGTCTGAGCCCCTCACTGTCTCTTAAGTTGCTGTCATATCCCGTCCCGTGGAGGATGGTGAGTGGTGGTTGAGACTGCGGTTGGCTCAGGTGTCACTACCACAGCGGTGCTGCTGCGGCGATTGTCTCGATAGTACCCTAGACAATCTAACACACACACACACACGTACGTACGTGTGGGGGGCCTGGTAGCCTGGCGGATAGCGCGCAGGACTTGTAATTCTGTGGCGTTGGTTCGATTCCCGCACCAGGCAGAAACAAATGGGCAGAGTTTCTTTCACCCTGAATGCCCCTGTCACCTAGCAGTAACTAGGTACCTGGGAGTTAGTCAGCTGTCACGGGCTGCTTCCTGGGGTGTGTGGTGTGGAAAAAAAGTAGTTAACAAACAGTTGATTGACAGTTTAGAGACGGGCCGAAAGAGCAAACCTCAACCCCCGCAAACACAACTAGATGAATACACACACACACAAGTGGCGGGACCGAGCTAGGCAGACACACACAAGGTGAATATAAACAAGGTGACAGGTCACGCGGTAAAGCAAGGTGGTGTTGGAAGGCCAGGCACGGCCGCCGGGACGGGGGTATGAGGGCAGCAGAAGACGAGGACAGTGGTGGAAGATAAAGGCTGGTGATGGAGGAGAGGTGGTATTAACCAGTCTGGCGCCGCCTCTCAACACGCTCCTCACTCCCTCCCCTCATCATCTGCCTCTCAATGAGCCCCTGCAACCTGCCCGCCATCCCCAACAACCACTATCAAGTCCTTACACTACTTTCAGACTGACGCACAGCCACGAGAAGAATATCCAAGCGCCGGTATTTACCCTGGACACCATGTACGTAATATCTGGTCCACCCTCGGCTTACATAACGTAGCTTGCTCTTACAACCTTGAACCACATCCACCGAGGCGACTAGCTAATCCTCCAACAATGCCATTCACAATCATTTCTAGGCGGCAATGCAAATGAGATAAATCAAGTGCATTCATACCTCTAAGGTCATTTAAATAGTCATGTGCCTACCGGTTACGTTCTTCTCCTCCGGCAACACATTTCCACGTAACACCACTTGATCAAGGAACAGTGCGTCAACGCGTCCAGACGGCGAGAGTAATGCTCATTACACAACCCTGTCATTACATTATTCCCTGTCCGCCACTCCGTTAACAAATGCAACTAAATTCCAACCCACAAACTTACGAATCCTGGCATTCCAATCTACTAAAAAACGAGGCCAATGCGTAGATAACTTTTAACGTTACAGTGCTTTAATTTGTCGAAAGCTCAGCACTTTCAAACAGGACTGGTCGAATCCGTACAAAATGCGACGTACTGAGAGGACGGACGAGTTGTAGCTGTGACACGAGTATGAGATTAAGAAACAAGTAGTGTATTGTGAAGACTAATAATAAACAGAAGCTCCCCTATGACTTATATATTAGCGATAAGATCTACCATTAATGTATAATGACTTTCTGTAAATATGTAGCTCTTGAAATAGCACTTTCTCTGTAACTAGCTGACATTGTAACTATAAGGTGTGAAGGATAGATGAAATTGTTTATGTAATAATCTAAGATGAGGTCTGATAAAGACCTTTTGTGTCCTTTGTAATGCTTATTGCGCTACCGCTCACAGGATGAGTATGGGGTGCACAATAAACTAGCAACCTCCGGCGGCAACAATCAAAACTCAAATCGGACACGAGTGGAAACAAGTGAGCATCGTGGTGCTGGACCAACTTCACCTTCCCAGATGACAGCCACCAGTGGCAGGGTGGAACAGGTAACCACTTCCCACCACAATATAATTCATTTCAGTCGAAACAAGGCAAGGGTATCGATTGGATTTAGCCCCTTGAGGTTATCTTGAGATGATTTCGGGGCTTTAGTGTCCCCGGGGCCCGGTCCTCGACCAGGCCTCCTTTTTGTTACATAACCCCCAGAAAGCAGCCAGTAGCAGTTGTCTAACTCCCAGGTACCTATTTACTGTTAGGTAACATGAGCATCGGGGTGAAAGAAACATTTTGGCCATTTGTCTCCGCCTCCACCGGGGATCGAACCCGGAACCTCCGGACTACGAATCCGAAGCGCTGTCCACTCAGCTGTTAGGTGCCCCTACTTGTACCACTTCAACTATATATACGATCCGACCAGAGAACATGTTAGGGCGTGACCCAGGGATCAGCGTCAGGGTGAAACAGAGGTCCAAGAACACCATAAAAGTTCTCACCACTGCAAGACAATGAGAGGTTGAATAACAAGAACATTCCAAACAGAGATGCCAGACCACTGATGATACTGTAAGACACTAGTGCTCTCTAGGGTGGACTATTTTCGCACACAAACCCCATCCAGAGCTGGAAAACTTGCCGACCTGGAGAACATGGAGATATTTTACTGTCCGAATCCATTCAATAAAACATCTAAATTATAGGGAACTTTAAAATGTCTCAAACTAAATTCCCTAGAGTGGAGGAGAGATGCATAATAATTCACCCAAGCAAAACATTAGAGGGACACGTTCCAAATCCGCACACTGAAATAACTCCCCGAGACCAAAATAAAGCAGGGAGTGCAACAGGCACGCTCAGAGAGAACTATCCACATCAAGGGGCCCCCCAAGACCTTTCAATCCAACTCCCACTAAACAATCGAGGCATAAACTGACAGAAATCTCACGGCGTTCGAAAGAGATCTTCATAAAACACCTCCAAAGAACACTTAATTAACCAGGCTGTGATTCATGCGTCAGACTGCGAGCAGCAGCGTCTAAAAGCCTGGTTGACCAGACCACCAACCAGGAGTTGATTCCCACTGTTACAGCGGGACCCAGGCAGCGTCAGGTAAGGCGGGTTCCAGCAGCACCAGTGAGGGGGAGAGCAGGCGAGGGCGCGCGCCAAGAGGACAGATGAAGGCACCTGAAGAGAATGACGCCGGCCGGGAGGTTACAAGGCCGACGCGCACCCCGCGCCACACACCCTCAACCAGTCCACCACAGAGCCCTCAGGTGACAACCAGTCCACCACAATGCCCTCAGGTGACAACCAGTCCACCACAATGCCCTCAGGTGACAACCAGTCCACCACAATGCTCCCAGGTGACAACCAGCCCACCACAATGGCATCAGGTGACAACCAGTCCACCACAATGCCCTCAGGTGAAAACCAGCCCACCACAATGCCCTCAGGTGACAACCGGAACATCACTTCAAGAGCACAACCACCCGCCATCCTCACCTCAAAAACTACCAAACACAATGAGCAAAATTAAATTTCACAAATACTATTTCCCTTAACTGTAGAAGTATTAAAGAAAACAAAAACCTATTGCCAGTTGCTCACTGCACTCAACCTTAACCTCACTGCAATGCAATAACCTTAACCTCTAGATAAGGTTATCGAACCTTGCCACTATCAATCAACTTGAATATTTCCTTAACAATTTCTCGGGCCCAAGGGGCAAGGTAGGTTGTTCGGGGCCCCCTAGGAGCAACGCCTGTTTCCTGGGGGCCCCCCTAGGATCAAGACCTGTGTCCTGGGGACCCCTAGGAGCAAGGCCTGTGTCCTGGGCCCCCTATAGGAGCAAGGCCTGTGTCCTGGGGGCCCCTAGGAGCAAGGCCTGTTTCCTGGGGGCCCCCTAGGAGCAAGGCCTGTTTCCTGGGGGCCCCTAGGAGCAAGGCTTGTTTCCTGGGGGCCCCCTAGGAGCAAGGCTTGTTTCCTGGGGGCCCCTAGGAGCAAGGCCCGTTTCCTGGGGCCCCTAGGAGCAAGGCCTGTTTCCTGGGGGCCCCTAGGAGCAAGGCCTGTTTCCTGGGGGCCCCTAGGAGCAAGGCCTGTTTTCTGGGGGCCCCTAGGAGCAAGGCCTGTTTCCTGGGGGCCCCTAGGAGCAAGGCCTGTTTCCTGGGGGCCCCTAGGAGCAAGGCCTGTTTCCTGGGGGCCCCTAGGAGCAAGGCCTGTTTCCTGGGGGCCCCTAGGAGCAAGGCCTGTTTCCTGGGGGCCCCTAGGAGCAAGGCCTGTTTCCTGGGGGCCCCTAGGAGCAAGGCCTGTTTCCTGGGGGCCCCTAGGAGCAAGGCCTGTTTCCTGGGAGCCCCTAGGAGCAAGGCCTGTTTCCTGGGAGCCCCTAGGAGCAAGGCCTGTTTCCTGGGAGCCCCTAGGAGCAAGGCCTGTTTCCTGGGGGCCCCTAGGAGCAAGGCCTGTTTCCTGGGGGCCCCTAGGAGCAAGGCCTGTTTTCTAGGGGCCCCTAAGAGCAAGGCCTGTTTCCTGGGAGCCCCTAGGAGCAAGGCCTGTTTCCTGGGGGCCCCTAGGAGCAAGGCTTGCTTTCTAGGGGCCCCTAAGAGCAAGGCCTGTTTCCTGGGGCCCCTAGAAGCAAGGCCTATTTCCTGGGGGCCCTAGGAGCAAGGCCTATTTCCTGGGGGCCCCTAGGAGCAAGGCCTGTTTTCTGGGGACCCCCTAGGAGCAGGGCCTGTTTCCTGGGGGCCCCTAGGAGCAAGGCCTGTTTCCTGGGGGCCCCTAGGAGCAAGGCCTGTGTCCTGGGCCCCTAGGAGCAAGGCCTGTTTCCTGGGGACACCTAGGAGCAAGGCCTGTGTCCTGGGGTCCCCTAAGAGCAACGCCTGTGTCCTGGGGGGGCCCTGGGAGCAAGGCCTGTGTCCTGGGGGCCCCAAAGAGCAACGCCTGTGTCCTGGGGACCCCTAGGAGCAAGGCCTGTGTCCTGGGGGCCCCTAAGAGCAACGCCTGTGTCCTGGGGAGCCCCTGGGAGCAACGCCTGTGTCCTGGGGGCCCCAAAGAGCAACGCCTGTGTCCTGGGGACCCCTAGGAGCAAGGCCTGTGTCCTGGGGGCCCCTAAGAGCAACGCCTGTGTCCTGGGGGCCCCCTAGGAGCAACGCCTGTGTCCTGGGGGCCCCCTAGGAGCAACGCCTGTGTCCTGGGGCCCCTAAGAGCAACGCCTGTGTCCTGGGGGCCCCCTAGGAGCAACGCCTGTGTCCAGGGGGTCCCTAGGAGCAAGGCCTGTGTCCTGGGCCCCCTAGGAGCAACGCCTGCGTCCTGGGGGTCCCTAGGAGCAAGGCCTGTGTCCTGGGGGTCCCTAGGAGCAAGGCCTGTGTCCTGGGGCCCCCTAGGAGCAACGCCTGTGTCCTGGGGGTCCCTAGGAGCAAGGCCTGTGTCCTGGGGCCCCTAGGAGCAAGGCCTGTGTCCTGGGGCCCCCTAGGAGCAACGCCTGTGTCCTGGGGGTCCCTACGAGCAAGGCCTGTGTCCTGGGCCCCCCTAGGAGCAACGCCTGCGTCCTGGGGGTCCCTAGGAGCAAGGCCTGTGTCCTGGGGGTCCCTAGGAGCAAGGCCTGTGTCCTGGGGCCCCCTAGGAGCAACGCCTGTGTCCTGGGGGCCCTCTAGGAGCAAGGCCTGTGTCCTGGGGACCCCCTAGGAGCAAGGCCTGTGTCCTGGGGACCCCCTAGGAGCAAGGCCTGTGTCCTGGGGGAGACCCTAGGAGCAATGCCTGTGTCCTGGGGCCCCCTAGGAGCAACGCCTGTGTCCTGGGGGTCCCTAGGAGCAATGCCTTGCCCTGGGCCCCTAGGAGCAAGGCCTGTGTCCTGGGGGGTCCCTAGGAGCAAGGACTGTGTCCATGTGGCCTAGAAGTAACATGTTCTTCAAGCCTGGAGATAACACAAAACACGTTCCCGGAGCAGTGGCACCTCAGCTTTAATATTACTGAACATGCTGGTCCAGCAGTGGTGGGGGGGGGGGAGAGAGAGAGAGGGAGAGAGAGGAGAGAGAGGGAGAGAGAGAGAGGGGAGGGAGGGTCTTGAGAGAGGGGGAGGGAGGGAGAGAGGGGGGGAGGGAGGGATCTCCTTTTTCCTCTTCTTTCGGGGGAGGGAGGGGGCTCTTCGGTTTCTTTTGGAGGGGAGGGCCCTCTAGGGGGGAGGGGGAAGGACTTAGCCGGTCGGCCTAGCGGACAGCACGCTGGACTTGTGATCCTGTGGTCCTGGGTTCGATCCCAGGCCCGGCGAGAAACAATGGGCAGAGTTTTCTTTTACCCTATGCCCCTGTTACCTAGCAGTAAAATAGGTACCTGGGTGTCAGCTGTCACGGGCTGCTTCCTGGGGGGTGGAGGCCTGGTCGAGGACCGGGCCGCGGGGACACTAAAGCCCCGAAATCATCTCAAGATAATCTCAATATAAGGAGAGAGAGAACACGGAGCAGAGAGAAAAGAAGCAGCCACCACCACAGAGGCAGGGAGCGGCGCCACTGCCACAACAGGCAGGCAGGCAGGCAGGCAGGCAGGCAGGCAGCCATCCTCCCGCCTGGAACAAAACACCCTGGGGTCATATCACCCCGAGTCCACCGTTCTCTACCAAAACCGCTTGGGCTCTTCTAGCAACCTGACAACATTTTCCCCCACCACAAGTGTAAATGTTTTTTTTTTTGTACTATTTCCACCCCTATCATGTCTATTAACACGCATTATGGGGCAAAAAATCGAAATAAAACATGATTTTTCCCCCAGCGTGAAATGTGCTCCAAACGTTTTAGTGAAACTTTTCAATATGACGTAAAGTAGAACGTGAGTTTATATGTACTCGTCTAGTTGTGCTTGCGGGGGTTGAGCTCTGGCTCTTTGGCCCGCCTCTCTCAACTGTCAATCAACTGGTGTACAGGTTCCTGAGCCTATTGGGCTCTATCATATCTACACTTGAAGCTGTGTATGGAGTCAGCCTCCACACATTACTGCCTATTGCTTGTGAAATGTATGCGCGCGCGTGTGCGACAGAACACGCGACTTCAAAAAAGTAAACAATAAAATTGAAAGTTGTAGTGAGCGCTGTTCAAGTTGTGGATTAATACGTTGATGGATGACGGAGGGCCGCTTGGGACGGCAGAGACGGGGGTCCGCCAGGGACGGAAGAGACGGAGAAACAGAGGCATCAGCAAGCCCGAGAGTAACACACATACCATAAAACTCCAGCGCAACAAAGCTGCTTCACTCCCCATCCCAAACAACGCACACACACACACCTGCCACCCACACACACACCTACCACCTACACCCTTCACACCACAACCATGCTAACACCCCCCCCCTCAACCACCTACACCCTTGACACACTAACACACTCGCATGTATAACGCTTGGATGTCCTAGTCCTAAGGGCCCGGGTTCGATTCCCGGTCGAGGCAGAAACAAATGACCAGAATTTCTTTCACCCTGCTGTTCCTGTTCACCTGGCAGTAAATAGGTACCTGGGAGTTAGACAGCTGCTACAGGCTGCTTCCTGGGAAGGCGCACGCGCGTTAGAGAAATATATGTAGTAGCCACAATAGAGGAAAAATAAATTCGTTAGAAAGGTTTCCTTCCTTCCCTTTTTTTTTGAGTAAAGAGGAAGAAGGAGAGGCACAGAGAGGCTTCCTTCCCTTTTTTTGAGTAAAGAGGAAGAAGGAGAGGCATAGAGAGGCTTCCTTCCCTTTTTTTTGAGTAAAGAGGAAGAAGGAGAGGCATAGAGAGGCTTCCTTCCCTTTTTTTTGAGTAAAGAGGAAGAAGGAGAGGCATAGAGAGGCTTCCTTCCCGGCTATTCCTATTTCCTGTGTCGTCGCCTCCTCTCTCCCTTCTGTTCATATCTTCCCCTCTTTCTTCACCTTTCCTTTCATCCTCATCTCCCCCCCTCTCTGTACCTTCCTTTTATTACCTCATCTTTCCATTCGTATCAACATTATCTTCCTTTCCCTAATTGGCCACCTCCTCTTCCCTCTCTTTACCTCACCCTCTTCCCTTCTCCCCCTCCCGTCCCTCTCGCTTCCACTTTTGTTTAATATCCTGACCTGTCGTTTCATTTTTTCCCCCCTCCCCATTCCTTTACATTAGTTTCTTTGTTTCATCTCCTATCATTCTCTTGTCCCATCCCCCCGGTCACTGTCATTCACTGAAGGCCTCGTACCCACCACCAACACGGTGAATAACAAGCACGGTAACGGTGAATAACAAGCACGGTAACGGTGAATAACAAGCACGGTAACGGTGAATAACAAGCACGGTAACGGTGAATAACATGCACGGTAACGGTGAATAACAAGCACGGTAACGGTGAATAACAAGCACGGTAACGGTGAATAACAAGCACTGTACAACACAACATCAGACGCCACGGTTGTTCAATATCCTCCCAGCGAGTATAAGAAATACTGCCGGAACAAAAGTGGACGTCTTCAAGAAAAACTAGATAGTTTTCTGCAAGGAGTGCCGGACCAACCGGGCTGTGGTGGGTACGTGGGCCTGCGGGCCGCTCCAAGCAACAGCCTGGTGGACCAAGCTCTCACAAGTCAAGCCTGGCCCCTGGCCGGGCTTGGGGAGTAAAAGGAACTCCCAGAACCCCATCAGGTACCATCCAGGCGAACAACAAAGGCTGCTGACCGCGGACACAAACCCACACATGAGAAATGTACCTATTAATGACTTTCCAATCACCGACAAATCAGGGCCAGGAATCATCAAGCACTTGCGAAACCTGTACATCTTTCCTGAAACATGGCAGTTTCGTTGAAATTTATTCAATAGTTTTTTTTTACAAGTTTCGGAACTTCACGACCTAACGTTATTATTGTATAAAATAATATTGCAACAGAGTTCATAAACTGTTCAATAAAGGTAAACAAAGCCGCTATGACTGATGAAAGATACACAGGTTTCGCAAGGGGGTTGCGTGAACGTTTGACAACTGGTGGCCGTGGACACTGCACAATCAGCTCTGGTGTTTGTTATTAAAAGTTACAATAGTGTAAATAAAACTACGACTCGAGTGCAAGGGGCAGCCAAATACCGACCTAATGGGCAGCCCAATCTACCGTCGTCACTCCGTAAAATACGCAACCGTTTTCCCTAACCAATGCGTACGAACCCAAGCAATCCCCCCCCTAACCCACCCGAAGCCGATACATAGAAAACGTCAAATATGTTG
>WNGS01001312.1:46901572-46935182 GCA_020271785.1 Procambarus virginalis
AGTGCACAGGAATGTAGTTGTATAGTTAGTGTACAGTATAGGCAGTGTAACAATGGCAAAAGCCATTATTTTTTATAAGAATGTCACTATGTGCATCCTATTTGTGAGTAGTGTTATTCCACACTATTGTATAGCTATCAAATTATACACAATTGAATAATAGTAGTCAGGCATCCATTAGTCTCAGGAGACCATGGAGTTGCGCTTTGGTTGTCGGTCTTTTTTTACAGTAATATTGAATAATAATAAAAAAAAAGCAAGACATTGGAATCTAAAAATATCTTCGCAGCAAATCCTGGCCATAGCGGGGCAGGAGCAGACTTGTCATTTTCAGGCTTAACAATACTGGTACCTATTCTAATCCATATTAAACCATAAATTGAATGGCACATTGCAACTGGCCTTATCAAAAATTAATACTAATACATTTTTTTCTGAAACAGTCAGACTCTGTCTCTTTGTTTAAGTTTATCATGGCAGCATTTTCAAGAAAATAATTATTTAACTCGTTTAAGGAGATATGGGTAATCATCAATGTAGTTCTGAGTGAGCAAAGCTTACCTCGCCGTGGACTTGCCTCGCCAAATAAAAATTACCCATAGAATCGTTTTCAAACTAGACTTGTCGGTTTTCCTACACACAGCATAAGTGCTCAATATTTTCTCAAGTACTGTATTATGGAAACCTGTTCTAGTCAATAATCCAGTGATTTTGGTCTACCAATTTCAAAAATTTTCTGGCATTTTTTTTTTTTTTTATCTGAACTCTGGTTGTCGAGGAACTAAAAATTACAATTTCAGCAAGAAAATGAGAAACAAGATCTAGCAATTGAACCAGATTTTTGACATCATAATTTCGGAGGAGATTTGGTGGGTGGATTTGGTAAGACTGAGGAGTCTTGAATATCAAGGATTAGATTTTTAGGGATGAACTTTAACAAAATAAATTTTTTGAAAATACACAAAGGCATATCTTGGCCATTACATTGTGATAACCAAAAAATAATTCCAAGTATTTTAGGTTATAATGGCTGGCTAAGAAAAAAAAGCCATGGTCAGGCATGAATAGGTTTTGTTAGAGCATTACTATATGAGCTTGCTTATCCGAAGCCCGCTGATCTGAGTATGAGTTATCGCGGCTGGATATTTTTCTGACAAAACTTTGCCATGTCCGAATAGCAGTTCGGATAATCTGGGATTTTGCCGGATATTGCAGTCTAACTCAAGTTTGGATGCGTTTCTGCCAACTTCACCATACAGTATCCAGACAAAAATAAGGAAAACAGAAGATTTTGCTTAATACTAGACTGGCATCAGGTCATATCATATTATAATCCCGTACAGCAGTGGCTCGAGGTGTGGGGTATGGCAGGTGATGGGGTGGTTGGTTTTGTGGTAGGGAGAGAGTGGAAGGATGGGGGATGAGGGGCCTATGATCTGTATTACATAGAATAACCAAGAATTATGTAAGAACAATTCACTACAATAAAAACTATGAAATATCTAATGTTATAATAAATACATATTTTGAAAACTGTACAGCCTGAAGACTAGTTTCCTGCTAAAATATTTTTTTTTTTTTTTGCCTGACTGCCTGCCCCAAGGGGACCAGTCCAGGCCTAGTCAGGCTAAAGAAGCCACCTGCTCTTGACCTTCACATTATACCACAGTGCTGCACCATTACTGAAGCATTTTCTTAAATAACTTTTTCACAGTAACTTTGATAATTTTTTGCCAAGTCTGTCTGGTAGCAGCAGTAATCATTCTGGAGGCGTTCAGGAGGAGGAGGTTGTGCTAACAATTTAAGATAAGTTAGTGTTATAAAACTGAAAATGGGAGTTTAGGCATGTGTGTTGCCAATGAATTTGGCATAGGCACGTGGTGGTATTGTGGTATAAAGACAAAAAGATGAATACATGAAATATATAGCAACCATAGAGTGAGGGTGCAGTAGAAAAGTTAGAAGCCATCACTGTACAGTTGGATGAGGCTTTGTAATAGTGGTTTGAACAGCACTGCACAGCTGGTGTAACAATTTGCAGTGCAGATGTAATAAATGCTGCAAGCAGGTTTACAGCCAGCCTTGGAATACAGGAATTCCAGGCAAGTGATGGGGTGGATTGCAAGGTTCATAGTGAGGCATAATAATGTGAAGAACTGACCTTGCTAAGCTCATGACCTGTACAGTAATTTGTTAGGTTGTGAAAAAAATTGATTTGAAGATAATATACGTAGCATCATTCAAGAAGACTTGCATTCAAGAAGACATGCAGGTGAAGAGAGAGGAAGAGGTGGCTTGATGGTGGACAGGGTAACTCCTGTGAGCAGCTGCTGAGGTCATGGTGCAAGGTGCCTCATGGGCAGATAACTTGTGGACAGTTGTGGTTTCCTTGTCAGTGGGACCAAAGTGCTGAAACTTAACTCGCCCTTTCCCCTAAGCACAACTAGGCAAGTACTAAGTACTGTGCTGTACCAATGGCACTACGGGCTCACCATAGCCCGTGCTACTTGGAACTATGTTCCAGGTAGTGAATCTTTAACAACAACAACAATGTGCTGTACCACTTTTAATTTTAGTGGCTTGTTAGGATATACTCATGTTTAGAATTGTTTGGATGTTATATACAGTAACAGTATGCAAAGGTGGGCAGGACCAAATTCCTGGAACTGTCCATCAGGATGACTGTGACTGGAAGTCATTAATTTTTCTGGGCAGGACTGAAGTGGGGACTGACTCCATTTTAATGTAATTTTGGATGGTCTGATGTTTCTAGGTTGTATTATTTTAATTTTGAAAAACTAGGAAGAAAACTGCAAAATTTCTGTATTTCCAATTTGATACAGGAATAAATTATGCAATAAAGTTACTGTATTTTAAATGTCAGTTCTGTATAATCTCTGCAGAAAACGGTTATCTTCCATTTCTTATTTGGGTTCTCATAATCAACAAGGGCTTGTTCTCCAGCCCATTGATGGACTTTCCCATAAAGTGGTTATCCCCTCTTCTCTTTTGGTAAAGACGTACGTCCTCAAGCCGAAGATATTGGGGCAAAGTGACAGCAGTTTTTTATATGCTATTTGTCATGAAGGGCAACTGAAACGGTCAACTTAAATATTTTCCTAGTTTTGTTTTTATTATATTGTACTGTATTTGGAATTTAACTTAAATTACTAAAATTAAATATTAATGATTTACAGTGTCCTCAATTGCATATTTTAATATTTAATTTAATGCAAGGACTGAGGATAGTCAGTCATTTCGTTTCTTCTGAAAAGACCATGACTATCGGTCCATTTTGAGGCAGAGGCCGTGATGAACCTTTTTTGTCTCTGCCTGCCTTTTTTTGATAATAGTAGTAGTGTTTTAAATTTCACCCATTTGGTTATATTTACCCTAACACTATATATCCTAACAGATCTAAACACAAGTATATCCTAATGCAAGGCATACAAAAATTGAAAGGGGTACTTAGTCCTTAAACAGGAAAGGCAAAAGTATCCTTTATGTAGTTTCTCCATGCACTGTGAACTGCTCATTTGATAACATCTTGTGTACACCAGTCACCTTGTACACATACATTCATTGTTCAGTTGGTACTGGCATGGATAAATGCAGTTCTAGTTACTGAAGAGAATAAGAACATTTAAAGGAGCACATTTCTGGGGATGGTCACAGGCGGGTGGGGTGTCGGACCTCGTGAAGGTTTAGGAGCTCCAACAAAATTTGGAAACAAAAATTACAAACTGCCTCTTTTTATTATGGGACTTGGGAATTTGTATTGATCTTGAGGTTAATTAGAAGCATTGAAGATATGAGCAACAAGCATTCACTGTAGAAATTTGAAGTATTTTATAATAATCCATGACTGACTAATACTTGCAAATTATAAATTCCTACTATATACTTTTTGAATATTAAAGGGAAAGGTAAGAAAGAATTAATGCTGTACCAGGTTCTTTTAATAGCTTCCAGTAAATTTTGATTGAATTATCCCTGCAACCTCTGCACCTGTATCTTATTGACTGAAGCCTCACCTTGATGACAATCCACCTTACCACCACCACTGTATTAGGCTAGATGTCATTCAAAGGCGTCTAGGTGAAACACCTTGATCCTCAATGAGGATCCTAATGTTCTTGTCGAGTTATATTTGTTATATTTTGCTAGGGTTGGTTAGTATAACTTTTTATCTGGCCATAATTAATTATTTTACTATTGTAATGCTTGAAATGGTTAGACTTGGGTTTCTGCTTGTACTTGGAAGAAAGTTAATAATTTGTGTTTTTCCAGCTCTACCGCTTTTTGGCACGCCGCACCAACTCCAAGTTTAACAAGGTTATTCTGAAGAGATTGTTCATGTCACGCATTCATCACCCCCCTCTCTCTCTATCTCGCCTTGTGCAACTTGCAAGAAAGCCTGGCCGCCAGGGGAGGATTGTGTGTGTTGTTGGCACCGTCACTGATGACCTGCGCCTCTTCAACGTCCCCAAACTTACAGTAAGCTTGTGTATACACAATATACAGTATATATATGAGCAATAAGAATACAAGTAGTGAAGAAAGTAGGGAATGGGGGTAAAATATAAAAATACAGGATGTAAATCTATAATCAAGATTTTATAATGATTTGGACATTTTAGAATAGTATGTAAGGTGATTTTAAAGGATTGAAGTGCATTATGGTGTAATGGTTGGTTGGCAAACATGTAGACAGTGAAAGAAAAATTAGAAATTCCTGAGAGCCTAAGTGGAATTGGAACAAATTAAAAGGGGTGTCTGGGAAATTTTTTAGTCTTCAATAAAACCTAGTTCACAAATCAAAAGTTTCTTCAGTCCCTTAACTTTGCTGTCATGTTTCTATAACATGCTCAGTTATACAAAAGGGATAGAAAAAATGTACAGGACGTTAGGAAGGCCAGTGTCATTGGTGGTCTTCTGGATGTTACTGTGTACAAGATACACCTTAAAGTTGTTCATGTTTGTCTTGTGCACACAGATTTCTGGGGTAGTACTTGAAATTAGGTAGGTCAGACATTTATTTAACACTGTAACACTTACGCCCACCGATGACCAAGGATGGAGTCAAAAGTTTACTAGTTCAATACCCACTTATGACTAAGGATGGCATCAAAAATTAAAAACATTTGGTTTTGTGAAAACCGCAGTTTTGGATATTATATGCATATACACCTGCAGGGATTTTCATTGCGAACACATTGATACCAAAATTAAAGACCTGGGACGAGAATTGAGGTAATAAAGTTGAAGAGAAAATGCATTTTATTGCTCTTTATTAGCACTCACTGGGGTCACTTTCTGTTTGCTGTGTGTGGTATGTCGGGCTTTTGGACTTTATATTTGCATATACACCTGTAGGGAATTCTGTTGTGAACACAATGATACAAATATTGCAAACACAATGATACAAAAATGAAAGACCTAAGACAAGAATTGAGGTGACCAAAGTGAAAAGTGTACACATCTCATTGCTCTTTAGCGCACCCGGATAACACACACACACTTTGTCTACTTTGTGCGGGTGGCACGCCGGGCTTTCGGACTTCACACGCATTTAATCGTGTAGAGAATTCTATTGCCAATACATTGATATCAAATTGGAAACCTAGGATGAGAATTAAGGTGACAAAAAGTTGAAAAGAGTATACACTTTTCAGTATTACTGCACGCTCCCGTATTATATAACACTTAACTTGACCCCATCTGGACTACCATATCCATGCATGCAGACTAACCTTCTAAAGAACATAGCTGCTTTGGAATAAGTTTAATGCAGGGACGACAAATTGGAAAACTACTGTTCGTTGGCTTGTATACCAGGAACATTTGAAGGTCTTCACTGCAAACCAGGGCTATTGTCATTGAGACATTAAAATACCCAGAGAATTGGTAAATATTAATCTTCTACTATAACCCCCTGCTCTGTGCACTTGTTTCATGTGAGGACTTGAAAACATGAAAGTACATGGGAAAAAAAATCTAAAATTGTCTTTTCCCTGATCATGGGAAAGTTGAACAAAAAAAATATATATATAGCTTTGGTTGTGGTGAAGAGAATAAAGCTTGTAATGGTGTTGCATCCCTGTGGAGGTCGCTTGGACCAGGCGGGCAGTGAGTCACTGAATAGTAGAACCTAGATTCAGCAAATCTCCAGTTGAAACACTCTTTCTAGGCTGGATTTACTCGCCTGATTCCATGTACTCTTTGTTTGCTGAAGTGGATGTTGGGACAGTTCATAGACTAGTGGATAAACTTTGCCCATCATATCATAGGTTAAAAATTTAGGATTTCCTTAATGAAATCAGCCCATAGACCATGGGAAATATTAGTGAACGGTAACTTGATATGGCTTCAGTCACATTTTTAATTATTTTTGTAGATTAATTATTTTTTTTGTATGATCACAAATATGGCCTGTTTTTCTCTGAAAATTTAGTTTTTTAAGTTGAGGCAAGGGCATGGGAAATATGCTTGAAGTGATTAAAATCTTTTTACACAATTTGATTAACCCAAGAATTAACATTGTTTTATAGATCAGTTAACTTTGTAACTGCCCTTCTTATGACAAGTTGAAATTTAAATTTTGATCGGTGAAATTGCCCATAAAGCATGCGAAACATTAAGGGTATGAATGATAACCTCTTAATATGGTTCCAATCACGTTTTTAATGATTTTTGTAGATGAGTACAACATGATTTCATTTCAGGGCTTTGGGAAAGTCATTGAGCACATTTAAAACTAAATTCTATGGTTTTTATTTAGAGATTTTCCGGTTTTTGTTCACAAATATGGACCTCCTGGAGCAATCTCCGGTTGCATTGAATCAAGGTTGCACTTGTTCTTTAGACAGCAAAATATACTGTTTTTGCTATTATCACACTATGCAGTTTATATAGAACATGCTACATGTTTTATACACCACTATCTATACTTGGTAAATATTCAAAGTATTTAGAGAATTGGCAAGCCTTCCTTATGCCTCCTTATTTGTTGCATAAAATTGGGATAATTAGAATGCTAACACCTGCCTGTTAAGCACTTTATTGATTTTAATATTGAAAGTGTGTTAGTGGTGTGTTGTCAAAGTGTGTTAGTGGTGTGTTGTCAGGTTTATATTCTTAGCCTACCCATGTACACACTTTTTTTTTATATAGTTGATACCAGTAATTTATTGTTAAATAATTTTTTTGCATGGTAAATATAAGAGGAAAAGCCATAAATCTATATATGATACACAATTATGTTACTAGTATTCTATTCAACCTCTAAATATCAAATTGATTGTACTAACAAGAAAAATGCTCAGAGTTTGACAAATTCAGTTTGTCAAGGTAGAGGGAAAACACTTTGATCAGTTTGTTCCATTTGGTATTTAGGAAGATGTACAGAAGTACATTTCTGTAAATTATTTGCTTTTTTTTTTTTTTAATCAAAGGTTTTGTTAAAATTTACTTGGTGTTTTTCTTTAGGTGAACAAATGAGTTTATTAAAAGTTTTTCCATTGTGTGCAATGTGGTGGTGTGTATTTGGATAAAGGTGGCTAGGGCTGCAATCTGTCCTCTTATTGAAAACACTTCCACACTATTTCATGACTTGATAATGGCCCAGGACTTACTAAAACATTGTTGTTTACTCACTTCCTAATGTGTGGTTTTAGTCATCATGTCTTCAGCCACATTGTCTCCACAATTCAAAATTTAGGGTGTTTAGGAAAATTAAATTTACTGCACTATTGACACTTTATATGCCTAATGATAATTGGCCCCATTTGGTTTTGTGTGCTGTGTAGGTACTGACTTCTGGATATGCAAAACTGCTGCATTTTATATATTATCAATATAAAAAATGCAGAATTTTTTTTGTTACATGCTGCATCCCAATTTTAAATTATAGGAAGGATGGACTTTGCCTATATTTATGCAAATTGACAATTTTTATGCTGTTCACATGACATTTCATTTCAGGTATGTGCACTACGAGTAACAGCGCGTGCCCGTGCTCGCATCGAGAAGGCTGGAGGAGAAATTATTACTTTTGATATCCTCGCTCGTCGTTCTCCCTTGGGCAAAAACACACTGCTTATTCAGGGTGAGTTATAAGTGGTAACTCAACCAGGTTCTCCTGTAAGACACAATTGCTTTTTTGATATCCTTGTTCGATTATCCAGGTTAAATATTGTTGATTTAGTTGGCTACTGTGAGTTAACTGGAAAAAGCATGGTATGAAAAATCAGTATTTTCAAACTATACCCTGGTGAAAATGTTTGTTTGAAAACAAACATTTGACAATCAGGCTATTGTAATTTTTCATTTTTTGCCTATCATTCTTTCAGTATGGTAAAGGATTATACTTTTGTTTTTGTGCAGGTAAACGCAATGCTCGTGAAGCATGCAAGAGATTTGGACCTGCTCCAGGTCTTCCTCACAGTCAACCAAACCTCTGGTACGCAGCAAGGGACGCAAGTTTGAAAGGGCTCGTGGCAGGAGGTCTAGCTGTGGTTACAAGAAATAAAGCACTGATATGAATAATAAACAAGCTAAGAATTTAGTTTTTCATCTAACCTTGATTCAGTAATTTAAATCACTACTAAATTTTGTAGGTCCAGATTGGTGGAGTGGATGAATAACTGACCTTCCATAATTACTGCCCATGTATTAGAGCATCCCCATTTTTCCATGTCCTCTGGTTCCATATTCTCACTTCAATAATATTTTTATTATATAATAAAAATATTATTTTTCAAATGTAAATTAAAATCCATCTGCCAATTAAATTTGTAAGCAGTCCCAATAATTAAGATACTTCAAGTGGATTCTAGCAGTAAAAGATCTCTGCATGCTCTCTAGGTCAGCAATTTTTCTAGCTTTGAATAGGGCTATTAATGTGCAACAATATTCCACTCAAGAGTACTAGTGTCTTAGAAAGAAATATCATTGGTTGGCATTTTTTTGAAAGGTTACTGTTATCCAACTTGCCATTTTTCTTGCAGTTGTGACAGTGACTTGTGTGTACTTTAGTACACAACAGTTAGGTCTTGTGACATGATTACTCCTAGATCTTTTACATTGCTTTTCTTTTCAAGTGTGGTTTGTGTTTTGCTCTTTCCAGAGCACGGTAACTGGAACTTATCGTTAAACGTTATTTTCTGTGGTCCATTGAAAAACCTTAACATCCGATTAGAGGTTTGCTGTGTTCAATCTTACCAATTGTCTAATCTTATAAATTCTAGTGTTATCTGCAAAGGATGATACAGTACTATAGTTGGTATCCTGATATGAGGATGAGAGAATGTACTAATGCAAGCACAGTACCTTGAACTTGAGTGTTTCACGGATCCAGAATTTACTATGACTTTGGGTTCTGTTTTGTTAGGAAGTTACATCCATTTCCCTATTTTGCCAGTAATTCCTGTGTGCATTATGTGCAATGATATGGCCACATTCATCAAAAGCTTTTGTGAAGTCAGTATGTCATCAGCATTTTGCAAGTCTTCCATGACATCCAAGGCCATATCAGTAGTCTAGGAAATGAGGTAGGAGTGTCCTGTCCTGAACCCATTTTGCCCAGGGTTTGTAGACACCATGATTCAGTGTTTTGTTAACACTAATATTCTTTGTTATTCAGCTATTGGTTTAAGATGTTTTGCATCAGCTTTACTTTCTGCCTTGTGAGGTACTCCAATCTCCGCTGTTTTCAATAATGTTGGATAACTGCAGTATCTAGGCTCGAGATTTAGGTTTAGATATCTAGGTTTATGGCCTGTGACAGCAGTTTTTTTGCAATTTTGTATTTATGTACAATTTCAGGAGTATGCGTATGCTATATATAGGTACTCCAAAGTTGCATTGCCTGACCCATATTTTTTACCAATCCTAGTTTTTACCTAGTTATCCTAGTTTTTTACGGCTCATTTAAACTGAAACAAGTTGAAAAAGGGTTTGTATGTCGCTAATACAACATAACCTAACCATTCTAGGCCTAATACATACTATGGGGCTTAATATAGTGCATATATGTACTAAACCTAGGATGGAGGAAGAATGGGGCACCTGACAGCCAAGTGGACAGTGCTCCAGATTCGTAGTCCTGAGGTTCTGGGTTCGATCCCGGTGGAGGCGAAGACAAATGGGCAAACAGTAAATAGGAGCATGGGTTGGATTATACTCTATATTGTCTGTTCTTGGAAGACCAAAAAAAAAATGCTTTTGAAATAGTTGAAAGATTGGCAGTTGTAGTTAAATGCTGACAAATATAAGGTTCTGTGGCTAGGTCATGATGTTAGTTATATCAACTGGATGGTATTGAAATGGCTGTTTTGACTGAAAAAAAGATCTGCAGGTCATGATCAGTAGGAATTCAACCCTTAGCGGTTATCGTCAATTGTTGATTCACAGGGTAATGCAGTTATCACATGAAGATTTAATAATTGTCTAAGTTTTACATATACTATGCAAATATCTTAGTCTTATGTACTTGCCTAGTTGTGCTTGTGAGGTTTGAGCTTTGGCTCTTTAGTTCTGCCTCAACTGTCAATCAACTGATGTACAGATTCCTGAGCCTATTGGGCTCTATGCACATCATGGTCAACTCCATTGCTCTATCCACATGTGGATGGAATGGGGTTTACCTTGACCCCCCATTAAAAAAAAACATGCTACCATTTCATGGTACAAATGCAGTTATCATGAATGTTACTAGATGATTGTGGTCATCATCATACAATTTAAACAATTATTGACTGGGTTTTACACCCGTGATGCAAATATGGATATAAAAACTCTGGATGTAAATAAAACCATCTGTGAAATGGCAGTAAACCAGGAAGCATCAGCAAAATTGAGCACCAGGTGTTGAAAAGTGCCAGATGCAGACTTTGTACTGCATCTAGCATACACCCAATGAGTGCCTTCACCCACTGAAACTAAATACAGTATTCACTTTCATGTTTTTAAAGCACCTAAATTATTGGGATCGTCTCAAACTCTCAAATGTACTCTGGAAAGGAGACGAGAGAGGTATAAAATACAGTATATTCAAGGAAGGTACTGGAGGGTCAGGTCCCAGAAAAATACAGTAACATATTGGAGTGAACGATATGGAAGAACAAACAATAGAGCCAGTGAAGAGTAGAGGTGCCATAGGCACAATATTGTATGAACATCAGATGTCAATGGTTGTTCAATCTCCTCCCAGCAAGTGCTGTACACTGTATTATGAAATATTGCCAGAACAAAAGTGGAAGCCTTAAAAAAAAAAAGTTTTCTACAAGAAGTGCTGGACTAACAGAATTAGTGGACGTGTGGGCCGCTCCAAGCAACAGCCTGTTAGATGAAGTGAAGCCTGGTCCAGGGCTGAGCTTGTGAAAAAAGAATAACTCTCAGAAGCTCATCCAGGTACTGTACATTCTTAAACAACGGAGGTCTAAACAAAGGTGGTAGTAAAGCAGGTGTAATAGCTCTAACATCACACATAAAAGTCTTTGAAAGAGTGGTAAGAAAATCACAAAACGCAATCGGTGCCTATATTTTCCTGGGCAACATCGGTTCAGAACATGGCACTCCTGCTCTCAACTGCTAGACCAGAATGACAGTTTTAGATGCTCTGGAAAATAAGCAAACACTGACAACATACACAATTTCATAAATGCTCTTGACAAATGTGATGCTAGTGTTATTGCACACAATGAATTACTGAGAAAGTAGGGAGATGGATCTTTGACTTCCTAATAACCCCCCGGCCCCCCCCAAAAAAAAATTGGATTGTCAGTGAAAAGCTTAGTGCCCCAAGGTATTGTGCTTGCTCTGCTATGTTTTCTCGCCCACATATCAGATAAGGACACAAACCTGGAGCACCCTATCATCCTTTGTAGATAACACTAGGATTCTCATGACAGCAGACAATATGGAAGACAGCAAACCTCCAATCTGGCCCTGCGGGCCACTCAAGCAACAGCCTGGTGAACCAAACAAGTCGAGCCTGGCCTCGGCCCGGGCTTGGGGAGTAGAAGAACTCCCAGAACCCCATCAAGCAGTTATCAATCTGATGTTAATCAATTTTTTTCAATGACCCACAAAAATATGATCTTTAATGTGGGTCAGTTCCAGTTACTATGCTGTGGATAATACAAACAATATTAAAACAGAAACCACATTAATTAAATACAGTCTGAAAAGTATGTATAACTGAAAATAAGCTGGTTGGCATATTGTTGAATACTGCCGGGATTGTAGATGTTCCAGATGCCTCTAAGGATAATGTAATTAATGTATGGAAACATGAAAGAAAGACACACATTGAAGGCAAGAGCACGGAGGAGGGGGTGGGGTGACGAAAATCCTAGAACTTGCCGAGCCAGAGTTATCAAGTGAATCTTTGATTATTTAAATACTTCATGGAATAAAATATGATATGATAGTCTGGAAACAAGAAAGTGAAATGGCCAAACAAAGCACCAGAAAACATAAAATACAGCATACTAGAGGGGTACCCAGAATTGCTTGGGTGACAAAGAGGCCACATCTACACTAGCCATCTTCACTCACTCACCATCTACACTACATACAACCACCCTCATCAATGTAACCATATTCACTACACACAACTATCCTTAGCACTATAACTGTCTTCATCTCTCTAATCATCATCACTAGCAAGGTACCACTGGGTTTCCTATCTACAAACTTCTCTCTCCATCACCACCTTCCTTACTCTTCATTACTTGCCATCTCCTTTACTTTTCCTACCTTTCACCATCTTCCCTTTCCATCACTATCTTCCCTCCCCTTCACCATCTTCCCCGTCCATTACTACCTTCCTTCCTACTCACCTTCCATTTCCTTCACCCACTTATCCTTTCCCTCATCATTTTCTCTACCTACCATTCACCACCTTTCTGATCCTTCACCACTTTCTCTTCATCTCTGTAATGCTTTTCACTGAACACTGTCAATAAACTACACGAACAAACTAACTATCACGTGGAAAGTAATATGTTAGATGAATCTTGGTAAGGATAGAATCTGGCATTTAGCGAGATTGGAAATTACACTAATTTGCTAGTTTCTTGCAAAAGGGGGGGGGGCATGGGTTATGACACCCCATCCACCTATGACCATCCCTAGAATCACCAATCACTCTTCAAAATTTGGAGTGGCCAAAAAGTCTGGCCCCCAGCCTTGAAACAGGCAGATGAACAAATTTTCCCTTTGTAAATATAGATTACCTAAGGAAGCTATGGGGTATTGTTAGTAAGGAAGCCATGGGAGGCTACTTTATACACTGTGAAACCAAAGTGAGTGTATGAAAGTAATAGCCTATCTAAATGGCAGCACCAGATGGAAATGGAATAAAGCTGATATAGGCAGAGTACAAGAGACAACAACTTTAAGCTTAACAAGCCACAATGTAAGATAGATAAGATTTTTTTACCCATAGGTTAATATAATAAACCCATGAAACTGCCTACCCACCGAAGCTGTAAATGTGAATAATAAATGCCAAAACATTACCACAGTTTAAAATTCATCTGGGAAAAATCCTAAAGAATAAGGGAGTGGGGGGGTTTCTTTGAAAATCTGTCTGCTTCCTGTCTGTTGAGGTCTTTTAGAGTTTGTGGGCTTCAGGTAAAATCTTATAAGCAGAGAAATTGCATTTAAACACAGGGAAGGAGGACCAAATGGTCTTAGGGTGGCCATAACAGAGAGGAGGGCCTGAAATGAACACAGGAATGAAAGAAAATGTAAAAAAAAGTGTATCCTCAAGAAAAAATACTTAATCTGAACTAAAATACAAAACAACTAAATAATTGGGGATCAAGGCCCAATGTGTAAGAGACCCAATCACACACATCATATTACCATTTAGTCAAATGGATGACTTAAAAAAGAGGCTAGGAGCAAGCCAATCTAACAAAACAAGTGAAAAGTGAAGTGAAACTGTCGAACCTGCTATATTTTGCTACCAGTGCTCCATGGGTATTGGGTGAACAATACATTAATACATTGGGTGAACTAAGAACAAAATCAGCATACCATTACATGATACCCAAATTCTTTGCACTGTTTGCAGCCAAATATGGCCATCCTACATAGAAATGCATCAACATATTCACAATGGTTAGGTAAAGGTTCACTATTCAGCCAACTATTAAAGTACAATTTATTTATCTAGTTACATAGATACTGTTTAACACAATCAAAAACACAAAAATATACAGTACAGCACTTTAAATATAATTTTGTCATGAAATATTGTATAAATAATTTAATCCTTTCACTGCAATATTAGAGCTGTTAAATTACAGAAGTTGCCATTTACTATACTCTTACTTCTCTTGGATACATAAAAAACTTTTCTAAATATAATACTGCAATAGTTGACTAGGGTCTCAAGCTTTTAAAATTTGGATCTTAAACTCAATAAGGCTGTCAGAATCTAATGTCAAACAAAATGGTACAGTACCACCTGATCCATCAAGAATGTCAACCTAAATGGTACCTTTCCGGTACCATTTACCTATAAAGCCTTTACATTTACATTTACCTTTACATTTTAAAGGTACGTAACCATGATTTCACTCAGGCCAAATGGCATTCTGTAGTTTCCTCTATTATTATGTGGTCCCCTGGAAAAGCTACCCACGTATGCTTCCTAACTACAGTATAACTAACGTGTATGCCAAGCATGTATCAAAGTTACCTGTGTCTGGTCCTTACAAAGCTAACTGTTGTAATCCTTTCCAACACCTTACAGTCATAGGATCTCCATAAATTTGTTTGTTCTCTTTATTTACCAACATTATTTGTTGGTCATTCCCTTCTCCCTATTGACTGGAGCATCTTGGCACACAGCTCTTCATAATAAACAATTCTCTTCACAGCAAATATATAGATCAGGTGCAATCTGCAACAAAATAAATGTTAATACAGTAAAGATTTCAAGATAAAGAAAAACATCTATGATGACTCAATTATAACTTTTCCCAGCTTTCTAAAAAAAAATGCCTATAAAGTAGCTGTGGTAAAAAATGCTACTCGAACAAATTAACCTAACCTAACAAAACTAAACTGATTTTTGTCATATACAGTATACACTTTAGTTGCATTTTTTTTCATTACTACTTAGTTGAGGTTCAAAAATGGCTCCAAATGTAGTCATTCTTTGAAGTCATTGTTATTATTGTGTAGTATAGTATTAAAGAGCACATACGTCACCCCAATACCAATGGTTTCACATGGTAAAAGTATAAAAAACTATCAATCTTTCTCACTGCTCATAAAGATAAAAGGCATAAATATGCATCTTTTTACTTTAGAAATCCTTTTGATATTGCTAACAGAAGTTATTTTGTATGAATTAGGTAAAATAGGAATAGGCGATTAAATGTTACAAGAGATCCAAGGTTAACTTACGAATCAAAATTCTGCTGCACAGTTTCAAAGCTACAAAAGTAAAAATTAATGCAACTAGACACTCCTAGAAGTAATCTCGAGCTCCACCTTGTTCATTATCTTGCTAAAATCAATCCCGACAAGTTCCCTGAAAAAAACATTTACTATATGATACCCTTGAACTGTACAGACCTAACTCACCAAGATGCCAATACTTTAATTGTACACATACAGGTTTTGAAACAGATGATCTTGTAATCTTGTCGTGAAAAACCTAAGGTGCTCAACAAACTGGTAATCACAAAAGTGGACAACAAAAACCTAAGACTGATAACATAAAAATGAACAAATCCACATGGGCCGTGACGAGGATTCGAACCTGCGTCCGGAGCATCCCAGACACTGCCTTAATCGACTGAGCTACGACAGGGTAAAACATAGCTCGGGGGCGGGGGAGTTGTGTAAAATCCTGGTTTGTGCCTCGGAGAGGCTACGGGATCCAGTAAGTTCACTAGAACTTCGGTTTCAACTCTTTTACCCTGTCGTAGCTCAGTCGATTAAGGCAGTGTCTGGATGCTCTCGGACGCAGGTTCGAATCCTTGTCACGGCCCTTGTGGATTTGTTCATTTGATGCATCACGTTAGTGTGATCTCTGTGTGTACTGATAACATACATATTACCCAAGTTTCCTGTTTTAAATCCAATACCTTGGAATCTCAGTCCCTTATACCTGAACTGTAGTACGCTACACCCCCTAATACAATGCAAATATTAAAATGACTAAATTTCCTGACTATGTGTATTCCCTCGTTCCCGTGTTCATAATTCCATTGGTGTGGTTGGTTGCGCGGGCCCACGACGTCTGGGCACGCGTGATGTGACAGGGAACACGCCTCGCCGCGCTCTGGCTGGCACCTTGCATGTCTTGGCCGCAAATGCAATCAAATTCCAGGTTAGCTTGGGCAGAAAGGGTTACAATGAGCTACATATGTACTTAGCATATAAGGTCTCTGATAGACTTGTACCAACCAGCTATATATATCATAGACAAAATATCTATCTATTTTGTTTATATCATAGACAAAATACTGATACTGTATTCTGGACAAAAAATTGCAGAAGCAGCCCTTCAATATATATTGCACTCTCCAATAACTACCAAAGTTCTTAATATGCAAGAAGGACTGAGTATACCTCGCATTCAATATAGAATACTGTATATTAAATCTATCCTATGACAAGACTTGGGCCTCTGTGTGGCAACATGTATCACTATCAATTGAACTACTGTATTAGAACATGCAAAGGAACTAGTGATTCTGGGTGGTTTTCAATGAACAGCTATTTATATTAATTAATAGGGCCCCGGTAGTAAAGTTGAGTTTTGTTCTAGACTCACAGTTGAGAATTCCGGGTTTGGATCCTGGGCAGGACAAAAATGGTTGGGAGCATTTTCTATCACCTAATGCCCTGTTCCTAGTAGTAAGTAGATATCCAGGAGTTAGTCAGCTTTTGGGGGTTGCATCCTGAGGGAGAAGGGGGGGGGAGTCAATATAATTTTTTTTTAGTTATCAGGGGAAAGTGCTAAGCTATTATGACTATAGCACTGGGAAGGGGTCAGGATAACGATTTGGGATGGGACTGGGAGAAGGAATGATGCCCAACCACTTAGACAGACAGAGCTTGAATGCCGACCTGCATGAAGTGAGACCGTCGCTCTACCATCCAGTCAAAGTGGCTGGACAGTCAATATAATTGACTGCGTAATAGTGTATTTAGGCAATTGCGTAATAGTGGTTTTAGGCATTGTATGTACTAGCTCTATCTATAAATCTATCCAATTTTGTAAAATATCTTGTATGTATGTACCTTACCTGAATAAACATCATAAACATTATCATTATCATAAGCCTAACATGTATATATACACTGGCTGCCTGTCTCCTGACAATTATTGATTATTAAATTCAAATATTGTGATTGCACAGTGTTAAAAGGTGCAGCACCCTGCTCCATGGAATATACTACCTCTTCACATCATGACACCTACATACCTAACCATGAAACCAATCACACAACCTTCAAACTCAGCTTGCTGTTAAACTAAGTACCCTTGAACACACACACAATCTACAAGCTGAAAGATACAACACACAATATACACTGACAGTACTGTACTCTCAATTCAGTTACAGGGATGGCAGGAAGTAATCATCGTTTACTAGCCCAATGTTAAAAAAAATAGAGGAATGTAAGTTAGTAATTTGGCATTCACTTTGCAACTTTACTATTGGCAATTCTTGTAGTACTCAAAATTACTGAAAACTCTGCAGTAAACAGCTTAATAATCTTCCATTTCCTCATTACTAGCTTTTAATAATTTAATCAAATTGTAACATGCTTGTCTCTGAAGCCAGGTACAGATATATTTTTTAATTCATTGTGTCGGGATATGAAGCAAGGTTACATGTTAGGCTTATACCGAGGTTTCCCCCCCCCCCCCCAAGAGTCAAATTACTGACCCCACCCAGAATGCAACTCCATAACAAGCTAACTAACTCCTGGGTACATATTTACTGCTAGGTGGACAAGGGCATGAGGTGAAGAAAAAGAAGGAAACTATCAGGGAGAAAGTGCCAAGCCATTACAACTATATAGGACTTGGAAGGGGTCAGGATAAGGATTTGGGATCGGAGGAGGTAAAAGAAATGGTGCCCAACCACTTGGGCGATCGGGGATTGAACGCCGACCTGCATGAAGCAAGACCATCGTGGGCATGAGGTGAAACGAAACGTGCAAAACTATTTCTGAGCATCCCGGGATTCGAACCCGGAATTCTTGATTGTGAGTCTAGAATGAACCTGACTACTACAGGGACCCTCTAATATGCATTCTTAATAAGGGAATCATTCAAATTGTTGTAGATTCTCTCACATTGGGCTGCAAGGACATGATAAAGCCTTTGCCAAGTTTGCAGTAAATAACATGTAAAACACATGCCTGGGCTACCAAATAGAATTCTAGCAGACACATTATTTATCACAAACTGTCTCAAACAAAACACTTGTATGGGGGTCAAACAACGAAATCAGAAGACTGACAGATGTCACACCTCAAATACGACTGACTACAAGTATCTCTTATTTGACTACAAGTATCCCCAGCTTGTATGGGGGATCTATATACTGTATATAGATGACATTAAATGTAAAGTGTGACACTTTCTTGGTCATTACATGAAAATTGAGCTGTTTACAGATAAATCTGAACTTGTGTTGCATGAAATGTTAAATCATTTTATTGTAAATGATAAAATATCTGAAATTCTTGCACTTTATTCACATTCCACTTGTAGATAAATGTAATTATGTGATGAACGTATAAGTTGTATATACTTAAATCATATTACCCTGTAATGTTAAATATTTAAAATTATTTTCAGTATAAAGAAAATGACTTACTTCCAATATGCAATAAAATATTGTCATACATAGCACTGTAGTGCAAGATTTTGTTATTAACAATCATTATAATTCATTATAATGTACAGATAAATTGTAAAGGTCAATGTCAAACATCTGAGGTCTGATGACGACCTTTTGTGCCTTTTGTAATCCCTTTGTGCTGCAACTGGCAGCAACAAAAAAATCAATTTGATCTTGACCCGGACACCACGGGCAGTCCGGGAAGTCCAGAATACCCAGGTTATGAAGCTTGGCTACCAGCCTTGTAAGGCCAATGCGTAGCCGAGTGTTGTGAGAATGGAGACAGCAGTCCCGATGGACTTTTATAATCAGTAGCAACAATGTCTGGCGAGGTAGGAACCACATGTTCATACTGACCAGACGGAGCACCTGGAAAGTCTCCCAGGGGTCCCATTATGTGTGCTTCATATGGGCCTGAGGCATGGGTCAAGGTCACAGCTGCCATCTACAATGTCATTCCTATGTCTACCGGTGTGAGGTACCCAGTGGAGGACGAGACGCCGAGCATCTAGTCAAGCAGCACGTCCTCCTAAGGTTTCTCAACGTCAAGAAAATTATAAATTTAAAGCGTCCTCTCAATCTACCAGAGGACCCAAAATAGAAAAGGGGTCAGTATGTCACTTTCACGAAAATATTAATTAATAGGGCCAATTATTTTCAGTTGAAAATGTGCCTTGTCCCATTTTCAAGTACAACAATTTTTATTCTTATGTAACGCATACGATCGAAAATACGACGTTGTTTGTATGAGGACAGCTTGGGTCAAGATACACTGCCTACTTCGAATACAAGAGCCCTGTGTCCCATGGGTGAGTCACTAACCTGAGGAATCGAGAAGCCACGAGGATCGCGAAAAGCTCCCATGCCAAGTTTGCATGTGGCTCAAGAGGAAACATCCACCTCTGACACAGAAGGCTGCTGAATTACTAGCTGGCTGGTTGTTTACACTGCCCATTCGTGGCCAACAATGTCCCCACCGCATCTTCAATTTACCATCTGGTAAGTCTTCAAAAAATACTAATACAGTATCTGTAATCTCAATTTGAACCTTTTACTCTTGGTAATATAATGCTTTGCAGAAATAGTTTTAATCAATATTATTACAAACTTGTGTGACATGCATTCCAAAATATATATGCATGGCTCAAGATCTACGAAACAGTCCAAATAATATACACTCAACCCATTCTCATTCCCTAATCAGCAAAAACCTGTCTTTGAAGCAAATCTACTCACGGGAATGGACTGAGAACGACTACATAACTAATGCTATTATCTACTCTGTCCATAGTTTGTTTAAAATTCATTACGTTTGGTTGCGTTAATATGGTGTATTATTGAACGATAATGTGAAATATAGAATTCGAAAACTATTTCAGTGTACCCGAGCATTTCGTTTATAGTTTAGTTTAGTTCATTTATTATGCACCCCATACCCATCTTGTGAGCGGTAGTGGAAAGGGTTACAGAGGCACATAATGGGCTTAGGGACTGAACCCCACAATTCATTTAGCTAAGCAAGCTACAAAATTCAGTATAAGTCGTCACATCATAAATGGGTTCGAGATTGACCACAAGTACAGTTTCTAAATTAAGCAACTGACATATGTGGAGAGCTAGTGTTACAATTGATATGTTTGTCCTGCACACCGCCCCCCATCCAGTGGGCAGCGGTGGATAGGTTACAATCACTTAGTTACTACCTGCAGTTTGCAAACTGGGGATATATGGCTAAAATTTCTGGTAGGAGATCATTTTGAATGAAATATTTACATATTGCTGGAACATTGGTTATAGAATTGTTCCTGAATTCACGTATCTTTTCGCACTCCATCACATAGTGATGGAGGGTGTGCGAATAATTTTGTTGACACAATTTACATTTGGTCAGGTCTACATCAACAGACAATGAGAATTCCCAGAGATACCTGTAACAGTCTAAGCCGAGCAGTAGTAACTTCTAGAAGTCTGCTAATCTTATTGGATGAACCATAGATGTGTGGCTCCTCTTGCATGATAGTATGATGATAGATGGAATTACTGGTGTCGATTTCACTTTGCCTCAGATTTACAGAATTTTGTTGAAGTTCTTGGTGTACTGCTACTCTCAGATTGCTCATTGACAAGAAAACCAAATTCTTCACAGAAAACTTTTTCAGCATATACTTTTTATACTTTAAACCAACGATTTGTAATGCAATTAACTTATAACTTGAGAATAATCTCTGTTCTGTTAGGATAAAGGTTCACTTGCCAGTTTACATGTAGACTACTACTGTAGCCATAACATGCTTCCAGACCATCACAAATATCTAGATAACTATCCAGATGGTTTGAGGGGGTGTGGCTTCTCATGGCAATGGATGTGCTCTTGAGGACCAGCTCCAGCAAACGCCAAATGATCGTTAATCCAGCCACCAAACCCCGTTTATAAATTAAAACACTTTACACGTGATTTCAGAAGCAACTACTGCTGCCAAGCTGGAATTTTCGACTGTTCCTGACTACTATTGAAGCTCAGAGGAATTAGTGGTGAACGCCCACTCCATAAAAATTGTCATCCATACTTCCGTGGAAATAAACATTTCATTCGAAATAATAATAATAATTTTATTCATAAAATACACCTAAGAACATAGTACAGTGCCAAATTTTGCAGGTTCAAGGTTGCATATTAAATAGAACCACCAATGCGCATAAATATACATTAATACATAAATGTCGGCATTTCTATAGAGGAAGGAACACAAGAACATATATGGGGGCTACAGAGGCCNATAAGCCAAGTTTTCCTGAATTAATATATTTCTCAATTATTTTTTTCTTATGAAATGATAAAGCTACCCATTTCATTATGTATGAGGTCAATGTTTTTTTTATTGGAGTTAAAATTAACGTAGATATATGACCGAACCTAACCAACCCCCTAACCTAACTAACCTATCGTTATAGGTTTAGTTAGGTTAGGTAGCCGAAAAAGTTAGGTTAGGTTAGGTTAGGTAGGTTAGGTAGTCGAAAAAACAATTAATTCATGAAAACTTGGCTTATTAGGCAAATCGGGCCTTGCATAGTAGGCTGAGAAGTGCGTTCTGGCTACTAGGTACGACATATATATATATATATATATAATATATATATATATATATATATATATTTATATATAATATATATATTTTTTTTTTTTTTTTTTTTTTTTTTTTTTTAAAAAGTTTGTGAGGGTACCACCTCTGGTGCCAATGTGGGGACCCATAGCCTCGGAGAAGAAAATAAAACGTATTCAGAGGAGACCTTGTGGTTTCTCACTGAACACTAATATTTTCTTCTCCTACCACCCCCATTCTTTTGTATGTTACATATATATTTGCTTTATTTGAACTGTGTTACAAAAAAGGAGTTACATATAGGTTACAAAGATGGTTATCATAGGTTGTCGAGTTCCTCCAGCTCCTCAGATGGCGGGCAGGAACCCTGGATGCAGTGCGCATTTCCCCTCTGTATCGCCACGCTGAGGCGCTGGAAAAGAAAGCTGGCAGCTCTAGGGTCCCTTGGTGTTTCAATGAGCTAGAACCCAGTTTTCCAAAAAAAACTGGTAGCACTTTTACCCCAGGCGCCGAGTGTCTCAGAAGCAATGGGGACAAAATTGTAGTGGTGATCAAGTTCTCTATACTTACGGGATTTGGCTGCTTCCCTGAATTTATATATATAATTATATATATATTATATATATTATATATATATATATATATATATATATATATATATATATATATATTATATAGATGTATATATATATATATATATATATATATATATATATATATATATCTATATATATTATATATATATATATAGAATATATATATAAATATAAAATTAATTTTTATCTCTAGTCTGACGCGACACTTGAACGCGTTTCGTAATAACTTGTTACATTACAAAGACTTTAGTTTACACACACACAACTATAACCTGCAAACACTAAACAGAGTTTAAACAGCTTTCATTTTATACCTGCAATTGGGTGAGGTGATATGTTACAACAGTTTTGGATGAGGTGGAAACAAACGTTCAACACAAGAAAGAACACGAAACAATGGGTAAGGTAAGTTAAAGGGAAAAATGGAAGTAACTGCAAAGGGCCTATTGGCCCAATTTCTTGATGATTTCTATTTGGTGCGGAGTCTTGAAGTGGGTAGAATATAGTTGTGCATTAATTGGCTGTTGATTGCTGGTGTTGACTTCTTAATGTGTAGTGCCTCGCAGATATCAAGCCGCCTGCTATCGCTGTATCTATCGATGATTTCCGTGTTTTTTGTTAAACTTCTCTAGTGATGGTCTGGTTGTGGGAAGAGATTATATGTTCTTTAATGGAGCCCCTGTTGCTTATGCATCGTTAATCGCCTGGAAAGAGATGTTGTTGTCTTGCCTATATACTGACTTCTTTGAGGCTTACAGTCCCCAAGTGGGCATTTGAAGGCATATACGACATTGGTTTCTTTCAATGCGTTCTGCTTTGTGTCTGGAGAGTTTCTCATGAGTTGGTTGGTTTTCTTTGTTTTTTAGTAAATCGTCAATTGTATCTTCTGATTTTTGTCTGTAGGGATAATGTTTCTATTAACAATATCTTTCAGGACCCTTTCCTCCGTTTTATGAGCTGTGGAAAAGAAGTTCCTGTAAAATAGTCTAATAGTGGGTACAGGTGTTGTGTTAGTTGTCTCCTCAGAAGTTGCATAGCGTTTCACCTTCCTTCTTATGATGTCTTCAACGAAACCATTGGAGAAGCCGTTGTTGACTAGGACCTGCCTTACCCTACAGAGTTCTTCATCGACTTGCTTCCATCTTGAGCTGTGGCTGAGAGCACTGTCGACATAAGCGTTAGCAACACTCCTCTTATACCTGTCTGGGCAGTCACTGTTGGCATTGAGGCACATTCCTATGTTTGTTTTCTTAGTGTAGACTACAGTGTGGAAATCTCCGCTACTTTCCATGACTGTTACATCTAGAAAGGGCAGCTTCCCATCCTTCTCCATCTCGTAAGTGAAACACAACACGGAATTCCGCTCAAATGCCTCCTTCAGCTCCTGCAGATGTCTGACATCAGGTACCTGTGTAAATATGTCGTCAACATACCTGCAGTATATGGCCGGTTCAAATTCATGTCGACTAAGACCTTTTGTTCGATGGTACCCATGTAGAAGTTTGCAAACAGGACACATAGGGGAGAACCCATCGCGACCCCATCTATTTGCTTATACATGTGCCCATCCGGGCTCAAGAGGGGTGCCTATTTATTACAAGCTTTGAGTAGTTTCCTTAGAATGTTTTCTGGTATGTCAAGAGGAGTACAGGCCTGATCACGATACACTCTGTCCGCTATCATCCCGATTGTTTCATCCACAGGAACGTTCGTAAACAATGATTCTACGTCCAACGAGACTCTTATCCCTGTGGTCCGTGTTCCCCGCAGTAAGTCAACAAATTCCTTTGGAGACTTCAGGCTGAAGGCGCAAGGGACATATGGAGTCAGCAAGCCGTTGAGTCACTTCGCCAGTCTGTACGTGGGTGTGGGTATCTGGCTGATGATTGGCCAAAGATGGTTTACAGGCTTGTGTGTCTTGACATTTCCATACGCATATCCAGGTTTGTATTCCCTAATAATCTTTGGCAGGTGGAGTCCGGATTTCTTGGCGTTCACAGTTTCGATCAATTTGTTGACCTTTGCTTTCAATTCGGCTGTAGTGTCCTTCGTTACCCTTTGAAATTTAGTTTGGTCAGAGAGTATGAGGTTCATTTTCGCCAGATATTCGTCTTTTTTTAAGAATGACGTATATTGGCGACTTGTTACCTCTCCTGACGACTACCTTGTTGTCACGAAGGCTCTTATCTGCTGCTTTGAGCTCGGGGGGACAGTATGGCTCTTCTGTAGTTCCCTCGATTCTTTCCTACTTCTGCAATTAATTCTGCTTGTAAGGTGTCCTTGGTGGTGACCTTCTTTTGTGTCTCGAGGTCGAATATGTCGTTCAACAGGATCTCCAACTCTACTTTCCGGGCCATTTCACTTGGTCTGGACATAACGTGACAGTTTACACCCAGATTTAGGAGAGTGACTCGGTTCTCAGATTCGTTCAAGGTTCAGGAAGCCGTCTCTCGGTCGTGGAATTGCCATAAGTCCTCCATATAATGTTGTTAGTTTCTTGATTATCCTGGTTTTGGTGCTGACGTGATGTCGATCTGTGATGACGTCGAGGTGTTGCTCGATGCGAGTACGGAGACTTTCGTCGATGTTGCTGTTTCTCCATTGGTTTGTAGCATGAAGTAGTTGCGTTTTGTTGCCTTTGATTTCATTTTCTGCCTTGTGTATTTGATTTCGATTTCGAAACTGGCCATATACTGCAAGTATGATGACGATATTTTTACACAGGTACCTGACGTCAGACATCTGCAAGAGCTGAAGGAGGCATTTGAGCGGAATTCTGTGTTGCATTTCATATATGAGATGGAGAAGGATGGTAAGCTGTCCTTTCTAGATGTAACAGTCATGGAAAGGAGCGGAGGTTTCCACACTGCAGTCTACACTAAGGAAACAAACATAGGGATGATGATGTCAGAAAAGAAAGTAACTGCAGAAGGCCTTATTTCAAAACATGAGAGATTTGCTTTTACTCAATATAGTCTATATATATGAACACTGAATGAGTTTTTTTATTTGTTATATGCTACAGTAAGGTGTGGGGGAGGCATGTTTTTGAGTGAATGTGAGATGTGCATATATATTTATGTACATGCATATATATTTATGCGTTATGAAGCAATATTGGATTAGTACTGAAATCACATTGAAGTCACCACGCCTGGCAGGGCACTGTTTTCATGTTAATGACTGATAGGGGAGAACGCGGAGATACATGGTAGTTCATGCTCTGTGTTGCTTCCTCTTTTGCAATGGATGATAGTTGGAAGTAAATAGGAAATTTAAAATAGCCTAGGGTTGATGGTATTTTACATTAGGTTTCAGGACCACTGTTGTAATGCAAAACACTCGACTCACAGGCCGGCTTTTTAATCCCCTTGATCGTGCCTGTGCAGGAACGCTGAGCGGCTTGCTGGTGACGTCATTGACCATTAGCGATGCCTGTGCATCTGCATGGGTGTGCATGGGTCACTGGGCTAACGAAATTTGGGTATGCCAGGGACCGGCCTTTTAATCCTACCCCTAGGCAAGTTGAAGACCTGGCTAGCTGATCACGTCATTGTCCATTGGTGATACCTGTGCAAGGTTCACTGGAGGTAACGAAATTTGACTATGACAGGGACCAGCCTTTTAATCCCCTTCAGCTAAATGGCAGTGGCCATAGAGCGACTTGTAGAAAAACGTTCGTGAAACCGGGGGTGCATAGACCGGCCTCGAAAAAAAGTTCGTGAAACCGAGGGTGCGTTGACCGGCCCGGGAAAAAAAGTTCGTGAAACCGGGGTTGCGTAGACTGGCCTCGAAAAAAAGTTCGTGAAACCGGGGGTGCGTAGACCGGCCTCGAAAAAAAGTTCGTGAAACCGGGGGTGCGTAGACCGGCCCAGGAAAAAAACAAAACGGCCGCTCTACGCCCCATTTTATACTAACACATTTCTTGTGAGCGCCCATCCCTCACTAAAACGACTTGTGAATATAGTGAGTACAAAGCCCTGTGGGACTCCACTAGTGGCTTTACTACGCCAATCGGAAGTCTCACCCATATTGCTTAGACAGTTCCTTATCACTTAGCAGCACCCTACCAGTTTCTTTGACCTGTTTCTTCAACCTATGTACTAGCCTCTGTGTCAAAGGGTTTCCGACTGTCCAAGAAAATGCAGTCCGCTCATCCTTCTTTTTCTTGCTTAATTTTTCTCACCTGATCGTACAATTCTATTAAACCAATAATTCAAATAATGAGTGAAATAGTTAAAACAATCTTGAATACTATAACATTCCCAGACGACGGTTCCTAGGGTTTAAGAGAACGTATATTTATAAAAACTCTTATAAGCAATTTTGTTGTTAAGAATGATGATGATAAAAGAATAATTCTATTATTGAATAAAATGCTTCCATTGTTTACTATCTCTGATCGATATATTATATTGATAACCGAAACATATTCTCTTAAAAGTCGGAATCAACAAAAACAAACAATAGCTCATTTAAATACAAAATATAATGAATGCGAGAATGAAAAAAGTGAATTAGAAATTAAATGTGGAATTCAAGATGCAACAATAAAAGATTTAAATACAAACGTGAGAGATTTAGAACTTACTATTGTGTAGCTCTCAGAGAAATTAGAAAGAAAAAGAAATTAGAAATTAGACCAAGAAAATGAAATAGAGAATTTAAAGAAGAAAAATCAACTCTTCAAGATAATCAAAATAAATTGAAAAATAGCCTAGAGGATCAAAACAATACTGAATTAATGAAGCTTAGAATCCAATATGATGATGAAAAGAAACAATATGAAACAGAATATGCATTTATGTTAGATGAAAAAAACAGACAAATTCAACATATCTCTGAAGACAAAGACAAACAAATAAAAGACTTAGCTGATGAAAAAGAAAAACTAACCGATTTATTAAATTCAAATAATACTAGAAAATTATCTAAATACGTTACACTTGAGAAGGAACTAAAAAGTGCACATGAACAATTAACTATAAGCCGTCAACAACAACAAGAATTAAATAGGAAAATAAATACAAATTTAATGTCTCTTAAGGAATAGTAAAATTAGTCACATGTGAAAACGATATAAAGAAACAGAATATGCAATTTCTGGAATACCAAGAAGCCCTACAAAAATGAAACTATGATAAACAATCAGACCAAGAAGAATATAAGAAGCTATTAGTATCCGAAAAACATTATCTTGAGGAATGCACACAAAAACTACTAGATTGTGAAATTTCTAAAAAAAATCAAGTATGATGAATATAATAGATTAGTAAAGAATATAAATGAAGCAAATAAATATAATATTGAAACATTAGAGCGATGGGGTCATAGATACGGTAAAGTAAAAGTTGTTCAATTTGTTTGTAAATTTATTTATGAAATGTTTATAGAAAGGGCTGCAACTGGTCCAAGTTTCAGCATCACACCCTAAATAGAAAGGGAGAAAAAAAATACACAACCTATTATGCAACGAATTTTCAACATGTTGCAGGGAACACATGTGTCAACTAAAATCATTTCTATAACACTTAGATATCACACTAGCATGTAATAAAGGATTGTGCAGAGCAGTTTTATCAAAAAAGTGTTTAGTGCAATAATACAATTATTCAAAGTTCCGTTCCAAAAATATGCAATATATGATGTTTATAAATATTTATAAAATCAATAAATGGACTTTGGACTAAAGTGCTCTGCACAAGTGTAGAAGCACAAACTCTACATATAAGGTGCAATTTTCATGAAAATTGATTAAAAAATGAACGCTGTGAAACACCTTGAAGTTGTAAATTACTTACCTGAGTAAAATAAGATCAAAGTTTGGCCACCTGTAGCCAAGCTTGACGTTGACCAATTTCGTTCATAATTGGGGACAGACTGTCAGCCGTATTCAGACACACCCATACGTATGCACAGCCCAAGAACTCTGCACCCACCGTTGTGTCATGTCACACAGCCACAAACACCCAAACCATTCAGCTTGCCAGACAAAGGGAGATGTTAATAAGTCGAGAAGGGTGCCAAGAACCAAAATCCCAAAAAATCCCAGGGTAGGCTGGATGGCAGCAAGCCAAGCCTCTGTGCTGGCCCCTTTGAGTTCGCCTCAAGAGTCGAGAAGGAAAAAAGTGGACTGCCCCGAAGAAAACCAGAACACCTCTGAAACCAACCCCACCATAGGGTAAACCAAAATTTCAAAAGGCATGCATATGTACAATGCTCGATCGCCGTCAAGGTCACTCGACTCCCCCTCACCGACCAATATGGCAGCCTGCGAGCAGTCCAAGGTCCAGGGAGGTAGAAGCGACGCCAACGGAGAAACCAAGTCAGGCCACACCAGTCTTAACCTCAGAAGAACCAACGTGGTCTTCCACCGATTCAGTGGCATAGACCCAAACCCGTGAGCTGGGAATTAACTAGATTCCGGCTAGCAGACAAAATACCACGGAAGCCCACACCACACATCGTCGAACAGCACAAACGCCTAACAAACAAAGACGTCCCCCGCAACCCAGTAAAATGCCAAAAATGCTAAGGTTGCCGATTCAGTTTGCCCCAAACAGGCCCCAAAAAATTAAAACCATGATGCCCCACCACAAAACCAAACCATTTCCCCAAAAAAGAAACCCTCAGTGGATACGGATGTGCCATTACACGTCAGGGAGGTCCAGAGACTCATCGCAAGCGCCATACATAATACCATTCAAAGGCAACCCACGAAAGGGCCAGCACCAACTGCCGGCCTATAAAAGCAGGCGACACCTTGGTCCAACCAAAACTCCTGGAAAGGCGAGACCGACCCCCACTCACACACAATGCAGCGAGTGGTGCCGGTACCAACATGCCAGTAGCCGAGTAAAAAACGAGAAAATAAGGTCTCTGGAAATCAACGAACATACAAATGGGGAGCAGCAAAAATGGAAATCTAGGGGCTCATGCCGAGTCCAAAGAATGAGCGAGCACAGCTTGCCGACAGTGAGAGCAGGAGGTGAAAACATAAAAAAACAGCCCAGTTACTGATGGCAGCTAGTAATGTAGTATAGCACTGAATCAGTGTAATGAGCTTCAGGGAGCCTCAAAGGGAATCTCCCTAGAAAAATCCATTACAGTATACGTAATATCAATTAATTAATTAATGCTTAATTATGCATTTGAAAAAATCAAATGTCAAATGTCTGGCATATTGCTTACCTATCATCTATATACAGTAGAGGGAATTTCTTTACCAGTTTACAGGTATCAATTCATAGCTTGACATTTCATTGGTTTTATGAAAGCGAAGGATGTACATTGGGAATGTACCAAAGGTCCACCAAACAGGACACCAACTGAAAGGACAAGGCCATTGCGACCATGCCCGAGGTCCTACCAACCCCAATGACCCAACGAGGGCAGGCTCAAAGGGAATGATCTATAATGGACCATGCCAGAGACTCGACCACTGTACCACATTAAGGTTCAATAACCACATAGAAAGCAACATACGCACCTCCATATTAATAGCCGTAGTAAGTTGAACAGGAGGATAAATGACGTCTTGATCACAGTCCTCATTATTTGTCTGATGTGTATCCATCATCACCTGAAAACACATTTTATTTCACTTAAAGCATAAATTTGTAATTATGTTATAATTAGGCATTTTAGTTAGGGCATGTCTTGATTAAACATTATTTGTTTTAGCCATTAAACTGATCCTACCATTCTCAAATGAGAAAACATGGTCCTCCTGTCATATGTGAACAGTTTAATGTGCCTCTTAATATTCAAAGCTTTTAAATATTCTATTTGGTTGTCATTCAATTCCTAGAGACCTCTGGCAATTATTTGCTGTATTGGGAAAATTCATGAAAGCATTAGCTACCTGTCTGGATATTATTAAAAAAAAAACTGGCACCATTTCAGCATGCTTCACCATCCATTTACTGATGCCTAAGCATGGAAACATTGACACTATTCAAAATTCAAACTTTCAAAGACTTTTATGGACCCAGAGAGTATATATATAGAGATATAGATACTATATATATAGATATAGATACTATATATAATATATATAGTATAATCTGTATAACACACACACACACACACACACACACGAGGTGGTGGAGGCCAAGACCGTCATAAGTTTCAAAGCGTTATATGACAAAGAGGGGCTGGAAGACAGGACACCACGAGCGTAGCTCTCATCCTGTAACTACACTTAGGTATTACACACACACACACACACACACATTGATAAAATCAGCAGGAAAGATTTCCTGAGACCTGGAGCTTCAAGAACAAGAGGTCATAGATATAAATTGGCTAATCACAGATGCCGAAGAAATATAAGAAAATTCACTTTCGCAAACATAGTGGGTAGACGTTGGAACAAGTTGGGGGAGGAAGGTGGGTGGAGGCCAAGACCGTCAGTAGTGTCAAAAGTCGTTATATGACAAAGAGTGCTGGAAGACGGACCACCAGCAGCGTAGCGCTCATCCTGTAACTACACGTAGGTAATTACACTTAGGTAGATTACACACACACACACACACACAGACACACACAAACACACACATCACACACCACACACACACCACACACAGCACACACACACACACCAAACACACACACACAGGTGTGCTTCACACACACACACACGTAGGTAATTACACTTAGGTAATTACAGTATTAATGAGAATTTACAGTATTACTGTACACAATAGTTTACTTGAGAATAAATTTTCAAAATATGCCATCATCAACATTTCTTCAGCTCACAAAATAAAATAATTACGGTAGTTTTCTTTTCTTTTTTACCCCCACATCAGAAACTGAAAGTTTTAAGATGAGAAAAGTAGAAAGATTGTTATACAGGGGTACCCTCTGGTGAAGAGTTAAATCCGTGTCCTGGGAGATGATCCATAATCCGAAAACTCGTAACCAAAGCTAATTTCCCCACAAGAAATAAGGGGAATGAATTAATCCATGCCTGACTACCCAAAAACCTCACTTCAAACTAATTTGATACCTGAATTCAGACGAAATCTCAACCACAAAACTATGTTCAGGTTATTACTTACCTTGCTGATGACTCCTGTTTGTGTATGGAAGATGGTGAGGGAGGGGGGGGAGGAAGGGTGTTACTGGGTTTGGAAGGGGAGTCCTCTTCCAGTATAACATCAGGCAGTGAGGACTTCTTTGGTGTGCACACTCTGGCACGTTGTTGCCTGCATACCACTAGGGACCTGGTTGTGCTCACTGCTTGCTTGTCTTACTAGAATCGTCTAAAGACACTTGTTTTTTCCCTACATTTTAACACTGTTCTGTAGTAAGACATCACATTGTCAGTGAAAATAGGTCAATGCAACAGCCTGCTACAGCTTAATCTGGGCGAGTTTTTTCATAAAACTTTGCAGTTCTGCCATTACTTGAACAGCATTTTCTTAATGGAGAAAGTGACATCCTCTACTTCCTCTACTCAACTACATGTTTCTTAGGTTGAACCTTAAGACTGGCTTTCTTGGGACCCATTGCGAGAGATATATAAGTACTTTTATGCTCAAATGGCCAAATATCCAACAAAGACACTGTAAATCCTGGTGAAGACTTGAGGGCGGGATAGTCCCTGGGCGCGAGACACTGGTAAACCGAGGCACGACCACTGTGCCACCACACATTAGATTGGCCCATACGCGTATCGACAATCTTGTAACCCGATGCAATGTTTGTATCCCGATGCAAATTTTCATACCAAATCTGTCTCGTAACCCGAAAAACTCGTACCAGGAGCGCTCGTAATCTGAGGTAGCCACTGTATTTGTTTATGCATAACTAGAATGGGACCTAAAAAAAATAATGCATAGCTTGAGGGTTAAATAGCCCCCCCACACACACTTGAAATTAAATAAAAGCGACGACTTTTTGGGTCCATCTGGACCTTATAAATCGTAGGCAACGTTACCAGAAGAGGGTCCAGGATGACCAAACATCATCACTTCCTTTTCACAAGGTGTGTTGGTTACTCAGTTTTTACGTTATTGCCAAAATTATTCTCTGCACACCACGTATTATGCTAATCTGGATAACGAAGTGTTACTTAGGCAGACAAAAAAATGTGTTTAGTGCTACTGTATCACTACATATATCCAGACTACAGGATTAGGTAAATAATACAGTAACCCTGCTTTGCAACACAAACTATTATCTTTCAGTACTTCATATAATATACTAACCGATTATAAATAATGAAAAAAAAATAATGCAATAGATAGATACAACAACAACAAATAATAATAATAATAATAAAATAATAATACTGTAATAACAAAATGTACAGTATATGATATCAAAGGGCAGATTACTGTGATTACTTAGCAAGTACAGCACAGGAGCCTCGATTAACAAATTTAATCAGAGGTATTGGATTTTTTAAAATAATGGAGCAGCCTAACTGACATATACTGAATGAACCTTTGACATGTTTTCTTTTTTCAAAATTTTTTCATTTTGTTTTAATGTTCTAAAAAAAAGGTCAATGTTTTGCAACATTACAGCAGTCACCCCTTTACTTCCCATCATCATTAGCATCTTTTAAAAAAAAATCACTGATTTGCATCGTCGGAGGCATCCGGGGAATTTGCGAGAACCAGCGGGAACGTTAGGAAACACCACATGGTTTTATCGTTATAGAGCGGAAGCTCGTCATTGAGACAATTTTTCTGCGAGTGGCTCGCTCGTTACTCGAAGTGCTCGTAAATGGAGCTACTCGTCACTCGAGGTTCCACTGTATTATGTTATTTATCATTATATATTTTATGTAATCATTATTATTTTATGATTTGTTTAATGTTTTTCTAGCTTAAACCTTAAATTGGATAAGATTAAATTCAGAAAAATACCTGGATAAATATTGGTTTGAAAACAGTTCTTGATTTAAATATAATTATCAAGTAATTTTATAATTGTATAGTACACTGAATATAATAAATTATCAAGTACATAATAGACATGGGATCGTTGGTTGTTTCAAGCATAA
>WNGS01001312.1:46954024-46979836 GCA_020271785.1 Procambarus virginalis
GAATTATTCAAAATGAATGTTTAAAAACTAATCAGGCATTTAACGAATGTAGAAATATTCATTTTCATTGTTTTAATATTTAAAGATGTTAGATAACGGCATCCCAAATTAAAATTACAGAATTCTCTCTTTCTCTAGTATTTTCTTATGCATTTTATATGTCTAATATTCTTTTCTTGATGTACAAATACATTTATTCATTCAAAACTTTGATTCAAGTTTGCATAGTTAAATCTTTTTTGAACAAAAAGATAGACTTAACTTATAACGAGGTTTATTCTCGAATTTACTTACAAAATATTTAAACAATTGCTGTATCATCTGCAGTAAATATTTATACATTCCTGTGAATGTCATTTTTCATATAGTTTTATAAGTATGGCGTTTTAATATAAAAGCCCAGAGCTCACAATCCAGCCTCTATATAAAATATTTAAGCCCTGAGCTCACAATCCAGGTTCTATGTAAAATATTTAAGCCCAGAGCTCACAATCTAGGTTCTATGTAAAATATTAAAGCCCAGAGATCACAATCCAGACTCTATGTAAAATATTAGAGCCCAGAGCTCACAATCCAGTCTCTATGTAAAATATTAGAGCCCAGAGCTCACAATCCATACTCTATGTAAAATATTAAAGCCCAGAGCTCACAATCCAGGCTCTATGTAAAATATTAGAGCCCAGAGCTCACAATCCAGGCTCTATGTAAAATATTAGAGCCCAGAGCTCACAATCCAGGCTCTATGTAAAATATTAGAGCCCAGAGCTCACAGACCAGGCTCTATGTAGAATAATCTCGAGAAAACTGTGTGGCAGTAAACCCCGCCCCTGGGGTTTACTGCCATTATAAAAGAGTTTGTCCAGCGAGCCAAGTATCCTCGTTATAAAGCTGTTATACAGTTGGTGCGGACTTGTAAACTGCTGGTGGTAGTTATTACAAGCCAGGGGGGAGGGGGCTTCTGTTGTTGGTACCACCGGGGGAGTCCTCTGTTGTTGGAACCACCGGGGGAGTCCTCTGTTGTTGGCTCCACCGGGGGAGTCCTCTGTTGTTGGTACCACCGGGGGAGTCCTCTGTTGTTGGCTCCACCGGGGGAGTCCTCTGTTGTTGGTACCACCGGGGGAGTCCTCTGTTGTTGGCTCCACCGGGGGAGTCCTCTGTTGTTGGCTCCACCGGGGGAGTCCTCTGTTGTTGGCTCCACCGGGGGAGTCCTCTGTTGTTGGCTCCACCGGGGGAGTCCTCTGTTGTTGGCACCACCGGGGGGGGGGGGAGTCCTCTGTTGTTGGCACCACCGGGGGGGGGGGAGTCCTCTGTTGTTGGTTTCACCGGGGGAGTCCTCTGTTGTTGGTATCACCGGGGGGGGGGAGTCCTCTGTTGTTGGCTCCACTGTGCCACAGGACCCTTGGCCTGGCGTCAGTGTGTTCATGGTGGTGGAGTGATGTGTACGTTAATAACATGTGAGATGTCTAGCGTTCCGGTACATCAGTTCTGGCACTGTTATTGCTCGTAGTGCTGTGTGTGAAACGCCATAGGGTGGCTCTCATTAAACTGAGGTTTATAGCCAGAATAAAAATGTGTGTGTGTGTGTGTGTGTGTGTGGTGTGTGTGTGTGTGTGTGTGTGGTGTGTGTGTGTGTGTGTGTGTGTGTGTGGTGTGTGTGGTGTATTCACCTAGTTGTATTCATGTAGTTGTGGTGGCGGGGATTGAGCTCTACTCTTTCGGCCCGCCTCTCAACTGTCAATCAACTGTTACTAACCACTAAGTAATCTTTTTTCAACACACACACCACACACAGAAGCAGACCATAACAGCTGTCTAGCTCCTATGTACCTATTTACTGCTAGGTAACAGGAGCATCAGGGTGAAAGAAACTCTGCCAATTTTGTTTCTCGCCGGCGCCGGGAATCGAAGCCAGGCCACAGGATACGTGGCCAGTGTGTTGTTCACTCAGCCACCGGCGCCTGTGTGTGTGTGTGTGTGTGTGTGGCGTGTGTGTGTGTGTGTGGTGTGTGTGTGTGTGTGTGTGTGTGTGTGTGTGGTGTGTGTGTGTGTGTGTGTGTGTGCGCGTCCTTGTTTGCGTGCGTGCGCAAACACTGTGCGTGTGTAGGATTGATTGATTGATAAAGATTAAGCCACCCAAAAGGTGGCACGGGCATGAATAGCCCGTAAGTGGTGGCCTTTTGAGCCTTACCTGTATCAATAGATGATACTGGACATCTGTGGAGGTGCGACTGCACCCTGCGTGACGGGAGAAGTTTCCCGTGTGAATGTGTTAAGATGAACATGAAGCCACCCAAAAGGTGGCACGGGCACGAATAGCCCGTAAGTGGTGGCCCTTTTGAGCCATCACCAGTATCAATAGATGATACTCACCAGTATCAATAGATGATACTGGACATCTGTGGAGGTGCGACTGCACCCTGCGTGACGGGAGTGTCTCCCTGGTTGCTGCGTGTGTAGGGGGTGGGGAATGCTTATAAATGTGAGTCGCTCACACTCAAAGAATGAGAAATTAAGAGTCTGGCAAAAGAGAGAGAGTGTTCGTGGAATTTTTCTTTAATTGTTGAGTGGAGGGAGTCAGAGGTAATTTTAACTTGACGTAGTTTAATTTTATACTTTGTGAACGTCATCAATCTAAGTAATAAAAATTTAAGTCATTCAGATGTTTTAAATTAATACTGCGTGCAGAATATTCAATATTAACTGACCCGTACATGTAATACTTTGAAATTATACTATCATAAATTATATAGCACGGAAATTTTCAAAAAGCCTTGCAATTTCGCGCAAAATTTAGAGATTATTTATTGCCACCCTCACTCACCGTCAACTCCTGCAAGTCTCCGAAAAGATTGGAAAATTCGTCTCATCGTGATGCAGTATTGGGGCGGCAGCTGGGGCTCGCCCTCTATGTCACGCTCCAGTCCACGACTTGCATCAAAAAAGATAAAAAAAAAAATTTAGTCAAGGAATTTCGCATCCATCTACATCGTTTGGCTATTTTAGGTTTTATCATTTTCTTTAACGGACGGGTCGTCGCGGGAATTGAATCGGTGTCGCTTGAGTGATGGTTCAATCTCTCGGTGTAGGCGTTATGGCCGGTATTTGACCGCAATGTTTTTGACGTAATGATGAATGCTTGTCCCTGATGGCGTGGTAGTAACACTTGTCCCGCGCCTCGTATAGTCGACCTGCCCGGGTCTTGTTCGCGGGAAAACTAGTAGGGTTAAGGCTTACAATGAACTACGGGAAGGGAAAGCTCTCAGGGTGCTAACACGAGTCAGATATAGTCTACTCCTGTGCTCCCCTGTATAAACAAAAACAAAAATAACAATAAAACGCTGTGTCGTGAGAGAGGTACTACTGCTTTGAGTTTTTTCTCATGGTTTTCTCTAGATCCCGCAGCAGTGGGGTACGCCCTCGGCTCATAGTACACCCCGGTCTCTCCAGCATTTACAACGTCACTAAAATGGTGTACTAAACTGCCCGAACCTAACCTAACTGAGGACCGACGAATAGAAAACGGGATATGACGTCAGCACAGAACCTCTTGCTTTTGTACCGCCAAAAATATATTCTTGGGTAACCTGTCGCAGTAGCCGGAACGTTCTAAAATGTCTTTTTGTAGCCTATGTTGCTGAAAATAAAGGTTTAGCAATTACTTTAAATATCATTAACTTAGTCATCCTACGCTGGACACGTTCAAGTAAATTTATATCCATTCTATAGTACGGCGACTTAATCACTTCATGAGCCAGTCTTATAACACAATGTTATAATTAAACTACGTAGCTAGTTCATCAAAACTGTAACTTCCTTAGCTAAATGAATTTTGGGTTCAGTTCCAGAACCTTCATCATTATATGTGCCTCTGTAACCTTTCCATCACAGCTCACAGAATGGGTATGGGAGAGCATAATAAATGAACAGGATTATCACGTGTTCTTGAGCTGATGCCTGTAGCTCATCCGTATTTACCAGCTCTCTTTCCCCCGCATCATTTATCAAACTTCCGTCTTCGCCCCCCCCCCCTTTGAACACCAAACCGGAAAAGGAAATGAATATATGAGACCATTTTCGAAGCGACCAGTCAAGTTCAGAAACTCGACATCCCTTCAAAACTTTAATAGGAACACGCCACATTCGGACCAGCGAGGGCTTTACTGGATAACAGATGGATGTTAGTGGGTACACACTCGAGACGAGGACAAAGGGTCGAGGGATCAGAGCGGGATTGCGGGGTGCAGCCGGCTGATGATTAAGTATAGAGTTGAGGTTGAGTTAGTAGTACACAAAGTAGATTTGCAGTTTGTGGATGTTGTTGTTGTTAAAGATTCGCTACCTGGAACAAAATTCCAAGTAGCACGGGCTATGGTGAGCCCGTAGTGCCTTTGTTTGTGGATGTAATCATACAGTGCGCTGTACTGAGGCTAATTTGTTGAGGTTAATGCAATTCGTATTTTATAATAGTTTCTGTGAAGTTAATTATGTTCAACTACTACTAGAAAGTGTATTAGACCTGACAAGTTTCAAAGGTGAGTGTGCTAATGTTAGGAATGTGTTATATTACGTAAATTCTGCAATTCGCGTGTTGCAACTTCAGGTTAGGTCGTAATCTTGACTATGTTAACGTCAAGATGTCAGGAGTCGAGCCTGAAATTAATCATTAAGTCAAAGTTAATTACTTTTACACGAGAGGATGAGCGCGGGGCTCAAGCCTGAAAACCAAAAGGCTAAAATTTTATGCTTGCGGGCGTCCGTAATTGTTTTTCTTGCCTATGTTCTTACCTATGTACGTACCTACACGTTTGTGAGGGTTGAGCTCCAACTATTGGTCTCTGCCTTTTAACAATTAATCATTCTATACCTGGGATCCTAATAAATTTATATTTAACCTAGCTTTCAATATAAATCTATATGATCTAAAATATCTAGATATACTTTCCATATTTTAGATATCTAGAGTATTTTGAACGTAACAAAATAACCACTTTTTAATTATTAAAAGGTTCAGCTTCCATTTATGAGGTTTCCTGGTCCGAGGACCGTTAAACATCTCAAAATATCTTACATGTTGCGACTATGTCTCCATACACCTGGTGCTTCAAGTGTGAGCTCCACACTGGTGCTTCACAATGTGTGAGCTCCACGCTGGTGCTTCACAGTGTGAGAGCTTCATGCTGGTGCTTCACAATGTGCGAGCTCCATGCTGGTGCTTCACAATGTGTGAGCTCCACGCTGGTGCTTCACAATGTGTGAGCTCCACGCTGGTGCTTCACAATGTGTGAGCTCCACGCTGGTGCTTCACAATGTGTGAGCTCCACGCTGGTGCTTCACAATGTGTGAGCTCCACGCTGGTGCTTCACAGTGTGAGAGCTTCATGCTGGTGCTTCACAATGTGCGAGCTCCATGCTGGTGCTTCACAATGTGTGAGTCCACGCTGGTGCTTCAGGTGAGAGCTCCATATTGGTGCTTCATATGAGCTCCACACCTGTGCTACAGGTGTGAGCTCCACACCTGTGCTTCAGGTGTGAGCTCCACACCTGTGCTTCTGGTGTGAGCTCCACACCTGTGCTTCAGGTGTGAGCTCCACACCTGTGCTACAGGTGTGAGTGCCACACCTGTGCTTCAAGTGTGAGCTCCACACCTGTGCTTCAGGTGTGAGTGCCACACCTGTGCTTCAGGTGTGAGCTCCACACCTGTGCTTCAGGTGTGAGCTCCACACCTGTGCTTCAGGTGTGAGCTCCACACCTGTGCTTCTGGTGTGAGCTCCACACCTGTGCTTCTGGTGTGAGCTCCACACTTGTGCTTCTGGTGTGAGCTCCACACATGCTTCAGATGAGAGCTCCATGCTGGTGCTTTAATACATCTTTCAAGGCTCCCCTCATAAAGATGTACTAATCTGCCTAAACTTATACCAACGGAGGACCCACGAATAGAAAAGAAGTGCCCATCAATTTTGCCAGCTGCTATGATTTATAGCACATCATATTTCGACATTGGAAACACTGCGCGTACTAGTGGCATTACAAGATTGTAAATACTATGCCATGTATTCTCTCAAACCCAATGTACCTTCTTGTATATAAATAAATAAATAAATTGGGCATTTATACATCAAAATGGGATACACTATTCAAGATCACGGTATTAGGGAAAGAGGGCTGCCAATGTTTACTACTGCAAGGAATGCAGCATCTATTGTCTCGGGAACCAAACACAGTGTATGTTAAGAGGATGGCAAAAAAAAATATTTTTATTATGTAACTACTATATACTGTACCATAATGTAGTGCAAAAGACATTTTATGCTATTATACAAAATAATTACTTCAAATTTATTTTCAATGTAATATAATTTTATTAATTACACTATATAAAATTTAAGGCAGACAAAAAATACAATAAGAACTTATAACTGAAAGCTTTAAAATATTTAACAAAACACTACTGAAAGGCACAAAATGTGCCTTTCTTCTCAGACATTGAAAAACTATTTTTAATATACCTGCAGCTCAATTTGGCACTTAATGATGATCAATTGTTCTTGTCAATGCCAATTTCTACAATTGTTTTGTGTGTGATGATCATGACTCTCATGTTTACATATTCTTCCAGCAAAACCAGCAACTGATGATGAAGGGTTACCCCATTTGTTCACATAAGAGCCCTCTTTGAATTGGTCTGCATTTGCATTATCTAATTTCTTGTAATTCTTATGTTCCAGTTGGGTTAGACTTGTTATTTTAGAGTTGTCAGACCCGTATGTTTGTGAAGCCAGGAGTACAGGTATGTTGGACACTGAAGCCAAGATGGTGTTTCCGTTCAAAATACATTTGGTAAATCACAGTAAGAAGATTAGTCTGTCTTTTTCCCAGTTTTATTTTGAACTTTAGCACTGTCAAAACTTCACAACCTCAAACCATACACAACAGGGCTAACCTCTCGAGACATTACAAGTTACCAAAGTTCGACAATTTAATCCCAGGACACTTCACTGAGGTTCAATGTTCCACAGAAGAGGTAACTGGTTGAAGGTTACCAGCCATTGAAGCTGGGAGTGTTTTCAAGCTTAAAATACACCTTGAAAAAATATAAAAATAGAATGACCATTCAAAAGTCACTGGCTTCTTGTCCCACTACAGCTTCTAGAAATGGTGGCAATTGGGTAAATAGACAATTGTTGTCAGGAAATTGATACATAAACCTCAAAAACACATTCTTTGTTCTTTGTAAAATAGTTTCTATTATTTAAACCTTCAATTAGTATTTAACACTCTTGGTTAAATAGCAGTACTAAATACCTTAAGTAAAATAATTTTTAAGTGTCTAATACAATTTAAAGATTTTTTCTAACTTCTATAAGTTGATCCTGTGTATATCTTATAATAATAATAATAATAATAATAATTTCTTATTATTATTATTATTATATAAAATAAAAGTTTGCTTTGTCCAGGAAATATTGTAACAATTCTCTAAACACACTTTAGTATCGGATGAGACTCAAGTTAATATAGTCAACATTGTTAACAATGCAGCTCTTTTTTTTTAAATGCTTATAAATCAAGACCAAAACAATCTCATAAACCTAGGCCTTTCTTATGAATTAAGAACTAACGTAATTTAAATGACTGAAGAAAAAATTATAAAACTAAAATTAACTCAATATTGTATGTACAACTTAATACTGCAATATGATAACAGGTTAAGTTAACTTACCCGACCACCATCATATTCAATATCAGTGAAATTCAATGGCCATTTAAGGGGGCGGTCCAGTTATGTAGAAAAGTTGTTCAATGTCAACCAATATTATTTGACTAGTTGTATATGAAAAGTGCTGAAATTGTCCCAAGTTTCAGTACTGCAGCGTAAATAGAAAAAGATTTTTTTTTTTTTTTTTTCAACGTTTTTTACACATTTTCAAGTCTACACTTCTTCACACACGTTTCAGATATAATTATTCTGTGACACTTTTCTGACACATTAGCATATAATAAATGATTGTGTGATTTAGGATTTCCAAAACATCTTTAGTTTTCCTAATACAAATGTTCAAAGTTCCACCCAAAAAATTATGCAAAAATGGCATGTTTATTGCTATTATAAAATCAATAAATGAACTTAGAGAAAAGTGAAATCTTGCACATGTAGAGACATGCCCTCCACATATACTGTGTAAGTTTCATGTAAATTGAATAAAAAATTATTCAGTTTTGTAAACATTTGTGTCAATTGAAAAAAAAACAGAAATTAATGAAGTCTAAGGTTCTAAAATCTGTGGCTGAGGTTGACATCAACCAATTTTCTCCAAAATTGGCATCCTTACAGATAGGTATACGTACAGTAAGGTGTGTAAGTTTGATGCAAATCGTCCGAAAAAAATTTGAAAAAAAAAATTGGAAAAAAAAAAAAAAAAAAAAAAAACTTTTTTTTTTTCTTAAAATTTTTTCCAATTAAACTAATTATAATATTTGTTTAATATATGCTATTGTGATAGCAAAGAGTCATAGCTATGATTTCAGTTGACACTTTTGATTCATAATCGATTTTGACCATTTTGGCATAATTTTCACAACTACTTCATTATTTTTTTTCTCCCTTCCTATTTATGCTACGATGCTGAAACTTGGACCAGATGAAACACTTTTCATATAGAACTTGTCAAAAAAGTTTGATTGAAATCGAACGAGTTTTCATTTTTGCATTTTTGGAGCCAAACTGGATTGGACCGCCCCCTTAACAACACCACCATGTGAAAGATATTACTGTATAAGGATGTTACTTCCTTTTCACAATTGTCAAGAATACGGCTCCTCCCCTTTGTTTAACCCTCACGTCACAATTGGCAGCCTTCGCAGCCGCGGACACACAAGCCTTCTCCGCAGCTGACAGATTGAGAGGAAATGGCAAGTTATTGACTTTAGGATCAGCAGCAAATTTTAGTATTCTCTCCTTAACTATCCGTTCAAATTCTGGGCGGACTTCATCTAATACAGCATTACAACTTTTATCTCTCTTCTTAGATTTGTCAATTTCGATTACTTTGCCCTCAGGACTCCCATCTGAAATCTGAGCCAGAGGTTCAAACATTTGCCTGTACATGAATCGTTCCTGTTCCTCTGACTTTTGTTCTTTCTGAAGCAAGATCTCCAACTCTGCACTAATATCTGCATTGTTGGGTTTCAGATGCTGAGCACGCAGGAGCTGTTTGCGAGCACTTTTGAAATCATGAAGCATTGCTTTTGCTTTTCCAAATCTGAAAAAAGGAAAGATTATTAAATGAAAAATAAACAATGGCAAGAACAAATATCAGTGTTTATCAATTATCTCTGATGCCTTGTTTCTTCTCAGACCTTCATTTCCTTGAATGGTGCCTTAATTTAGAACCAATGTAGAAATTTTAGCAATATCAAAATATGAGGAATCTGGCTCTCTAGGAGGTAAAAGGAAAGTTTGCAGATCAGGGATCAACTCACAACTAACAAAAAATCACTAACAAAATTTTTCTTCAATCACTGCTTGAAGAAAATTAAATAAGGCATCTGTTTCGGGTTGCATCATAGGGGAGGTAAGCAGTTTGCATAGTGGGACCTCGATAAGCCTATTGGGCTTCCTGTCTCCGACTCTGGAAGGCTAAACCAAACAGCTGCCGTAGGGTAAACACCACTAACCCATAAAATTTTACTAACAGGAAAAACGAGTAAAGTAGGGCAATGGATATTCAATTTCCTGTCAATCAGAATACAAAGAGTAATAGGCAATCATATAAAATCAAGTACAAGCACAGTAAAAAGCTCTGTACCTTGGGGCACAGTCCTTGCATCAGGTTTTTTTTATTCTCATATCAGATATAGACAAAACTACAAATCACAGCTTTATTTCATCATATGCAGATGACAAAATCAGCATGAAAATTATTTCTGTAAAGACATTGAAAACTACATGCTGGTATTAATAGAGTTTTCAATTGGGGCAGCAGAAAATAACAAGATGTTTAACATTGATAAATTCCAGGTACAGTACTTAGATATGGTAAAAATAAATAAAGACCTTAAACAAAATACTTAGTACAAGACAATCAGATCTACTAACCATAGGAAAGCAACTTGTAAAGGATCTGGGAATAATGATGTCTAACAACCTAACATTCTGCGAGAATAGCCAATCATATATAGCATCAGCTAGAAAAATGATAAGATGCATTATTAGAACCTTCAAATCCAGGACTCCTATCATAATGCTCACACTATTCAAATCACTTGTGCTGTCCCACCTTCAGTACTGATCAAAACTCACTCACCCCCCCTTCAAAGCAGAAGAGATTGCTGAAATCAAGGATATACAAAAAACATACATGGCACGCATGGACACGATAAAGCACCTAAATTATTGGGATCATCTCAAAGCACTGAAAATGTATTCTCTGGAAAGGAGACAAGAGAGGTATAACAATATATATATATGGAAAATGGTGGAAGGCCAGGTCCCAAATTTGCATAATGAAATAACATAATGGAGTGAACAATATGGTAGAAAATACAGCACAGAGCCAGTGAAGAATAGAGGTGTCATAGGCACAATCAATAAACACGATGCACATCAGAGATCCACAGTTTTTCAACTTCCTCCCAGTAAGTATAAGAAAAACTGCTGGAACAAAAGTGGGCGTCATGAAGTACTTTTTTTTTTGGGGGGGGGGGGCTTCCTGCAAAAAGTGCTGGACCAACCGAGTTGTATGGATATGTGAGCCAACAGGCCACCCCAAGAAACAGTCTGTTGGACCAAGCTCTCATGTCAAGCCTTGCCCTAGACCAGACTTGGGAAGTAGTAGAACTCCCAGAACTTTCTCAATGCACAATCCAGGTACAATGTATTGGAATGCTCCATAGGTGGCAGTCTAGGTCACCTGAGCCTCCAGCCTGCTCCCCTCCCCCCATCCCCTCTCACTTATGACCAGCTTGAATAAAAAAAATCTCATAAAGAGAACACAGAAGGAATGGGGAGCTACTGAGGCCTAACCAGTAAAAGGCTCAATATTCAATACTTGATTAACAGAAGGGCTCCCTCAGTAGCTTCCTGGCCTAACTTTCCATGGTGCCTCAGCATAAGAGGCTTGGATTTCAAAAAAAGAACAAATCAATAAACAGAAAATGTAGAAGGACTTACCAATGGAAGATGGTAGAATATAGCACTGTGCAGTGGCACCCACAGAAAGCAATTTTTAAATAACACACATACTGTACAGTGAGGCCAAGGGACACTCCAGGCAGATACCAAAGGACAACACCCAGGTGGATTACCCGGAACAAGCCCCCAAGCTTGAACAGCAGCCAGAAATGCAGAGCAAGGGAATGAGAGCAGACTACTGACTGGGCTAAGAACAAAAACAACAGAGGGACACCAGGAAGCCAATGACCAGAACCCACAGCATGGACTCAAAACGCAGGGCCCAGAGCCCCAGGAACCAGCAACTGAATTCTCAGACCAGAAAAATAATGGTGGAAAAATACAAGGGGCTGGAGTTGGGGCCGGGAAGCATACAGCCGAAGTCAAATCTAAAATGAATGAGAAAACCCTAAGAAGACTCGAGCAAGGAGACCAGTGAAGCAGAGAAAAAAACAGAAATCTTCTAACATGCAGCACAGGGCAAGATAAAGAAGTCAAATTAATGCCAAGTTCCAAGTACACAGATGAAGCAATGACTGCCACAGTTAGGTCAGCTAATGTTCCAGGCACAGTCAACATTGCTTAGCTTAAATCATGAAGCAGAGGATGTGCCCAATCAAAGGTTCTGTGCCCCCCTATGCAGGCTGAGGTAAACCCTAGGTGACCTGTGTTGCCACCTGGTAGTGGTCAGGTGCATGATGTTCAGGGTGTTAAAAAATTAGCAATGATAGTTTGCCTCCTTTTCTTCAAATAGTTGCTAGTTTTGTTACATTTATGCTTTCTGGTGGATTTTTTCTTAGTCTAAGGTTGATCATTAATCCCTAAGCTTCCCTCGCCTCATTTCAAAAACAACGAAGAATGACTCGAGGATAAATACCTCAAGATTAATTTTAAAACTGTTTGCAATGTTACCATCTAAAATAATCTTCATACTTAATATTTTTCTTTACAAAATCTATCTGGATTCTGGATTCTATTATTCATACCATAATTAAATGCTAACATATCTTCAAGCATACAAAATAATATAATCACTTGATTATAGTCTTCCTATTCATTCTTACCCAAGAAACTCACCTGAAGTGAAGTTTAGCAATGATGTCTGTGGAACGAACTCCTGTTACATCTAAGCCTAGCTTGCACTGGGTACAGGCTCGACCTGGCTCCTTCAAATCTAAAAATACCTGCAAATTAAATGCTATCAATATACACTAGGAAATCATAATAGCATGATAAATCTTTGCAAAAATCATTGGAGCTGAACAAAAAAAATTGTAGAGTACATTAGTAAAAGATTTTGTAAGGACTTAAATGGACTAAACAAGAAGTCCACACTATATTTTGTTAGGAAAAGAAAGGAAAGTCATGAAATAGGTAAATACAAGTACAGTAAACATATTTTAAATTAAGAGCATTACTAGCAGAAGCTCCAAGAATTTTCAGTTACCATAGAGGAGGCCTGGTTGACGACCGGGCCGTGGGGTCGCTAAGCCCCGAAATCATCTCCAGGTAAGGTACCATTTTGATCTACAACTTGTAGTGACTAGAGCATAAACAAAATGATTAAATGTCTAAGATAAAAAATTCAGCATGTTGGTTTGTCCATAACATCAAACAAGTAGCTGGATTGTATATATACAGTACAACTTACACTACAACATTTTACCTCATACTTTGCAAGATACTATACAATACAGTATTTTACTGTATATATAGATATGTTATACAATATGCTTTACACAATGGCTACTGTCTCTAGTAGCCATGGCAAATATAGTAGCCCGGTGGCTTGAGGAAGGTCTCCATTCATCCTGATGAGTTTTTCCCACCTAAGTTTTGAAGCGAACTTTATTAGATTTTACAAACCTCAGCAGGTAACTCGTTCCAAAGTTTTATAGCCTAATGAGTCAAAAAAAGCATCTCCTACTATCAGTCCTACATTAAGGATTCTGAATTTGGAACAATTCTTAAATATATGTCATGCTGGACCTTTAAAGAAGAGGTATGGATGTACTGTACATCTTCTAACTTGCTCAGTGTTTTAAGTGTGCCCAGCGTCCCAACACCTTTTCGCCACACGTCACGATGTATCTCTTACTACATCACTTCACATGGTCCCACTGCATGAACCTGTCCACAGGATCCAGCAGCTCCACCATCATCCCAGGAAGCAATGACCACATTTTTTTTCCTCCAACTGCATTGCCCCCACCCCTCCTGCTGCACCAATTGGTCCATGCTGCACAGGGCCTGTTTGCATGCTGCCAGCCTCTAGACACCAAATCTAGCTACTCCACTAGCAACCCAGGTTGCAACAATTACATTCTTTTTCCTCTACATAGATATATATTGCTGCCCAAAAGGAAAAGTATTGGAGTAACTATATCAAGCACCAACAGCTACTACTCCTATATCCACAATGTTTAGAGGCACTACACAAACGGCTGCACCAAATTGCTTCTCCACAGCCAACCAGCAAACAGCTTTGGTCTGCACATCACCTGCTGACAGGTATGCAAGACTAACCCAGCCTTGAAGAATCAACACCACCACAGACCAGCCCGGAGAAACAGCAACACTCACCAGCCTCTAGGTAGCCATCTTAAAACACTTTGCCTCCAGCTTGCCAACAGTGTCCCCGACACCATCTCATCATACTTCAGCTACTGTAACCATAACTCAAATTTAAATACTGGTTACCACATTGTGTGTGTTGTGTCGTCAGGATAACAGTAGACCTCTGAATGTAGTCAAACCATCTGTGCTGCAAGCCAACAGGCAACCAGAAGTTACAGGGAAACAAGCCAAGAACCACTCGGAATCACCTGGTGAACCTGTGACACAGTGGTCATCCAGAATGAAAGACAAGAAATAAACCCGTTGAGAACACACAAACCCATAATAAAGCGAGATTCCATAATACAGTATCTTCTTGCTTGAGGATGTGGAAAAGTGGGACACTTGCAAAAATGGAGTTACCGTGAGTAAACCCTTGTCCACAAAATCACAAATAATGGAGCAGAATAGACGGCTGAGCAGGTTCTCAAGACACCAAAGGTAAGGAGGATCAAACCCACCAATGTTCTAAGACAGCACAATGCGCCCAAACATCTCGACACCAGGTGTTTTGGAAGATGCTTATATGTCCCCCACACAATACCATCACAAGAAAGTACAATCAAAGGAGGGCCAGATTAGATACACAGTACCAGTTCTACAGCAGGTAACAAAGAAAGCCAGGTCGAGCCAAATTCAGGGGAAGACAAGACAATGAAAACCCATACAGGAAAATCATATCTGGGCAACAGATTAGGTCTCAAGAGATGCACGAGGCCACTAATGTTTGTGCCTCGGGTAAATTCAGGTAAATAAGGTACAGGGAAACTTGCAGTAATCTTGAGATGTAATCTTGAGGTTATCTTGAGATTAATCTTGAGGTTATCTTGAGATGATTTCGGGGCTTTAGTGTCCCCGCGGCCCGGTCCTCGACCAGGCCTCCACCCCCAGGAAGCAGGCTGTGACAGCTGACTAACACCCAGGTACCTATTTTACTGCTAGGTAACAGGGGCATAGGGTGAAAAACTCTTCCCATTGTTTCTCGCGGCGCCTGGGATTGAACCTAGGACCACAGGATCATAAGTCCAGTGTGCTGTCCTCTCGGCGACCGGCTCCCAAAGTATGTTTGGGAGGTAGCATCATGCAGTGGTTCACGCAGTTGGCTCACAAACAAATGGACCAAAGTTTGATTCCTCAGCAGCGGGAGGCACGTTGATCCGTTTCTTTACACCTGATACATATGTTCACCTTGCAGTAAATAGGTATGCAAGAGTTAGGCAAGTGTTGTGGATTCTATCTTGAGGAGCATCAGGCATTGGCCTATGGAGACCCTGATAAGCCCAACAGGCTTCATGTCCCCAACAATGTGAAACCAAAACATCACTGAATCACAAGTCAGATGATCAGTATTGTATTTTCAGTACTGTATCACAACAACACGAGTCCCAAATGTGTAGGACACACCATCACCAGTGACGGAAATGGAGGTTACACCTGTGTGGTATATACCTATTTCTTAATTCCCAATTTCTTTCTGTACTAATAAAGATATTTATTAGCTATATTTTGGCAAGTTTCTACCAATTAAAATTACCTGTTTATTTGTTACAATTATGGATGGACCCTCCTTGTGAACCCCAAGCATAAATTCTGGATACAGCCTTAGCATATACCGAGTTCTTAAAACCCATTTCCATGACTGACCAGCCTCACCTACAAGTACACACACTTCTAACCCCACCACAATCCTCACAACTATGAAACCACACCTCCCAACACTTATAAAACCTGCTGTCAACAAAAAACAAGATATCTGCAAAATTGCACATTTTGACCAAACATCAAGAACACGGTTGTCAGCAGATCAACTGCAAGACAAAGTATTATGATACATACAGACTCTTCATCAACTGGCTTACCTGTGCTAAATTACTGCGCATTTTCAGTAACATCTTGCCCCTCTCTACTTCCTCGTTCTTATCATTCAAGTGAGCATCTTCCATGATCCAAGCTGCACGAGTATAAGCATCTCTTGCAGCATTCAGACTCCCTTCACGGTAGTGCTCATTGCCCTGAAGGAAACCAAAAATGCCTTTCAAAAAGAGATTTCTTCAAGAGAGAACTTTTAAACCTTTGAACATCAATCTTCTTTTTAATATTCACTTAACATCTTTCTGAAACTTGGAGTCAAATTATGAAAATAAAGCATTAAAAGTGCAGCAGCAATCAGTATAAGGAAATTAATAAACAATTATATTGAGCAACTAGATGTGAGGGGAATCAAGTAAGGCATCCCTGGGCCAGCATATCTCAGGATTTAAACAACATCAAGTGTCACATCCCCGGTGACTCGTTATGTTTCCTGAAACATCCCGTGTCCGTTATGCTTCCTGTAACATCCCCGGCGTCTTGTTATGTTTCCTGTAACATCCCGGTGACTCATTTTTCCTGTATGTCTCCGGTGACTTGTATTTACTGTCATATCCCTTTAATTCATTATGTTTCCCATTATGTTTCCCATCACGTCCCTAGTGTCTGCTTACCGTATGTCTTCTGTCACACCTTGTATCTTGTTATGTTTCCTGTCACATCCCCAATGTATTGTTGTTTCCTGCATTGTCACTGATTATGCTACCTGGTTGATACCTGGTTGATGGGGTTCTGGGAGATCTACTCCCCAAGCCCGGCCTGAGGCCAGGCTTGACTTGAGAGTTGGTCCACCAGGCTGTTGCTTGCAGCAGCCCACAGGCCCACATATCCACCACAGCCCGGTTGGTCCGGCACTCCTTGGAGAAAATGATCTAGTTTTCTCTTGAAGATGTCCACGGTCATTCCGGCAATATTTCTTATACTCGCTGGGAGGATGTTGAACAACCGTGGACCTCGGATGTTTTTACAGTGTTCTCTGATTGTGCCTATAGCACCCCTGCTCTTCACTGGTTCTATTCTGCATATTCTTCCATATCGTTCACTCCAGTATGCTGTTATTTTACTTTGTAGATTTGGTACCTGGCCCTCCAGTATCTTCCACGTGTATATTATTTGATATCTCTCTCGTCTTCTTTCTAGTGAGTGCATTTGGAGAGCTTTGAGACGATCCCAATAATTTAGGTGCTTTATTGCATCTATGTATGCTGTATATGTTCTCTGTATTCCCTCTATTTTAGCAATCTCTCCTGCTCTGAAGGGGGGAGGTGAGTACTGAGCAGTATTCAAGACAAGACAGTACAAGTGATTTGAATAGTACCACCACTGTGATGGGATCCTTGGATGAGATTCCATTGTGATTGTGATCCCATTGTGATGGGATCCCATGGTGGCAGAGAGGGAGAGACAGACGAGAATACCGTATACTGTACTTGGGATGGATAGGTGGGGAAGAGGCACTGCCAGGCATCATGATTTTCTAAATTGGTCATAGTCTTTTGACTCAAAATAAATATGAGCATTTTACAACACTAAGTAAACCCCAAAAACAATTTTGAAGATATTCTGTGAGCAAGACTTCAACAAAATCATTCCAAATTTGAATAAAATATCTTGCACCATTCTTGTGGTGTATATAAAATAAAGCAATATAACTGGATCTAATGCAAAACCTCCTAGGTTTTAATTTACAACAGAGACCACAGTCAGTGTCTTCTGGTATCAGGGCACTTGGAGACATTTGTTGCTATATGCATAATTGTTTGAGAGTGTGTTAAGCCTTCTGACCCTTAACCCCTAGATAGTGTGCTAAAATGATTATAAAATCTGCAACCTGTGGGATACATGGCCCAATAACAATAGCGGACCTTCTTTGCACCATGATACAGAGGAGTTGAAAGTTTCTATCTACTACATGAAGGCATTCTCCAGATATCACATGGACACCATACAAGTTTTTGGACAAAAAATATCCTGACAGGGATATGTAATTAGATATGCAAGATTTTGTGTTAACTAGCCTGGCGATGGAATCCTTGAGCAGCTTCTAACTTCTCTTGAAAAGTGGCAGCTCTCTGCTCCTTACTGTCCAAGGTATCATAGGAATCCGCTGCAGCACGATCAACAAAAAAGACGACATACACTTCATATAGAATTGTCTCATTACCTGGAATCCTAGGTTGACATCCAATCTGAAAATAATTAGATTAGATTACAGGACTTTAATTGAAACAACTTATACAAATCATTATGATATAGGAACACATAAAAGTTAAGCTCTTTGCTGTGACATTCAACATATATACACAACATTCATAGCAAGTGGTTTACCATTTTCCTACGAGGACTGTTCAATATTTTGATACACTGACTTACATCCGAGAGAGTTTGAGATTATCTCTCGAGCTGAGAGTTGAGCCCAAGTGTAAATGGCAACGGACAGAGTATTTTGTATCTATCTGGTTAAACCAAATTGTTTAATTATAATTTGATTACTGGAGAGCAGTGGTTGCAGCATTCATATTAGCAACCCACCTTCAAAACATGGGGGTTAAATAAGTTTCATGCATAACTAGGCCCCTTAGGACTACAACCCCTAAGTGCTGTCCACTCTGCCACAAGACCCCCAACAAATCCTGTATTTTGCTCTTAATGTGAATATTAATAAACTGTTACTAAATTAATTGGAGCTGTACTGGGGCTCAGCAACCAACAACTTGGGTACTCCCAGGCTCATGCCTTAAACCAGCGACATGGATGAAAGATTTTCTAACTGACAGACAGATGAGGGCAGTAATCAGAGGCAATGTATCTATCTAACTGGAGGAGTATTACTAGTGGATTACCACAGGGTTCCGTTCTTGCACCAGTAATGTTTATCGTCTACATAAGTGATCTACCAGAAGGAATTCAGAATTATATGAATGTGTTTGCAAATGATGCTAAGATACTGGGGAAGATAGGAGACGCAGGCGACTGTCATGCCCTTCAAATTGATCTAGAAAAAATAAGTGCTTGGAGCGACATGTGGCAAATGGAATTCAATGTGAATAAATGCCATGTTATGGAATGTGGAATAGGAGAAAATAAACTACACACAACTTACAAATTATGTGGAAAGACATTAAAGAACTCTAATAAAGCACGAGATCTAGGGGTAGTTTTTGAAAAGTAAATTGTCACCAGAGGAACACATAACGAACATTGTGGAAGGAGCGAATGCGTTGCTTTCTAACTTTAGACATTCTTTTAATTACAGTACATGGATGGTGAAATACCAAAGAATCTGTTTTATGACTTTTGTGAGACCAAAACTGAAATATCCAGCAGTTGTATGGTGCCCAAATCAAGTAAAGGAGTTCTAGGAAGAAGGAACCCATGAGCATAGCTTTCATTCTGCAACTACATTTAGCTAGTTACTGAATCACAATATACTACCTGTATAAGTAATGTAACCTGTGATTCAATTGAATTCACTAGGGATCTTGAGGCATCAAGCTGATACTGTATCAAATCAAGTTTTACACAATACCATGTACACACTGGTATGGTAAAGGAGTTCTTCCACCAATGCACCCTTCAGATGCACAAGGAAATCATATTAATGGTTGTACTCTCCTCATCAATTTTGCATCATTGGTAAATATTACCCTTAGTAAAGTTGCCCCCCCTTCCATAGGTTACTATAGATTGGGAATCAACCTGTCCTTTTAAAAAAAACGTCGCTTTTGGCAGTTTGCCAGTATGGCCGAAAATGGACATAATTTGAAATTTAAACAAAATGAAAATAAATTTAGGATTTTTTTTAACAGTAAGTAAGTTAAGGGTCCTCTGGTAGGTTAGGAGGGCAGGAAATTCTCATAAAGTTTCAAAACGTTATGAAAACCGTTAATTGAAAGTTTCCTCTCCTAACCTTTCCGAGTAAGCCGAAGGACTCAAACATTAAACGGAACAATACGTCACTTTCGTGAGTCTATTTCATTTCAAATTATGTACATTTTTGGCCATAGCACACATGCGAGCAAAAAGTAACGTTATTTTTAAGAGGATGGGTTGTGGTAATAGCAATGAACCTAGGACCAAGTTTACAGGGACTCTACTTGGTACACCTCTTCAATCTGATCTCTTGCTCAGGGCTCCCTACCTATCCACGTTCTTAAAGATCGGCATACTGTACTGATTTGCATTTTTATCATATATAATATAGCAATTATTTAGAAATCTTTACAAATAAAGCAAAGATAACATACAATAAAAAGCTGTATAATCATAAAATATATATAAATACTTCAAGACTGACTAGCTTGCTGTTGTGAAGGTAAAATTATTTCAATATCACTATAACAATCATTCATAAATGATTACATGCAAAGCAAACACAAATAAAAAAACTACAATACAGGGCAAACTTGAAATGATTTCAACTACAATTCACTTCTAGAGGCATCTCTTGAAGAGAACAACTTATGTCCTCCAAAGTATGAGTGAATTTATTTGTAAACATTTACATGAAAAGTAATACTTGTATAACAAACAGCTAAACAATCACAGGATAAATATAAGCATCCTTTTGTGGCACCTTTTGTGGCAATCTGCAGAGCTTCTAGAATCTAGACTCAAAACAACTTGAAGGGTGACACCACAAAATCACAGAGCACGAGTGTGTTATCAAAAGCTGACAAAATTAAAGTGGCGTAAATTATTACCTTTCCATAAGCATACTCTGGCTTTACAAGGAATCTTGCTGTCTCATTCTTCCTCATGCTCTTAATGGCAATGTTGAGCCCTGCCAGCATTTGTCCACTGTCAACAATCTTCTTCTCTGGTTTGTTGCGAAGGTAAGTCGAGTCAAACGGCTCATCACAGTATTGAAGATAGGAACTGTAGTGGAATGTGACAGAAGCCCCACTAGGGATATCTCCCCCAATACCTGGACGCACTTCCTGCCACAAAAATACAGCGTTAAATGTAATGCCACTTTCTATGAGGAGTCCTCACTGGCTTTCCTTAGCCAATGGCTCTATTCAGAAAGGCATTTGCTGTTCTACTGGGACCACATGACCAGAATCTACCTTCTTAAAATGGAGAACATAATGATTAGAAATCAACCTGTTACCAAACAAACCAATACTTGTGAGAAACGACAAGAACAAATTGAGATCATGGTAACCAACAGCTCGCAATGGGTAAAACCTATGCCGCAACTCTTCTGAAAATCACCAGGTGACAACCCAGGTCACAGGGGATTAATGTCCACTCCCTGTTTACTCACATGCAACAAAGGCCTAACCCCAACCCCACAGAACAGAATGGAATGACTGGGCAGTTGGAAGCCACCAAGAGACCCCCATACATATTGGCATTCCACTGCATTTAATGCCTTTTTGTTCTGTTGGATTCTCCAGTGCCTCTCTGAGCAATCTTACAAGACAATGGCTTTTCTACAAATTAAGCATAATATAAAAACAATCGGATGACCTAGTACAAGCTTGCGGCAAGCCTAGCAAGATGCACAGAAATCAGCAGCCACATTTTGGAGAACCATGTACTAGTATGTAGTTAAATTTAGTAGAGAATGTGAAGCAGTTGGTGTCAACAAGGCTGGATTGAAATTCACAAAGAAAGTACTGTACTCTAATTTCAATTGCATGCAAAAAAAGAAAATTCCCTAGCCTAACCCAAGTGGAGAACCTCCACCAGGTGGATCCAAGCCTTCAAGTCCACTGAAAACAAAGCTGCCGGTACCTTACGAACTATGGAGCTGTCATGCCCCCCCACATCAATGTGAAAGGGCAGAGGCAAATAGAGCACAGTTGATAAATTCATGCAGCGCATTTTACAGAAAAACACAAAATTGGGGAGGTCTCCTTCCACTACAAAATCGAGTCCAATGATATAGTTGCCATTTCTCCAAAGAGAACAACTGCTTGTCTCCCAACCAGGAAGAGGCAGAGGAACTGAAGTCAAGAAATAAGACAAGAATATGGGAACTTGCAGAATGGAGGCAAATCCAGTTGGAGGCATTGGGAAAAGGTAATATCTATTGCAAACAATTACCATTCTCTTGTTTCATTTATTTTTCAACTACCTTCTCTACATATGATGGTTTGCTTCATAATGCTTTTAACTTTCTATGTGGTTCACAATTGGTAGCAGGTTGACTCTGATCCCTATCTGAGGTCTGCGAGGGAGCCAGATTCTGGTTCTGTGCTACCAGAAGACCTACGAAAGTCATTAAGCCTGATTATTGCTCTTCTGAATGGGAGCTTTTAGCTCAGGGAAGCCACTGACAGGCCCAGCTCAAGGAAATAAATAAGGAGGAAGGTCAAACTAGCAAACTCTTAGTTATCACAATATTTGTTATTATTATTATTAAAATAAAACTCAAACACAGTAATCTCATAGTGAAAAGTCTTCTAATATGAAATAGATAAAATGTGATAAAGAGGTTTTTTCAATAGTTCAATAGAAACAATTATACTGACTTCAGATTAGTCTAATTACCATTTTTAAAACACCACCATCCTCTATGAGAGCCACCATTTTCTTGGCAAGCTTTTCAAATGGTTCTGCTTCATCATCTGAACCTATAAACAATCAAGAAATATGAACATTTTTGCTTGAAAATTTTAATAAAGTTCAAATTCAAATTAAGTATATTTGAGAGATACCTTTTCATGTCTCTTTGGTAGACTAGTTATATATTAAATTTTACACTGATCAGCTTTAATTCAATCCCAGCTAAAGAAAAACTGATGCACTAGTTTTAACAAGACACTAGGTACAGTAATATCAGTTTTCCATTAGTTCACATCGAGTATTAAGTTAGGCATTCAGCACTACTGAAATGTTTCAATAATACCGTACCATATATATTTAACAATACTGTATGTTGGTATATAACTGTAACCTCCATTTAAAGTAACTCTTCCACTTTCAAAATTTAAATCAAATGAGCACAAGGTCTAAGACTAAACAAGCCCCATTTAGATCTCATTTAAGAGCTTAGAATCTGATTTCTTACACAACCTATCTGTTCCTATCCTTCCATTAAGATCACTAATATAAATACAACCTGTCATGCATCACAAGTTGATGCTGTCTCAATGTTTTACCCAGGGATCTTGCTTAGCATGTTCATCATTTTATCTAATAAAACAGTGAAACTCTTGGCAGGTTATGTATGACAATGACTAGTCGTCATGAACACTAGAAATTAACTAGGATACATATAAACTACATGTTCAAATGACATATCTTAAGTTGACCAGACCACACACTAGAAGGTGAAGGGACGACAACGTTTCGCTCTGTCCTGGTCCGACATATCTTACAGTTCATCATTATTAAACAAGCAGAGCAAGTACTGTTACTCACCAGAGGCATCATCATCATCGAACACTGCATTGCCAGCACCAATACTGAGGCTGTTGATGAGAGACTCGTCATCAAAAAAACTCCCTCCATCATCTGTACAATCTTTAGGAGCTTCCTGTTGTTCTGAGATCTCAAATAGTGCTCCCGTCTTTGAGTATAAATCCCTAAAAACAGAAAACCAGCATTGAATGTAATGAAACGCTAATTTCTGGGTGAGCCCCGAAAGCTCTCTGAAGCTATTACACTGATTCAGTGCAATACTACTAGGTGCCATCAATAGCGGCGTTCTTATTGGCCTACCAGGGACCACAAGCCAGAGCCTGGACCCCTCCGAAAGGCACAGGGAGCGGTGGCATATGAACACTTTACATTTAAAGTTAATCAACTCTACTAGGCCAGCTGAAAGGTTACTGCAAGGCCTAGGGTAACCTTTCCACTAGGTGACCGCTAGGCCTCGCCCGCAGTCCAGTGCAGTCAACCTGCAGACAACCAGCAGTCCAGTCTAGTCAGGGAACAGCACTGCACAAGGAGGCAAAAACCAAAACCATGCCGATGCAAAGAGGTCAAAATTCGGGCGTCCAAACGTCCAGCAAAACCAGAGGGAGCAGTGTCAACTGTCCATTCCATGGAACCAGGAAGAAACCTGGACAGACTGGCAGCCAGTACGTCAGACACACCCATAACGTGAATGACACAGCCCAGAGAAATCTGAACCCACCTTTGTGTCTGTCACACAGCCGCAAACACCCAAACCATTCAGCTTGCCAGACGAAGGGAGATGTTAAGTAAAGGCGGAGGAAGGTGCCAGAGAACCAAATCCCAAAAAATCCCAAGGGTAGGCTGGAGATGCAGAAGCCAGAGCCTCTGGCTGCTGCATCAGGCCCCTGGAGTCCGCACTCAAAGATCGTGAGAAAGGCAAAAAGGGGACTGCCCCAAAGAAACCAGAACAGCCTCTGAAACCAAACCCCACCAAATGGGTAAACCAAAATGGCAAAAGGCAGGCAAATGCACAAATGCTTGAGCAACCATCAAGTAACTCAGCTCCCCCTCACCACCACAAGATGGCAGCACTGCAGCCGGAGCAAGGTCACAGGAGGTAGGAAAGCGACGCCAACTGAGAAACCCAAGTCAGGCCCAACCAGGTCTGAACCCAGGATAGAACCAACTGGGGCTTCCACCAGTTCACCAGGAACCCAAACCCGGCGAGCTGGGAATGAACTAGATTCCTGGCTAGCAGACAAACATACCAGCTGGAAGCCCACACCAGCCAGTCGTCGAGACAGGCCAACACCCAAACGCCTAACAAACTAAGACAGGCCACCACGACCCGAGTAAAATGCACAAAAATACAAGCCAGGTGCCAGATTCAGCCCAAACAGGAGGACCCAAAAGTGGAAAGCCTGACGCCCCACCACAAAACCGAACCAATCCCTAAACCTCAGGTGGATAAGGATGTGCCATTACACGTCCTGGAGGTCCAGAGACTCATCCAAGCCCCACTACCCCTTCAAAGGGGCAACCCACGAAAGGGCCGGCACCAACTGCCGGCCTATAAAAGCAGGCGATGCCTTGGTCCAACCAAAACTGGAAAGGCAAGACCGACCCCCACTAACACACAAGGCAGCAATTGGATGGCCACCAACAGCCATAGCCGACAAAAAACGAGAAATAATGTCCTCGGGAAACAACAACATACAAATGGGGAAAGCAAAAGGGAGATCTAGGGGCTCATGCCGAGTCCAAAGAATGAGTGAGCACGGCTTGCCAACATGCAAGACAGGAGGTGAAAACATAAAAAAACAGCCCAGTGACTGATGGCAGCAAGTAATGTAGTATAGCACTGAATCAGTGTAATAGCTTCAGGGAGCCTCAAAGGGCTCCCCCCTAGAAAATCCATATACAGTATATCAATAAATTAATTAATTAATGCTTAATTATGCATTGAAAAAATTAAATGTCAAATGTCTGTCATATTACTTACCTATCATCTATATAAAGTAGAGGAATTCTTTACCAGTTACAGGTAGCAATTCATAGCTTGACATTTCATTGGTTTTATGAAACGAAGGATGTACATTGGGAATGTACCAAAGGTCCACCAAACAGGACACCAACTGAAAGGACAAGGCCATCTCGACCATGCCCGAGTCCTACCAACCCACAATGACCAACGAGGGCAGGCTCAAAGGGAACGATCTATAATGGACCATGCCAGAGACTCGACCACTGTACCACATTATGGTTCAATAACCACATAGAAAGCAACATACGCACCTCATATTAATAGCCGTAGTAAGTTGAACAGGAGGATAAATTAAGTCTTGATCACAGTCCTCATTATTTGTCTGATGTGTATCCATCATCACCTGAAAACACATTTTAATTTACTTAAAGCATAAATTTGTAATTATGTTATAATTAGCATTTTAGTAGGCATTCTTTGATTAAACATTATTTGTTTTAACCATTAAACTGATCCTAGCATTCTCAAATGAGAGACACATGGTCCTCCTGTCATATGTGAACAATTTAATGTGCCTCTTAATATTCAAAGCTTCTAAATATTCTATTGGTTGTCATTCAATTCCAGAGACCTCTGGCAATTATTGCTGTATTGGGAAAATTCACAAAAGCATTAGCTACCTGTCTGGATATATAAAAAAAAATGGCATCATTTCACATGCATCACTATCCATTTACTGATGCCTAAGCATGGAAACATTGACACTATTCAAACTTTCAAAGACTTTTATGAACCCAGAAGATATATATATATATATATAT
>WNGS01001312.1:47008046-47018589 GCA_020271785.1 Procambarus virginalis
AGCAATGTGATTTAATACGTGGACAGCTTGACGGAATCGACCAATCCGGCAATAAATCACCGGAATATTAACGTTTTCTATGCATCAGTCTCGATATAGTTTAAAGGGGTAACTTGGGTTCGTACGTTACAAGTTAGGCAAAAAAAAGAGTTGTATTTTTTTATGGAATGTCTGAGTAGGTCGTTGGTGGTCTGTAGCGCAGTGGTCTACGTCCCAGCTCACAACTGATCCGTCAACGAGTTTGTTCGAATCTCAAACAGGGAGAGACAGTTGGACATTACACCTAATGCCACTGTTCACCTAACAATAACAATAATCGACAGTTAGTCGACTGTTATCGGCTCCATCCTAGGAAAAGTTAGTTGTATGGATGGGGAGACAGGAGATTATTAAGCTCCTTAAGCTTACTAATCTTCCTATCTCTGATAGCGAGAAATCTTGAAGATAACAGAGTCCTAAAGGAATGTTACAACAAATAGATGGATTAACAAAAATAGACGAATAGACCAAATTTAGTGCACTTGCGTATACATAGTAATATATATATATATATATACATAATATATACATATACATATATCGATGTCATTGCAATCACAGAAACATGGACTAAAATCACACACACAGAGATCACACTAACGTGATGCATCAAATGACAAATCCACTCGATAAGGCAGTGTCTGGGATGCTCCCGGACGCAGGTTCGAATCCTCGTCACGCCCCTTGTGGATTTGTTCATGGACTAAAATCATTTCAATGTTGAGATTAGAAACTGTTCAGTGAATATCAATAAAGGGATGGGAATTGCTTCACAGCGACGGACAAATTACACCAGGAGGAGAAAAGTACCAATAGTCAGAGAAATCGTAGTAGACTAGAGTAAAACCCAAATAGAGTAAACCGTACAATCACACAACTTTCCTGCAATGTTCCGCAATGTCCTGACAGGATTGTGGGTTCGTAATGTTGTCACAACATTGCAACAACCAACAAAAATAAATTAGGTAACACTGATTCGGACTGGACGGTTTGAGCGACGGTCTTGTTTCTTGCAGGTCGGCGTTCAATTCCCCGGCCGTTCCTTCCGCCCATCCCAGCCCAAATCCTTATCCTCATATCCTTCCATGTATACCATAATGACTTAGAAAATAAGCTTACTTCGAAAATACGGCTAAAGGAATGTGGAATAACTTGCCAAGAACACACACCACTTACACCAACACACACACTTAACACACAACCCACAACACTTAACTTACACCAACACACACACTTAACTTACACCAACACACATACACACTAAAAGCACAGACATATTATTGAGAAGCATATGAAGGGAATGGAACTATCAGGGGGAAAAAACGCCAAGCCATTACGACTATATAGCACTTGGAAGGGATCAGGATTTGGGATTGGACGGGGGAAGGGAATGGTGCCCAACCACTAAGACGGTCGAGTGGCCAGCCCATTCTCCCCACTTGAAAAAACCTTTAAACGTTAACCGGTTTCGCCTAACCACTTAGGGTTCGAACCTAAGGCAACAGTATTGCGGTACTTTTAAATTCCCTAAAACACCAGAATTGTGACGTTGTGGTTAATAGCATCAAAATTAATATAATAAATGTTATGACAAGTGAAAGAGGTTGAATATAAATATATAAAATAGGAACTGCCATGCATATATATATATATATATATATATATATATATATATATATAATATATATATATATATATATATATATATTAGTATATTTTTGGTAGCAGTCTTTCCTGTAGACATATGTTATTAAATATGACCGAAAAAGTAAGATTAATAATTCTAACACGAATTTTCTCATTTTCCTTATGTTTCTTTTTACTGATGACGGTAAATTAAAAATCAATTCTCCAAAATTCATTCTTTATTTCTAGTCTGACGCGACACTTGAGCGCGTTTCGTAAAACTTATTACATTTTCAAAGACTTTTAGTTTATCTACACAACTTATGCTTTATGAAACAAACATTGGCTCTTATACCTGCATTTGGGTGAGGTGATGTAATACAATAGTGGGGTGAAACACAGAACATGGAAAGCGGGGTAGAAGTAGAAGTCGGGTCCCAATAGAACTGCAGAAGGCCTATTGGCCCATATTTCTTGATGTTTCTATATTGGAGCGGAGTCTTGAAGTGGGTAGAATATAGTTGTACGTTAATTGGCTGTTGATTGCTGGTGTTGACTTCTTGATGTGTAGTGCCTCGCAGATGTCAAGCCGCCTGTTGTCACTGTATCTATCGATGATTTCTGTGTTGTTTGTTAAGATTTCTCTGGTGATGGTTTGGTTGTGGGAAGAGAGTATATGTTCCTTAATGGAGCCCTGTTGCTTATGCATTGTTAAACGCCTGGAAAGAGATGTTGTTGTCTTGCCTATATACTGAGTTTTTGGGGCTTACAGTCCCCAAGAGGACATTTGAAGGCATAGACGACGTTTGTCTCTTTCAAAGCGTTCTGCTTTGTGTCTGGAGAGTTTCTCATGAGTAGGTTGGCAGTTTTCTGCCATATATATATATATATATATATATTATATATATATATATATATATATATATATATATATATATATATATATATATATATATATATAAACATACATATACCAGGTAAACAATATTTAGGCCTGTAGTGCTAAAAATATATAATTTTTTTAATATATTCATAAATACATTCTACCCAAGAGTAGAATACGTTTAATTAACGCAACAATAACAACGTTTCTGTACTATTATTACGTTGCCACGACGTTATAACAGAATACAAACGTTGAAGAGCAATGATGAGTTTGTTGAAGACGTCTCTATAGTGAATATTACAGACGTCAGGCTCATCATGATAGCCACCAGACCGTTCTGACTCATCATGATAGCCACCAGACCGTTCTGACGCATCATGATAGCCACCAGACCGTTCTGACGCATTATGATAGCCACCAGACCATTCTGACGCATCATGATAGCCACCAGACCGTTCTGACGCATTATGATAGCCACCAGACCGTTCTGACGCATCATGATAGCCACCAGACCGTTCTGACTCATCATGATAGCCACCAGACCGTTCTGACGCATCATGATAGCCACCAGACCGTTCTGACGCAACATAAGAGCCTCCTAACCGCTTTTGGATATCGTCAACAAGTCGTAAACACGGCTTAGTATGTAATCCACCGCCCTGGACGATATCACGGCGGCCGTTGCTAACTCATTCCCATCCCTCAGGCGCACTGCCCACCATTTCCTCGGCCGGGAGAATCCGTCCAATTGCTTTTACCTTAACTACCCTCCCTGTGGTCGATATCGCCCAGCTGCAATAACAACAGTTTCGTAATGTATAAACGAATTTCGATAGAGCATGCAAGAGCTTCGGCAGTTGGACATCGGTATTCAATGGTGGATCCGAACAAGCGCGAGGACCTAAGATGACGTCACAGTGTCCATATTTCCTGAAAAAGGTGTGATATTTTTGCCTCATAAATTTGTCGTGTATCAGTTGATCGATATTGGATTTGTAAAAAGCAGATACACAGTTCTATGGCTGATGCATGTGTCTTTGGCTGGTCCACTGCCGGGAGAATCTACACTGCAGGAAGAATCTACAGTGAGGCGTTACCAGTGGAGTCCCACAGGGTTCAGTCCTTGGACATATCGTCTTTATAATATATTTAAACGATCTCCCAGAGGGAATAGACTCGTTCCTCTCAGTATATGTTGATGATGAGAAAATTATGAGGAGGATTAAAGCCGAGGAAAATAGCAAGAGGCTAGAAGATGACCTGGACAAAATGCAGGAATGGTTCAACAAAGTGGCTAGTAAAGTTCAACCCAAGTAAATGTAAGGTAATGAAATTAGGTGGAGGGGAAAAGGAAGCCCGACACAGGATACCAAATGGTTTAGGGTACCGATATTCCTGCTGCTTCTGCTGCTGCTGCTGCTGCTGCTGCTGCTGCTGTTCTGCTGCTGACATTCCTGCTGCTGCTGCTGCTGCTGTTGCTGCTGCTGTTTCTGCTGCTGATATTCCTGCTGCTGCTGGTGTTACTGCTACTGCTTCTCCTGCCGCTGCTGCGCCTTATGACCGGCGCCTCAGCATCTCCCCTTGGTAATGAATGTCCTGTCTCGCCGAGTAATGAAATTCCAGGTCCCAAAGGTATGTCTAATTATGGGTAATTGTTTATGCAGCAGCACCCCTGGTTCCCTGTCTCAGTACCTCTGGAAGCACCTCTGGTTCCTGTCTCAGTACCGCTGGAAGCGCCTCTGGTTCCCTGTCTCAGTACCTCTGGAAGCACCTCTGGTTCCTGTCTCAGTACCGCTGGAAGCGCCTCTGGTTCCCTGTCTCAGTACCTCTGGAAGCACCTCTGGTTCCCTGTCTCAGTACCTCTGGAAGCACCTCTGGTTCCCTGTCTCAGTACCTCTGGAAGCACCTCTGGTTCCTGTCTCAGTACCTCTGGAAGCACCTCTGGTTCCCTGTCTCAGTACCTCTGGAAGCACCCTTGGTTCTCTGTCTCAGTACCTCTGGAAGCACCTCTGGTTCCCTGTCTCAGTACCTCTGGAAGCACCTCTGGTTCCTGTCTCAGTACCTCTGGAAGCACCCTTGGTTCCGTGTCTCAGTACCTCTGGAAGCGCCTCTGGTTCCTGTCTCAGGTAATGAATGTCTGGAAGCGCCTCTGGTTCCTGTCTCAGTACCTCTGGAAGCGCCTCAGTTTCCTGTCTCGGTACCTCTGGAAGCGCCTCTGGTTCCTGTCTCAGTGCCTCTGGAAGCACTCTTGTAAGCACCCACCAACCAGGCTTTACCTGCACTGTGGTAGCACTGTTTACTAGCCAGACGAGCAGCGGAGCAGATTGAAGGTTGAATGATTCTGTCGGGAGTTGTGGAGGCGGCTCGTCTGCCTCGGGTCATTTCCTGTATAACTCTGCCTGTCGGAGTGGACATTCCGGCGACGTTGTGGTGTGAACAGCATCATAGTCTCATTGTTTGTGGGTTCTTGGCCACCAGACCGTTCTGAGGCCGTTCTGGCCGTCGCAGTCCAGGGAACAGATACTGCGCTTTCCATTCTGTAGCTGGAAACACTTTCGTTTGTGCTGGACGTATTTGAAGCATTTGTGGCATTGCTTCAGTTGGAAGCACCTAACCTTTGATATTTGGTTTGGTGTCATTGAGATGCCGAAGCACCTGAAGCCATTTTCTTCAGCGAGTTGTTTCAGCTTCAGTCTTGGCCGCTGTTTTCTGACTTTCTTCTCGATGATATTTTCTGAAACGGCAGGTAATTAAGGATTTTGGGGGGTTGGTCCTCTCAGCAATTTCAGTGATAGGCCTGTTTGATATCTAGATGCTGATGCGCCTGACAAAGATGGTCCTGTCAGCCTAGTTACGTCTTAATTACGTCACCTAGTTTATACATTGGTATATTTTATTTCTTATTTGGAAACAAATAATTTTGTTCATAATTCCAGCAGCTCTCAACAAGGACATGATAATTCCCAGCAGAGTTCCGGCGGCTCTTGGATATCGTCAAACAACTCTCAGAAAGAGCAAGATAACTTTCGACACGATGCCAAGCGGTCCAAGCATTCATTTACTGAACAGCCATTCACCAGCTCTCAGCAAGAACGTGATAGGCTCCATCAGAGCTCCAACGACGTCCAGAAGCCGTTTCCCATCTCTTATCTTTGAACTCATCTCATGAGATGAGCTCTCATCTCATCATAGGAGGTAATAACTTTGAACAAGGTTCCAGTGGGCCCCATCATTCTTTTGCCCTTCAGCCATTCACCATCTCACAACAAGAAGGTGATAAGTTGCAGCAGGTTTCCACTGGCTCTCAGCAGCCATCTACATGTATTCAGCAATTGTTCGGTAGCTTCCAACATGGTTCCAGGGATCCTGAAAGTCCCACCGATCAGCAAGGACATGTAGCTTTCCAGCCAGACCCCGAGAGTTTCACGAGTTCACAAGCCTCCATCAGGGACCTGGAAGATTCCAGCAAAGTCCCAACGGTCCTCAAAAAGGTTTATCCAGCGCCCCGCTGCGTTCCAGCAATTTCCAACAACCAAAAACATCTAGAACAGCTCAAAGCTTCCTCGCCGGAAATCAACAGGAATCAAGACCATTCCAGCAGGACGCAGCGGCAGTTTGGCGAAGATTCAGTGAGAGGCAACAAGACTCTATTGGATTATCTCTGAGCAAAAGTGGATTCCAAGAGTTTGGTAGCACTCCACAACCACACAACAGGCGAGCATTGTGGAACTTGACGCCACACCCTTGCACCCACAATCAGGATACAAGTCCCTGAATCAGTTCCAGCAAGATTTAAGTCTGCTCCAGAAAGAGGTTTCTAGGACTCGTCTCAATTCCAGCATGACAGCAATCGAATGCGGCCAACAAGTGACAACCTGGAGGTATTAAATGGCATATTGGGGCCGATGAACCTTCCCTCCGGGGCCAGGCTTTAAGGCTCGGGAGACTTCCCCAGCGGGTTCAGCCATATCGATCAGCCCCTGAAGTACTGGTCTAGTACGCTGACCAAGAGAACCCCTGCCGTGTCCAGACCTGCCAGTACAGGTGGGAAGCTTTTGACACCTAGTTTATAGATAGTTCTTGACACCAGTGATGACATGTGTCATTAGATGCGAGTAGCTCTTGACACCAGTGATGACATGTGTCATTAGAATGCGAGTAGCTCTTGACACCAGTGATGACATGTGTCATTGAATGCGAGTAGCTCTTGACACCAGTGATGACATGTGTCATTAGATGCGAGTAGCTCTTGACACCAGTGATGACATGTGTCATTAGGATGCGAGTAGCTCTTGACACCAGTGATGACATGTGTCATTAGATGCGAGTAGCTCTTGACACCAGTGATGACACGTGTCATAAGATGAGAGTAGTTCTTGACACCAGTGATGACATGTGTCATTAGATGCGAGTAGCTCTTGACACCAGTGATGACACGTGTCATTAGATGCGAGTAGCTCTTGACACCAGTGATGACATGTGTCATTAGATGCGAGTAGCTCTTGACACCAGTGATGACACGTGTCATAAGATGAGAGTAGTTCTTGACACCAGTGATGACATGTGTCATTAGATGCGAGTAGCTCTTGACACCAGTGATGACATGTGTCATTAGATGCGAGTAGCTCTTGACACCAGTGATGACACGTGTCATAAGATGAGAGTAGCTCTTGACACCAGTGATGACACGTGTCATTAGATGCGAGTAGCTCTTGACACCAGTGATGACATGTGTCATTAGATGCGAGTAGTTCTTGACACCAGTGATGACACGTGTCATTAGATGCGAGTAGCTCTTGACACCAGTGATGACACGTGTCATTAGATGCGAGTAGCTCTTGACACCAGTGATGACATGTGTCATTAGATGCGAGTAGCTCTTGACACCAGTGATGACACGTGTCATAAGAGGCACATTTTCACTTTCCAATTATGCACCTGCAGGTGGTTGTCAGTTTACCGCTGTCTGAATAAATGAACATCTGTCTCCGTCTCATGTACACTTTCATGTACTAATCGCCGTTGTCGGGGACAGGAAGCCTGTACTTTAGGATTATATCCAGGTCCTCTACTGATCTTCTCCAGGATGTAACCCACAACAGATGGCTAACTCCCGGACATCTATTTACGTCTAGGTGAACAGAGACATTAGGTAGAAGGAAACGTCCTTTTTTCTGTCCATCACGGGGCTCGAACCCGGGATCCCCCGATTGTGAGTCGAGAGCGTAGATCACTGCACTACGGAGATCGATTCCTATCATTAAATTAATACAAATTAAGTATTTTCATAACTGCCAAGTTGCAATTAGCAATCCCAGTTCCCGCACTCTAGGACCGGGAATCATCAGGTATTTACGCAACGACTTACGAAACCTGTACATCTTTCCTTCATTACAGAGGCTAAGCTGCAATATGAGGAGAAAGCGCTATGCAAGTATATGCATGTATAATACATGGTAGAGATACGAAGATAGAATAGGTACTGGGATAGGGGGAGGGATGGAGTGGAGGAACGGTACTCATCAACTGTGGATCACTGGGGGATCGAACGCAGGCCTACTAGAAGCAAGGCTGTCGCTGTACCGACCAGTCCAAGTGAATTTTCTGACTGGGATGAGGGTATGCAGCCTTAGAAACGTAATATATTATATTAATCATGTTGTGCAGTTTATTCATTAACTCGACACTGCGTCTCATATATTTTTATATATTTTTATATATTTTTATATATTTTTATATATTTTCAACGCTAAAGACATTGGTATGTGTGTATGTCTTAGTGTGGCAATTATAATCATTTTAGCAATGCAAAATTCCATCTGTATTAATCTGATCACATGTAACAAAAGCACTTTATTTTAGGGAAAAGGTTCCAGAAACCAGTAGACAATACTCTTTTTCAGTACGGAAATATAATGTGAAAACTCACTTCTTAAAGAGCTTTTACAGTAAATGTTTCTCTGAAGAGTTCTTTAATTACTTTTCTTCAGTACCGCACTTATAACAGCTTACTAATCCTTACAAGAACTTGAGTGTGTCTCCAGGTGATGAGTAACTCTTGAATGGTCCTCAAGCCAATATTCATTCGAAAACTTTTGACCCCCTGAAGGATTCGAACCCTGTCAGCCAGGGTTTCCATACCCCCAGCAGTCCAGTGCTGTAACCAGCCACTGACAACACTTTTAACTGTCAGCACTTTTTGACAGTTGCTGGCTGAGTGGTTATAGCACTGGGCTGCTACGGGCATGGAGACCCTGGCTGACCGAGTTCGAATCCTTCAGGGGGTCAAGAGTTTACGGATGAATATTGGCTTGGAGACCATTCAAGCTTTACGCATATATATATATATATATATATATATATATATATATATATATATATATATATATATATATGTATATATATATATATATATATATATATATATATATATATATATATATATATATATATATATAAAGTCAATCAACATACCGTGGATATTAACATTTCATTCACCTGAGTAATAGGAGCCTCGAACACGCGATCTCCAGCACGAGAGACGAATGCTCTACCGACAGAGCCACGGGGTAGCCACAATAAGGAAGGAGTTCAGAGGTACCAAACCGCTGCCCCCCAAGGCCTGCGGGCTCACCATAGCCCATGCTGCTTGGAACTTTGTGTTCCAGGTAGCGATTCTTTAACAACAACAACAACGCTGTCCAATCTGAAACTATAAGCCTTACCTGGGCTGTCACTAGAGCACAGAAGCATTAGGCGACCCACACCCGAGTCAAATAGTAAATTACTTTATTTATCAACGCTAAATGCTATTAGTCCATATAATTCTAGAGAAGTAACTTTAATCATGTTTCACAAACCCAGTAAAGTAGGTTTATTATATATATATACAGGTAAAACTAGTAACTAGCTCATTTAATACTTTTGGTAACAAGTATATCTAGAATGTTTATTCTAGAATTCTCTTTAATCGCATATTTAAATCACATGTTTGTACTTATAATTCAGATGCAAGAAAGGAAATGGTTCACTAATTGTCTACTTTGTCCCTTCCACCAAACCTTTGACCAGCCTAGGGGACTGACAGCTGAGTGGACAGCGCTCGGGATTCGTAGTCCTGAGGTTCCGGGTTCGATCCCCGGTGGAGGCGGAAACAAATGGGCATAGTTTTTTCACCCTGATGCTCCTGTTCATCTAGCAGTAAGTAGGTCCCTGGGAGTTAGTCAGCTGCTACGGGCTGCTTCCCGGAGGGGTGAGAGGGGGTGTCTAACAAAAAAGGAAGTCTGATCGAGGACCGGGCCGCGGGGACGCTAAGCCCCGATCTCGTTGTCATCTCAAGATAACCTCAAGATTTCAAGATAGCCTTGACTCAACTAATCCTCAGGCCAGGCTCGTTCAAGCGGCGGCCTAGCTTCCACCTGAGACGCATTCATCAATTGTAATGCAGTATGTATTAAAAATTGGCTTCTTCTCATATAACTTAATATTATTATTATATATTAAATGTCTATGTATAGCTAGATGCAGGTTAGATTAGGGGGGATTAGGTTCGGTTGGCGATTATCTGTGTTTGAAGCCCGTGAGTGAAGCCCTTACAGCGTGGCGGCTTGATCAGAGGTCGTCAGCGAAGCGCTATTCGCGAAATGTTCTGACGCCATCACTTATGAGTCGTGTGTAAACTGTTTATCATTCATAAACAGGGGCTTGGCGGCTTGATTAACGACCTTTTGGTCTTAGTTATGAGGGCGGCAAGCTGCTTGGTTGCATACTGGAGTTTCTTCGATCCTGTGTCTCGTGGGGGGGAGGTGTCTCGTTGGGGGGGGAGGTGTCGTCGTTGGGCGGGGAGATGTCTCAGGTAACATGACAAAGCAGTCAACGTACCTGGACTAATAATATGTTGCTGTGTGTTTCACAGGTGGGTACAGGGGGGCAGACGACTGCTGGCTCCTGTCAGCGGCTGAGAGCCGTCGCTTCCCGAAGCTCATGGCTAGC
>WNGS01001312.1:47037478-47059337 GCA_020271785.1 Procambarus virginalis
TGGTACTTTATCCTTTGGTTCTTTATCCTGTGGTACATTATCCTGTGGTACTTTATCCTGTGGTACTTTATCCTGTGGTACTTTATCCTGTGGTACTTTATCCTGTGGTACTTTATCCTGTGGTACTTTGTTATCCTGTAGTACATTATCCTGTGGTACTTTATCCTGTGGTACTTTATCCTGTGGTACTTTATCCTGTGGTACAACAAGAACACGTTGTCATACTGTATCACTGCCGTGGGCTGTATATGTGTGGCTACTTCAAGTAGCAACAAGCAAACAACGGAACTACTATCGAAGATGCTGGTGATGAGATGAGCTTGGTAGAAATATACCAGATGGTTAATTCACATGAAGACGTTAACACGGCGGGTGGTGGACATGACTTACGCCAGTTGTCGCCCAAGATGCTGGCGTGGCGTTTTTGTTGTGACGAATACTGCTGTGTGATGAAATTATTTTTACCTTATGGGATGGGACATTTTTGTGTTTTATAAATAGCTCTTTATGATCTGACAAACCTTCTTTCTCCCTGACAACTTCCTTCTAACCCTTCCTAACACCTTCCCCCAACACCTCTCCCTAACTAACCTCGTCCCCTAACACCTTCCCCTCTACACCTTCCCCTAACCCTTCACCCCTAACACCGTTCCCCCTAACACCTTCCTCCATAACACCTTCCCCTAACACTTCCCCCTAACACCTTCCCCCTAACACTCTCCTCCTCCCCTAACACCTCCCCCTAACACCTTCCCCCTAACACCTTCCCCCCTACACCCTTCCCCCTAACACACCTTCCCCCTAACCCAAACCTTCCCCTCTAACCCTAACACCTTTCCCCTAAGCACCTGGTCCCCTAAAACCGCCCCGTCGCCTCCCCTGACACCCTCTACAACCTCCCGTTCTGACACACCCCTTCCCCCCTTCTAACACCCTTCTACCCCCTTCTAACAACCCCCCTCTGACCCCCCCTGCACCCCCCTCTACCCCTCTGACACCCCTTACACCCCCCTCGAACCCCTCGACACCCCCCTTCTCCCCCCTCTACACCCTCCGACACCCCTTGACCCCTCTGACACCCCCTTTAACCCCCCCCTTCTGCCGACCCCTTCCCACACCCTCCTGACACCCTCTACCCCCCTTCTGACACACTTCTGACCCCCACTCTGACCCATTTGAAAACTGAACCCCTCTGCACCCTGCCCCCCCTTTGACTCTTGATGTGTGGTAGGTTTTGTGTGTGTGTGGGAGCGGGGGGGGGCATGTAACGACGGTGGACACTAATACTTTGGCACGGAGACCTTGTCCAGTGAGAGCACGGAGACAATCTCCTGTCCACGAGGCTAACCATAGCCCGTAGCTTCTTGCCCAGCTCCTGTGCCAGGGTAAGTTACGGGTTCTCATGCCGTCTACGCCCCGCCTGCCAGAAGTACCGCCCATAGCCCGTGCTACTTGGAACTTGTTCCGAGTAGCGATATCTATACAAACACTTGTCAGTGGAGCAGGCCCCGCTCCTGTGCTACGTAAGTCCACTATGGGCTCACCATAGCCCGTGCTACTTTGGAACTTCTTGTTCCAAGTAGCTGAATCTATAAACAAAACTGTATCTCTCTGATGAATATTACGAGCTATTCATGCCCGTGCCATCCCTTAGCGTGCTTAATCTTCATCAATCATGTATCGCTAGGTTTACGGTGCTATTCCTGCCCGTGTCCACATCTTAAGGTTGGCTTAATCTTCATCAGCAACGATCTGTGTCACCACACAGCACATGGCTGTCGCCAGTGATCACACCAGCCTACCAGCCTTCTTCTCAGCTGGGAGAAGACAATTGATGCTCACCTGATAAGTTAAAGTACCTGCTTAACTTTAAACTTTATAATGTTCTAATTCCGGCTAATGCGATTGCTTTCAGTAATTAGTGTGTAGTGCGCACTAGAGTCGCTTCAGTGTTCTAGAGTTTGGCATAAAGTATGGAAAGATGCAGTGCGCGCCAGAAATAGCTGGGCTGCCCCAAATTAGGTGAAGTATGAGAGCTCAGTATCACCGAGCCATTAAGACGATTAAAAAGAGATGATAATGTGATCTTTTTTAATAACCTTTCCAGAAAGAGCTTTTGTGAAGTTTGAAATTATAAAAGTTGTGATATCTCTGGGCCCCGTAATTTGTAGTGTTTGGTAACGATATCAAACACAGTTATCACAAGTGGAGCCTGGCCTCAGGCCGGGCTCGGGGAGGAGAACCACTCCGGAACCCTCTCCAGGTATGCTCCAGGTATACGGTATATTAGTGCAAAGTACGTGCAAATGAAATTGAAGCCGATCTTATTACAGATGTCTAGGCACCTGCACACTGTAACCACCGTACATAAAGTAGTTCTTGGTAATTCGCCGACATGGATCATGAAACAAGATCGATGGTTGTCTGCGAATCTTGGCCCTTGTAAACAAAAGGGGCCATGACTCTCACCAATATTTATACTCATTACCAGACGTTTCTCAATCGTGGCGACTTTGTTTACATCTATTAATCAGCTCGAGCGCCGAATTCCTGCACCGCTCCTTCCAGCTAAGTCCACTACGGGCTAAGGTTAAGTAATAATTGTAATTACGAAGCAGTAAGATGCTTATCTTAACATACTAACAAGGTTAGGTAAGGTCGGTGTTTTCTATGAAGCTTTTCAAGGTAAACTATTATGTTTAGTATGTCACCTATGCACGTATTTAATAAGTCAATATTGACTATACGAATTTGCGAGGACGGGTTGCACCATAGCCCGTGCTACTTGGAACTTGTTCCGAGTAGCTGAATCTATAACAACAACTACAATGGTAACAATAGTAATCTTGGGTTGTTTGCAAGCTCGTAGACTCTTAAATGAACGTGAACACAGCGGCCATAATTCATGAATGATGTACGGGTTTCGTTAGTGGTTTCCTAAATGGTTGACGAGCCAGAGGGGGGTGTATTAAGGAGACGGGGAGGTGTTTGTTGTATAAACGGTGTCACGGCTGGTTTAGTGCGGGGAGATGGGCACACATTGTTGGCCAGAAGGTGTTTTGGAATTTCTGTTGAACATAGCAAAGGTTTACTGTTGAGAATGCGGGGTACTAGAGCTTTTTTTTTTGGGGGGGGCAGTAACGTATGTTTTTTTTTTTTTTGGGAGGCAGGCAGTAACGTATGTTTTTTTTTTTGGAGGCAGGCAGTAACGTATGTATTTTGGGGCAGGCAGTAATTATACAGTATGATAGACCATATGCAGGTTTGTGTCATGCGAGGAGAGCCCTCGTCCTGAAATTCAGGCTAAGTGTGTTGCTTAAAATGATTTATAATCAGAGTTTTCTGTGGCAGATTAAACGGTATCGGTGGCGGCCAAAATGCTGCACAGAGTGGGGTGATGCCGGGCCCCCCACGTGTTAATCGCGCTGGTGGTGACACGGGCGGTAGATAACACGAGGTACACAGATGATAATGACTGTATTGGCTTGGCGAGTGTTGCATCGCTACCAGTAGTCACCTGGCACGAGTTGACCAGGTCAGCAGCAGCATCTAGAGATGGCGGGAGATGCGGCGTTATCTGGTGTGTGTCCCCCTCTACAGTGTGATGCCAGATTTGACGTTAAAGTGTGTATATTGTGGTTAGGACAATTGTGTGTTGATTTCTAGATTCTGGTCTGTTGTTGAACATTTTAATGTAGTGATACAAAATGTGTCGCTTTATTTAGTAACTTTAGTGCGCGTGTGTGTGTGTGTGTGTATTTTTGGATTTTCAATTATAAATATTTCTTTAATTTTACATTTTTTCAATTGATATTGGTGGAATGATAACATGATGCAGTGTAGCGACTGTCTTTCAAAGCAGTTTAAGATGGTCAATTCCGTTGTTGTTTTAAAACCTAGAACTCGTGCCTTGATCACTATTCGGACACACACAGGGAATGAAAATAGAAATGTGTGTTGCAGCCACGAAGCCGAGTGCCATCACCAAGCATGACTGGTGATGGATGGGGAGCTGTGGGGGCGGGCGGCCGGGACGTGGCACAGTGCCAGGTGATCTTCCTGGTGTCCAAACACTATTAGTTAGAGAGTGGCAAGTGGTGGCATCTTTGGCATTGGATACTGCACACTGACACACGGAGTCAGGGCGGGGTAGAACAGTAATAGGTTGCATGATGATAATCTTGCTCAGCAACATTCTCCTCGCGGCAAGCTGTTTTTATCGCTAGTGGGAAGCTGGGTTTTATTGCTTGCGGGGAAACAAAAAGATTTATGAACTAAATGAATCAAAGTGAGAGAGAGCAGAGGGGAGTAGTAGTATGCCGAACTAATTTTGTTTAAAATATATATACTGTATATTGTTAGGTTAGGATGTGTTAGTTTTCATTAAGACTGTAAGGTTCTCTAAGTTGGGTTGAGTAAGGTTAAGTAGGTTTACCTAAAAGTTAGGTAGGTAGGAACAGTGCTCACGGCCGCCTCTAGCAGTGCTTGGTACCATCTTCCCTTTCGAGACAGGCCAGATTTCTGAAATAGTAGGAATTCAGAGAACATGAACGTGTAGTGTAGTGTTCATAGAACATAATTTCGCCACATACACAGTAAAGTATTGGTACCGTCTCAAGACACTCACAATACACTGGGAAGAAAGCAGACAAGAGAGTGTGTCATCACATAATATTCGTAGACGAGACGGAAATACTAGATGCTAAATATGCGCAACAAAGCAACATACTGGAGGAAAAGCTACGGCAGGAAATGCAAGATAACCCCAGTGAAGAGTAGAGGCACAGTGGTCATAGATTAGAGAACATTGTATGATCCTTGGAGGGCCACGGCTCTTTCTTATCACCAAATATAAGAAACTGGATGGGGAACCAGGCGGTGACTGCGTCAACCCCAAAAGGTTGAAATACTGTGCCATTTAAACATGCCAAAATGCAAATCTGCCATCAAAACACTCTGATACTCAGGTGCGTCCCGAGTTGATGTAGCAGTAGTACACGGTTGACGCGATTCGTTATTAAGTGATGTAGCAGCGATAGAGAAGCTGCAAGAGGACCAATTTAATTTGAGGACCCATTGACGGATGGTCGCAGTAGTGATTAGAGGAGGAGACTTGTTGTGTAGTGAGAGTAGCTCATCTGCCTGGTGAGATACAGAGGGTTGTGAGGGCAACAATATATGTTGACCAAACCACACACACTGGAAACGGACCATTCTCAAGTCGATTGTGTTAATTTGCAATCTTCAGTTAGTCTCACAATCGACTTGAGAATGGTCCAGGACAGACCGAAACGTCGTCGTCCCTTCACTTTCTAGTGTGTGGTTTGGTCAACATTTTTCAGTCACGTTAGTGTGACTCCTCGCCTGCAACAATATATGCTTGAGAGGTGGCTGGATCCATGTAGTATGCCTAACACAATGCAAGGTGAGAGCGCTGATATTTTTTTTGATGGTGTTAAATTTCATGTACGCAGCCTATCCCAGAGGGCGCGGTGACTGGTGCACGGCGGGGTGCTGAAGAGGAGCAGGCAGCAGCCCAGGAGAGTCACATAGTGTATTGTTCATTGGGAAGAGTGTTGCTATTTATGTTGAACCATTATCTGATATTACCTTGATATTCTGTATTCTTTATTGTTTGTAATAAAGGTTTGTCCGTCAGACAAGGGTATTTTGACCTTGTCCTGGTGAGGATTTCTAAGAGGAGAGTGAGTGAGTGAGTACTCACCTAATCTCACCTAATTGTGCTTGCGGGGGTTTAGCTCTGGCTCTTTGGTCCCGCCTCTCAACCGTCAATCATCAGGTGTACAGGTTCCTGAGCCTATTGGGCTCTATCATATCTACACTTGAAACTGTGTATGGAGTCAGCCTCCACCACATTACTTCCTAATGCATTCCATTTGCCAACCACTCTGACACTAAAAAAATTCTTTCTAATATCTCTGTGGCTCATTTGGGCACTCAGTTTCCACCTGTGTCCCCTAGTGCGTGTGCCCCTTGTGTTAAATAACCTGTCTTTATCTACCCTGTCGATTTCCTTGAGAATCTTGAATGTGGTGATCGTGTCCCCCCTAACTCTTGTCTTCCAACGAAGTGAGGTTTAATTCCCGTACTCTCTCCTCGTAGCTCATACCTCTCAGCTCGGGTACTAGTCTGGTGGCAAACCTTTGAACCTTTTCCAGTTTAGTCTTATGCTTGACTAGATATGGACTCCATGCTGGAACCGCATACACCAGGATTGGTCTGACATATGTGGTATATAATGTTCTGAAAGATTCCTTACACAAGTTTCTAAAGGCCGTTCTTATGTTAGCCAACGTGGCATATGCCGCTGATGTTATCCTCTTGATATGAGCTTCAGGGGACAGGTCTGGCGTGATATCAACCCCCAGGTCTTTCTCTCTCGGAGACTCTCTCTGACACACACAGTGAGTGTGTGTGTGTGTGTGTGTGTGTGTGTGTGTGTGTGTGTGTGTGTGTGTGTGTGTGTGTGTGTGTGTGTGTGTGTGAATGAATGAATGAATGAATGAATGAGAATTGCAGGCCGGACGACAACATACATAAAACCAAAAGGGGAACTAAGAGGTGGTCACCCTAAGACTAGGAGATAGAGAGGCAAGTCATAGTGCCCCAGTGTGTGTACTCGTGACAACGAGTCAGTTCTTGAGCTGAATCCCCCAACAGTGTGACTGCTGACGCCCTTCTCCATATTTAAGTGCATTGACGAGTGATTCTTCAGTGAGCGCTCCGCTGGTGTTAGTAGTACAGTAGTAGTAGTTAGTAGTGGTGGAGACGGATATTATTATTATTATTATTATTATTATTATTATTATTATTATTATTATTATTATTATTTTATCGGCGGCGACGAGGTGAAAGCCCCGGGTAAACCTGGGTGACACCTGAGTGTTGTGTGTTCAGGTAACCCTGATACTACAGGTATGGGAAGAAGGTAGGAGAAGGGGAGGATAGGAAGAAGAGTATAGGTCAAGAGGAATACATGTTGTAGTGAAAACACCACAAGCGTCAGAAAATTGTCCAAAAGTGAGTAAAGGAGAGAGAGAGAGAGAGGGGGGGGGTGGTGCGAGAGGGAGGGAGGGAGGGATGCTGGAAGGTAGAGGAACTGGGGAGATGGTCCTGGGGCGGTGATTGGAATACTTGTGGGGAACTTGATCAACCTCTGGCCTTGTTGCAGCGTGGGTGGGTTAGTGGGTGCGTGTGTGGGCGGGTGTGTGGGGTGGTGTGTAGGCGGGTGGTGTGTGGGGAGGTGTGTAGGCGGGTGTGTCAGGGGTGGTGTAACACCACATTGCTACTCCCCTTACTCACTTAAACTCCCAGCTTAACACTGCTTGCAAGCTCACTGTGACCCCTCACTGAACTCCCAGCTAACTGTTAAACTGAAATATTAAATGAATGGAAGCTACAAATAAAGGGTTATGGAATTTAAATAATAATAATTAAACTTACGGCTGCCACCACTATCCTCAAACCTGAATGTGCCTGCATTTCTGATCTCCCAGGAAGGACAGAAATGAATAATTATGAAACTTGAAAGGCGTACCAATCTTGACAATAATGCTTGGGAATTATTTATAGAAATCTTTACTTATTGAGGATACAGGGACTTCCAAAACAGCATATAAACACATGTAATAACTCAGAATTAATAAAAAACTGGGTTAACTAAATACAACTAAATCAATATTCACTTTATTTAACAAAAGACACGTTTATATATATTTATATATATTCTAGCTGTAATTAAGTCCTACGAGGCAAGGGTATGACTCAACATAAGTACTCAAGTGCACATTACATTATCCTGCAATAACTGGCGACAGATGTTGAATGACTGCCCTTAGGTCCTTGTGGACTTGAGGGCAGGTTCCTCGTATACTTTTTGGATCAGCCGAGTAATGATGGTTGTTATCTTGAGGTTATCTTGGTTGTGAAGGCAGCAAGCATGGAGAGGCCTTACTAGTAAAGCCAAGCACTAAGGAATCTGCTTTCCCCTCCCCCACAAGAGTACACGGGCCAGAGTCACGAAAACAGTTACGCAAGCACTTACGAACGTGTACATCTTTCCTCAATCTTTGACGGCTTTGGTTACATTTATTAAACAGTTTACAAGCATGAAAACTTGCCATTCAACTGTTGTTATTGTTATAAACAGCCTCCTGGTGCTTCGGAGCTCATTAACTGTTTTAATAATTGTAAACAAAGTTGCCAAAGATTGAGAAAAGATGTACAGGTTCGTAAGTGCTTTCGTGAATCTGGGCCCTGGAAAATAACTTAGACCACAGGTAAACACGTCTCAATTTATAATTTTGTCGTGGGACACATGAAGTTAATATTAGTTTGGCTCTTGTTTGCTTTAATAAGATTGCTTTGATGGCTGGTGTTGACAGCTTTAAGAAGCTTGCATGTGACCATACAGGTGCATGGTGATTATGTACGTCGTTACCATCGCCTCTGATCCCTGCCTTGTGAGGGCTGGTGGTCTGCTCAACCACACCAAGCTGCCAGCATTCCGACACGTGAATCACACCTCCATATTGTTTTAGGTTCTGTCTTAGGTCTGGTGTCACAACTGCAGCTAGTGAGGTGGAAAATGTACAGTATCTAATTTGGCCCAATGTTACATGAATACATACAGAAATCACAATAGCGTGATACATCAAATGTATCACGCTGATACAGTGTGAATACATCCACAAGGGCCGTGATGAGGATTCGAATTATGTCTGGGTTGATCCATGTCGTGGCTCGGACGACTAAGGCGCGTCTGGGGTCATGAATATCCTTGGTATTATTCAATATAATTGTTGTTGTTTTTAGATTTAGCTACTCAGAATGAAATGTCCATGTAGCACGGGCTATTGTGAGCCTCTAATTGAGTTCGGTTATTTGCGATAACCTTGTTACTGTGATATTTGGGTCAAAGGTCCTCTCTTTGAACCTACGTCCGATCCTTTCGGACGTAGGTTCGAACCCTCATCACGGCCCCTTGTGGATTTGTTCATTTGATGGATCACGCTATTGTGATTTGTGTGTGTGTTGGGTGGAAGTTTTAAATGGAGGTGGGGTTCCCTCCTTTTTATCCGTTTCTTTTTCGCTTCTGTTTTAGCGCACTGGTTTTAGTCTTGTTTCAATAACATTATCTTGGTGGTGGATGTAGATGCAGAATGTTCACTTGTGTGTCCATTTCTTCAACTGCTTTTCTAATCATTGTAGTCGCTGTTGAATGTGCATCTAATGCAGCTGCTGTCGTTGGATTAATGTTGAGTTTGATACGCAGGGCTTCAGTTGCTTCACATTCCAGTAAGTAGTGCAATAGTCGCGCCTCTGCTTCTGTTCCACAGATATGACACTTTAACTATTGGGTTTATTACCTCCCAGCAGCACTTGTAACCAAGTCTAAGTCTGTGTAAGGCTACTGCAGTGTGTCTGGATATTTTTTTGCCAGGCTTGAAAGAGTGGCTTGTTCGTACCACATCGCAGTGGATCTTCCTTCCGCTACTTTAGCTCTGTGGCGACTTTTGATAGTTGGGAGTATTTTCTTGATTTGCTCCTTAATCTGTGAAAAACTTTGAGGTATGTAAACCCGTACAACAGGTAGAGCAATGGCAGTTTTTGCTAGTGAGTCTGCCTTTCCATTACCATCTATGCCAATGTGACTTCGTATCCAATTTAGGGTGATTGACAGCCCTAGATTGAGGCTTCTTTTCCTATATGTAGGATTTGTGATGAGTTGTATATTATATCTGTGCTGACTGGATAACAATGCCTGGAGCGAAGATTTAGTCTGATTAATGATGACTTCGTGTAAATTAGTCTCACTTGTATAATTTATGGCCTCCTTCAGGGTATATAATTCTGTCTGCAATGTTGAGCACCCACTATTCATGCTCCAGTAAGCTTCATGGTTGTTAGTGTAAACTGCTGCCCCAGCAGAACCTCTTTCTTGATCAACTGATCCATCTGTGAAGATATGATTGGTTGTAGGTCTTGAGATGGTTTCCATTTGTTCTACTGCTGCTTTGAGCCTCTGCGAGTCACATGCTGATTTTGTAACTGGTAATCCTTCGATGAGTATCTTTAGACTCGATTCTTTCCATGGAGGAGGCTGTCGAAAGTGTTGATATGGTCTATCTTCCCCTTGGTTCGTTTCAAGTCCACTTTCCCTAGAATCTTGACCAGATTATCCGTCCATGCACTTGTTCTATATTGAAGGTTTCTCTGAAGCGATCTGTGTATGCTGTCTTTGGTTGACAGTCTGGCGGTGGGTCCAACAAGTTTTGCTGTTATGGTGGCTTTTCTTTGTGTGATCCTGTTTTCTAAGGCTGGTAAGTTGGCTTCTATTCTTAGTGTCTCTACGCGTCCATATAGGTGCTCCCAGCATTGTTCTGAGAGCATCATTTTGAGACACTTCCAGTTTCTCCCATTGGTTATCACTGAAGGGTGTAAGAGCAGGGGCAGCATAGTCAGTGAGTGACCTAACTACCTGAACGTAGTACATTTTGAGTACTGGTAGAGATGCACCATTTCTTAAGACTTGCCAGAGAGCGCAAAACTGAGTTTCTGGCTTTACAACGTTGCCGAAGATATTCAATTTCTTAAGCGAATTTCAACTGGCTGTCTATTATGACTCCTAGGTACTGAAAAAGAGGTAACCCACTTAGTTTCGTCTTCTTGTACTGCGAGTCTGATGTCTTGTTCTTTTAACGGCCATTGCTTTGATTTTATTGCTGTTTATTTTCACTGATATGCGTTCCGCTTCCCTGCTGGCGATGTCTAGGCATTTTTGGGCATGGTTCCTGGCGCCTTTTCCATTGATGATGACCACAAAATCGTCTGCATAGTTAAGCAGTTTGACTTTTTGGTAATTTAAGATTCATGAATTGTTCCACGAGACATTTGAAGAGGAAGGGGCTTAGTATTCCTCCTTGCGGAGTCCCATTACTCAGCCTGTTTAAGGAGGATTTGCTAGCGAGTCTGCCATTGAATATAAGGTAGCGTATTATAATTAACATGGAGATGGTGACGCCCAAGGTGTGGTAAAGGAAGAGAGGTGACCCGGGAGGGGTTGCCAGGTACTATTCTTGTGAGGGAGGTGATGGGGGAGGCTGTCAGCAGTGCGGGTGATGTAACCACCACCACCTCTCTCCCTCAACTATAATAATACAACATGCACACACTCGCTCAAAGTCCACCCACGTAGCGTCCACGAGCGCCGGGCGCACCGACCACCACCACCACCTCCCTTCATACTGGGCGCCGGTTCTTCCCAGCTCCTATCCTGTTCTCGTGTTCTTTCCATGTCTTGTATAGTCATGCCGACTGTGTGATTTTCCTGATAATTGTACTCTTTGGGAGTGGGCATTGTACTGTGTTCCCACTCTGGCGGCCTAGGTTCGAGTCCTTGAGGGGTCACGGAATTGACGATTTGAAGACTACAATAATTAGGGAGTACAGCAGCAGCAACCGGGCTGTGGTGGATATGTGGGCCTACGGACCGCTCCAAGCAACAGCCTGTTGGACCAAGCTCGTGCGGTCTTGGGGAGTACAAGAACTCCCAGAACCCCATCAAGCAGCCTCTTGGCTCTTACTAGGCGGGTCCAGTTTAAATGTGTGTCGTGGTGTAGTTAGCTTCGTGCTCCGCTCAAAATGGGAATCCCGGGTTCGATCCCGAGCGGGACAGAAATGATTGGGCACGTTTCTTTAAACCTTATGTGGCTGTTCACCTTATCTCGAGATGGTTTCGGGGCTTAGCGTCCCCGCGGCCCAGTCCTCGACCAGGCTTCTCTTTTTTAACGCCCCCCCCCCCCCCCCACGGAAGCAGCCCGTAGCAGCCGTCTAACTCCGAGGTACCTATTTATTGCTAGGTAACAGGGGCATCAGGAAGAAACTAACTCTGCCCCATTTGTTTCTGCCTCCACCGGGGATCGAACCCGGACCCTCAGGATGTAACACCACTCCATTGTAACACCACTATATACATAAATTTAAAAAATAAACATATTAATGTAACCTTGCCATATAGCACCGGAACCAAAAGGTTCCCTTCCGCCAAGGAGATGCTACACAGGATTAAATGACGCTGCCACCATCTGCCTTATCCATTTACTATATCAAGCAACGAGGCAAGAAACATTGCTTGACTTGGAGAGAGTACTCTTTCTTTAACTGTCAATATTTATGGGACGGTTATTAGCCAATTATATTAGAAGTTTACGGGGATTCAACAATTGATACAGATGGGAAGTTTAACATGAGTTTATTGAGAACAAATTATGTAATTCACTGCTTATAAAATCCTACTTTAACACTGGCAATTGTTACGGGATCCAGACATGGAAATGTATCAAAGATCACATATATTACCCGGACTATAAAATGGCAAAAGTGGCTTCCTTGGCCGCCATTACCACATGTTGGTACAAAAAACCTGACGGTTATCTTGAGATGATTTCGGGGCTTTAGTGACCCCGCGGCCCGGTCCTCGACCAGGCCTCCACCCCCAGGAAGCAGCCCGTGACAGCGGACTAACACCCAGGTACCTATTTTACTGCTAGGTAACAGGGGCATAGGGTGAAAGAAACTCTGCCCATTGTTTCTCGCCGGCGCCTGGGATCGAACCCAGGACCACAAGTCCAGTGTGCTGTCCGCTCGGCCGACCGGCTCCCTTACACGGTTACAAGAGTATTGACATTTCAAGAGAATGGGTTGTTGACCTTAATGGGGGGGGGGAGACCCCAGTACAAGCAGAGAGGAACGTGAGTGAGGTTTGTTTGTTCGTTTGTGTGTGATATTATTTATTATTATTATTATTATTTGGCTCCATGACGGGAATTACGTATTCGCCCCTTCAATAGCTACCCCTTATCTTGACCCCCGTGTGGGGGGACAGCGTGACCCCCCCCCAGTGTGTGGGGGACGGCCCCCCCTGTGTGGGGGGAACCGCGTGGTAACATCATGGGCTGAGGAAGGTTGCTCTCCAGCTGGGGTACGGCCAGGATGTTTACATTAGTCAGCTCAGCTGTATCCTGCCACACTGCTGTCTACCAGTGGCAACCCCCCCCCGTGCTGTCCTCCCCCCCCCCTCTACAACTGGCAACCCCCCCCCCGTGCTGCCCCCTCTACAACTGGCAGCCCCTCGTGCTGTCACCCCCTCTACAACTGGCAGCCCCCCCCCTTGCTGCCCCCCCCCTCTACAACTGGCAGCCCACTCTCACTGGGCCGCCGTCTGTTTCCTTCTTAATTTAGAAGGGCACCTTCACATCCGAGTGGAACGTGATTGGCAGGAGTTCGTATTGTGTCTATGGATAAAGGTAGTAAGTTGTGTGGGCGCGACTGTTGGGCACGACCAGGGTTGTGGACCACCCCGGCCTCTTGCTCTTTCTTTTACATTACCTTTTGGTTTACCTTTTGAAGATCACGAGGATCCGCGTCCCCTGCCTCCGACATGGCTTCCTAGGGTTGGTGGACTGATCAACCAGGCTGTGTGAAGTGGCTGCTCGCAGCCTGATGTACGAGTCACAGCCTCGTTGACCAGGTATTCTTTAGGCAGTCGACCTGAGTGGAAAGGTAGCGGTGGTTTATGGAAATTAATTTCCCCCGTTAGTTTCGACCCATTGACGGACTGGAAAGTTTCGGCTCCGGGAGGTTGGGTGGTCTTGGTTGAGACGTTTAAGGTAAACTAATCCACTGCATTGTTTACACGGGGGAATTGAGAGAGCGCGGGCTGCACTGGATTACAGCGGTCGCGGTGAATTTTGGCCGAGTTTGAGTTCATTGTAACCTCTAAGGAACCCCCCACTTTTTTTTTTAAGATGGAGAAAAGGATGTTTGACTCGTGTTTTGAAACTCTTGCTTCCTAATTTAATTTTGGTCATACTTGGTAGAAGAGAACAAATATTGTTTCGTGTGTATACAACGAGGACTGAATTATATTTGTTGTGTTTCGTGTGTATACAACGAGGACTGACTTATATATCTCGAGTTGTGGAGGGTGGCATGTTGATGGTTTTGTTAAGGGTGGTAGCTCGCTCACACCCGGCGGAATGCTGGCGAGGCTTGCTGGCACCGGTGGCCGCCTCGCCCTCTCCACGTGTGCCCGAGATGTGTGGCACTTCTGGCGTGGGAGGTTTGTATATGTGAAGCTTTGCAATATATGTGTTAATAGTGGTCCCTGTGTTTGCTTGCCTATCACTGGCTACGAGGAATGAGATTTAGTGCTTCGTGGTCCGTCAAGAGTGAAATCTCATCCCTCTTCCTTGAGACATCAGGAGTATAAACAACTTCGCTGTGTTCAGAAGGCAACTCCATAAACATCTCCAAAAGATACCTGATCAACCGAGCTGTGATTTATACGGCACAAGGCAAGCAGCTGCATAGTTTAACTTGCCTTACCAGACTACTAAGAGGGGAGGACTCGTCAGAGACTGAGCCGCAAGAACATTGATTCCAGGAACCAGTGAAAAATGTTTCCTAGTGGATTTGAGATCTGTCCTCAATGTCTTGTCAACTTTAATGGGTAGTTTGTCCTCTTCTCAGACGTGTTAGGAAGTTGGCTTAGTGATTGACTGATAAAGATTAAGCCACCCAAAAGGTGGAACGGGCATGAATAACCCTAGTGGTGCCTACCAATTTTTTTTTTTTTTAATTTTGCCCCGAGGGCGAGTTTATTGGGCAGCGCCACTCATCTTGTGAGTGGACACACCGCCATAGCAGTATGTACAACACTCCCCAATAGGAAGAAAACCCGCTGGGTTGTTCATCCTGTCACTTGTACCAGACACCACTGGGACTTGCTTAACTGTCTCAAGTGAACAGCTCCTCAAACAAGAAGATTAACATCTATCAACCCTTAAAAGCTTACGTTATCTTGCGGGTGCAAAATGGGGGAATCTTTTAAGAACAGAATCAATTTTGACAAATATTTCCTAACTCAAACAATGTGGGGTTTATTATTCTACACATGTCTGATTTTCTCAGGTGTTCACATTCACGTAGATAGTGGTCAAGGCGGTGTCCATCACTCTCACCACAGATTCTGCAACTTCGCTGATCAACTGTTTCCATTCATATCTCCATGGATATTTGTATCCAGACGGATTCTCGCTATTACTGATTCTCTCCCTCTTCCTCTTCGGCCATTATGATTGGGATTGCCAGCTGCAACCATGTTGTACCATCGTACAGATTCACTGGTTTGTGCTTCTATCCTCCTTTCGTCAGTTACCTTGTCACGGTGATGTTGCCTGACAATACCTGTAATTTGTCGTACCTACCAGTACCACCCTTTGGATCAGTGCACTGGTCTACGGGGGTTGCTTGCCTCCCAATCTACTTTCCCCGTTTGAAGGCTCTCGTGATTAGAAGTATTGCTATCATTCAGTGGCTAATTGTTGCTACCCTCTTTATGACGTTTGAGTTCTGTTGTCTTAATTATCGTGCCTGGGCCTGCAGGTGATCACTGGTGGATTGAACATAACTGCTAATCATAGTCTCTAGTAATATAGTGTATAGTATATAGTGATAGTGCATAGTAATGATGGTGAAATGATAATGTCACTGCTCTCGTAGTTCTTGTGACAGGTCACGTACTTCTGCTAGTCGGCAGGTAAACTTCCACTCCCATTTAATCTGTAGTTACGGATATGTTACTGTGGCTTGTTTGTGTTCTGGCCTGGTAGCCTCGGGGAAACTGCACTAGAAATCATGTTGGGTAAGATTTTGTCTCTACTGCAGGTATAAATAGCATGAGGGTCTGCCTCATAATGTGCGTGGATGATAAGGAAGGGGGGCGAGGAAGGACGAGGTAAAGATGTGGATTGGAAAGTGGCGGAGGATAGAAGATAAGTGCAAGGAGATGGATGAGGAAATGGAGAATTACCTACCTTGTGGTGATTTGTTCCCCCGGCGTCCCAGACCGGTCCTCCGAGTTGGTGTTCTGGGGCCACATTCACGAAGCCGTTACGCAAGTACTTACGAACGTGTACATCTTTCCTCACTCTTTGACGGCTTTGGTTACATTTATTAAAGTTTACAAGCATGTAAACTAACCAATCAACTATTGTTATAAACAGCCTCCTGGTGCTTAGGAGCTCATTAACTGTTTAATAATTGTAAACAAAGTCGCTAAAGATTGAGAAAAGTGGACAGGTTCAAAGTGCTTGCGTAACTGCTTCGTGAATCTGGCCCCCTGGTCAACCAATCTGTTGGACGAGGCTTTTCGCAGCCTGACTTATGAATCACAGCCTGGTTGATCAGGTATCCTCGGAGGCGTTTGTCGAGTTCTCTTGAACACTGTGAGAGGTCGCCAGTTATGTACAGTGGAAGCGTGGTTGAACAGTCTCGTTCCGGGCTCACCGTAGCCCGTGCTACCGAACTTTGTTCGGTAGCGAATCTTTAACAACAAAAACAACAACAACAACTCCTCTGATGTTGATGTTACTCTCTGAGTACCTATTGCACCTCTGCATTTCAGTGTGGCTGTTTTGCTTGGTGTTGTTAAAGATCGCTACCTGAAACAAAACGTTCCAGGTAACACGGGCTATGGTGAGCCCGTAGTGCCTTGGCTGTTTTGCACATCCTGCCATGCCTACTGGTTTCGTGTGATGTAATCTCCGTGTAGAGATTTGGGACCCGTCCCTCTAATATCTTCAACGTGATAGTATGATCTCGCCTGCGCTCTAGAGACTGCAGACTTAAAACTTTTAATCAGTCCCAATAATTCATGTTTTAGTGTGGATTGTAGCAGTAAATGAATGGTGGAGTATGGAGTAATGTAGTAATGTTAAGTGTGGCATCAGAGGAGAAGGAAGCAGGGCATCAGCAGTACACAGAGATGCCTTGTATTAACTCCTTCTTCCACTCTGGCTCATTCATCACTTAATAAGGGTCTATGACGGACCGAAACGCCGTCCCCTAATTTGTATTTTACTTTAATGTGTGCACGCGTGTGTGTGAGCGTGCGTGCATGCTTGCATGTGTGTGGGTAGAGTTATAAGTAGTGTGTCTTTGCAAGTTGGTGTGGTTGACTTGGTATTGTGTGGTGCAGTCTGGAGAAGGGATTAACAGCCTACGTAGTGTTTTTGCACTCGAAAGCGAAGGGCCCCCACAAGTCAGTCGCTGGGAGCCAGTTGAGCAGGATACTCACGTGTCGTAAGAGTTTGGCCCTTCTTTAGAGGTCGTCGTGAGATGTTAATTTTGATGTTAATAAANGAGAAACTTAGGTTTTTCTTCTCCGGAGAAACTAGGTTTTTCTTCTCCGGAGAAACTAGGTTTTACTTCTCCGGAGAAACTAGGTTTTTCTTCTCCGGAGAAACTAGGTTTTTCTTCTCCAGAGAAACTAGGTTTTTCTTCTCCAGTGTAAAATTGAGCCAGTGCTTGAGGAGGATATAGACTGACTGACTGACTGACGCGACGAGAAGGAAATCAGCCAGATAGCGAGCATACACTATGACCTTTGTGTTCTGTGTACCCTGTAACATGGTGAAGATTGACAGCTAGATGCGCTACCGCACACAGGATGAGTATGGGGTGCACAATAAACTAGCCGCCTTCGGCGGCAACAATCAATCAAGGGAAGGGCCAGGGCCTTAATTTACACTGTAAAATAACAACATACTGGAGCGAACGATATGGAAGGAAATGCAGAATAGTGCCAGTGAAGAACAGAGGTGCCATAGGCACCATGAGAGAGAACACTCCGAACATCAAAGGTCCGCGATTGTTCAGTACCCTCCCAGTAAGTATAAGAAATATTGCCGGAACAAAAGTGGAAGTCTTCAAGAACAATCTGGACACTTTTCTACAAGAAGTGCCGGACCAACCGGGCTGTAGTGGATACGTGGGCCTGCGAGCCGCTCTAAACAACAGCTTGTTAGACCAAGCTCTGAAGTGACGCCTGGCCACCCCCCCTTCCCCCCGGCCGGGCTTTGGGAGTTGAACTCCCAGAACCTCATTCAGGTACATCTAGGTATAGCTTTATACTTTTAATGACTACGTTCGTTCTCATTATTGTAGCACTCACTAGCCGCAACCTTCACTATAGCACAATTTTAAGAGGTTTTGTGGCATTTGAATTGCTCTTCGTGACACAGTGGTGTAGTGGAGCGTGGCTCATTAACCTGGTGGCATGCGGATGGGAGGGAGAGGGCGAGGGACGCATGCAGGAAGGAAGGAACACGGAAAACGATACACGGGATGGGAGGGGGGAAGGGGGGATTGGGATTGGAGCAACCATAAACCGCAGGAATATGAAGTAAATAATAGTGACTTCAATACTCTCTCCTCTCCCATCCCACCGACCCTTCCTTCGAAAGGCCGACCCATCGTCATCAATATTCAAAGGAAACGATTCAGTATTTTTAATATTTAGTTATAAAGGCATACTGACACTTATTGTGTTAAGGGAGGGTAGGGGGAAATGGAAGGGGAAGAGGCAGGAAAATGGAGGGAAGATAATGGGAAGATGAAGGAAAATGGGAAGATATGGGAAGTTGGGGGGGGAGGCTGGGAAGGGGAGGTGGGGGAATAAGACTTGGTAGACACCGTCTGGTAACCCCCCCCCCCCGCCACTCCTTCTAGTATAAATATGTAGCTTATATAAATTATATTTAACACAAGATACAACTGTTGCCTTCTACAGTCTGCTTTAATGAATGCTTCTTCATATCTGATTGGTGGTGGTGGGGGGAGGTACCTGGTGGGTGTAGTGCCGTCATGGTGGCACGCCTGCCTCTGATTGGTGGTGGTGGTGGGGGGGGAGGTACCTGGTGGGTGTGGTGCCGTCATAGTGGCACGCCTGCCTCTGATTGGTGGTGGTGGTGGGGGGGAGGTACCTGGTGGGTGTGGTGCCGTCATAGTGGCACGCCTGCCTCTGATTGGTGGTGGTGGTGGGGGGAGGTACCTGGTGGGTGTGGTGCCGTCATAGTGGCACGCCTGCCTCTGATTGGTGGTGGTGGGGGGAGGTGCTTGGTGGGTGTAGTGCCGTCATAGTGGCACGCCTGCCTCTGATTGGTGGTGGTGGGGGGGGGTACCTGGTGGGTGTGGTGCCGTCATAGTGGCACGCCTGCCTCTGATTGCTCGGGTTAGTTAACGCGGGACACAATGGGCCTGTTGGCCTGGTTGGAGACTATTTGCGCGGAATAATCCTGGCCGTGTGATTGGTTGGGTTATATCCCGCGGGTGGTGCCCGGATGTAGGCAATATTGCCATCATTACTAACGCCAACAAAACAACGGCAGCTGGACGAGAGTGATTGATTACTAATTAATAGATAAAATAACTTAATAAAATAACTAATTGTCCTTGATTACATAAACACTGCCAGCAAAACAAGCGTCGAGAGAGAGACAAGGACACCCTCGACGGGCATCATCAACAAATCAGTGCTAAGTTGCCCCAAGTTGCCCTACCCAGGGGAGTGGTCCTTCGAGCCCCCACCATTGATAAGTTACGGGCTCACCATAGCCCGTGCTACTTGGAACTTGTTCCGAGTCGCTGAATCTATAACAACAATAATACCACCACATCTTTGTCATTCACAACACCGTTCATGACGGCAGAGGTGTATAATAGGTTTAGGCTGCCCTGACTTGAACAAGTTATGTTCTTGTTGACCAGGAACGCCGCATGAAATCTTGTGCGTATGAAAACTTTTCTAAATATGTAGGTTAGGTAGTAATGGTAGATGTTATCACACTACCAACACTGAAATGTTTGTGTGACTCGTTGGGTCCAGACAGCTCTTGTGGTACATTGTTATCCTGTGGTACTTTATCCTGTAGTACCTTGTTATCCTGTAGTACCTTGTTATCTTGTAGTGATTGTTATCCTGTGGTACTTTGTTATCCTGTGGTACTTTATCCTTTGGTTCTTTATCCTGTGGTACTTTATCTTGTGGTACTTTATCCTGTGGTTCTTTATCCTGTGGTACATTATCCTGTGGTACATTATCCTGTGGTACTTTATCCTGTGGTACTTTGTTATCCTGTAGTACATTATCCTGTGGTACTTTGTTATCCTGTGGTACATTATCCTGTGGTACTTTATCCTGTGGTACAACAAGAACACGTTGTCAATACTGTATCACTGGACGTGGGCTGTAATGTGTGCTACTTCAAGAGCAACAACAACAACGACTACTACGCAGATGCTGGTGAAGATGAGCTTGTAGAAATAACCAGATGGTTAATTCACATGAAGACGTTAACACGGCGGTGGTGACTGACTTACGCCCAGTTGTCTGCCCAAGATGCTGGCGTGGCGTTTATTGTTGTGACGAATACTGCTGTGTGATGAAATTATTTTTACCTTATGGGATGGGACATTTTTGTGTTTTATAATTCTCTTTTATGATCTGACACCTTCCCTCTGACATCTTCCTTCTAACACCTTCCCCCTAACACCTTCCCCCTAACACCTTCCCCCTAACACCTTCCCCCTAACACCTTCCCCCTAACACCTTCCCCTAACACCTTCCCCCTAACACCTTCCCCCTAACACCTTCCCCCTAACACCTTCCCCCTAACACCTTCCCCCTAACACCTTCCCCCTAACACCTTCCCCTAACACCTTCCCCTAACACCTTCCCCTAACACCTTCCCCCTAACACCTTCCCCCTAACACCTTCCCCTAACACCTTCCCCTAACACCTTCCCCCTAACACCTTCCCCCTAACACCTTCCCCCTAACACCTTCCCCCTAACACCTTCCCTCTAACACCTTCCCTCTAACACCTTCCCTCTAACACCTTCCCCCTAACACCTTCCCCCCTAACACCTTCCCTCTAACACCTTCCCTCTAACACCTTCCCTCTGCCGCCTCCCCCCTGACACACCCCCTTCTGACACCCTCCTTTATGATCTGTGTGGTGAGGTGTTGTGTGTGTGTGTGGAGGGGGGGGGGCTGTGACGACGGTGACACTATATCTTGGCACGGAGACCTTGTCAGTGGAGCACGGGAGACATCTCCTGTCCACGAGGCTAACCATAGCCCGTGCTTCTTGCCCAGCTCCTGTGCCAGGTAAGTTACGGGCTCACCATAGCCCGTGCTACTTGGAACTTGTTCCGAGTAGCTGAATCTATAACAACATTGTCAGTGGAGCAGCCCCGCTCCTGTGCTACGTAAGTCCACTATGGGCTCACCATAGCCCGTGCTACTTTGGAACGTTTTGTTCCCAGTAGCTGAATCTTAAACAACAACTGTATCATCTCTGATGAATATTACGAGCTATTCATGCCCGTGCCATCCCTTGCGTGGCTTAATCTTCATCAATCATGTATCGCTAGGTTTTACGGGCTATTCCTGCCCGTGCCACATCTTAGGTGGCTTAATCTTCATCAGTCAACGATCTGTGTCACCACACAGCACATGGCTGTCGCCAGTGATCACACCAGCCTACCAGCCTTCTTCTCAGCTGGGAGAAGACAATTGATGCTCACCTGAATAATTTAAAGTACCTGCTTAACTTTAAACTTTATAATGTTCTAATTCCGGCTAATGCGATTGCTTTCAGTAATTAGTGTGTAGTGCGCACTAGAGTCGCTTCAGTGTTCTAGAGTTTGGCATAAAGTATGGAAAGATGCAGTGCGCGCCAGAAATAGCTGGCTGCCCCAAATTAGGTGAAGTATGAGAGCTCAGTATCACCGAGCCATTAAGACGATTAAAAAGAGATGATAATGTGATCTTTTTTAATAACCTTTCCAGAAAGAGCTTTTGTGAAGTTTGAAATTATAAAAGTTGTGATATCTCTGGGCCCCGTAATTTGTAGTGTTTGGTAACGATATCAAACACAGTTATCACAAGTGGAGCCTGGCCTCAGGCCGGGCTCGGGGAGGAGAACAACTCC
>WNGS01001312.1:47122923-47138201 GCA_020271785.1 Procambarus virginalis
GGGGGGGGGGGCAAACTAGGTCACTGCCCTTATACAATGGGTTTAACAACCCTGACATATTCCCTACATGAGAGGTTGTGGTGTACTCTGAGCATACTTGGAGAGTGGGTTGTTCAACTCCCCAAGCACGGCCTGGGGGCCAGACCGGACTTGTGCTTTTCAATATTGGGATTCCGTGCCGGTGGTTTGTACATTCCAGTGTTGGTCTGACGTACGTGGTATACTGAGTCCAACTGCGTCTGTTACAGTGTGTGACGACAGACCTATTGGCCGACCTTGCGTATGCAGCTGCAGTTGGTGACTGCAGTTGGTGACCCGGGAGTGTTGTGTCGGCTGGCTGCTGACCTCTTGCGTAACTTTTGGAATATTCTCCGTCCAGACCTCGGGAGTGTTGTCTACCAGAAGAGTTTTCCCTTCCACTGGAGCCTTTGTGTCTCGTCGTCTGTCCAATTACCCATATTCTTATCTTTCGAGTACTGGCGTTGACCTCTTAGTAGCCGCTTCATAAACCGACCTCTCGCGGTGGGGGGTGTTCAAGGGGGAACTTGATAAATTCATCCTAATGATACTGACCAACTGGGCCGTGATTCATGCGTCAGGCTGCGAGCAGCGGCATCTAACTGCCGGAACAACCGTGGACATCTTCAAGAGAAAACTGGACTCTTTTCTAAGAGAACGTGCCGGCACACCCACCGGGCTGTGGTGGGTATGTGGCCTGCGGGCCGCTCCAAGCAACAGCCTGGTGGACCAAACTCTCACAAGTCGAGCCTGGCCTCGGGCCGGGCTTGGGGAGTAGAAGAACTCCCAGAACCCCATCAAGCAGTACACCTACCGGTCGGTCGAGCGGACAACACGCTGGACTTGTGATCCTGTGGTCCCGGGTTCGATCCCGGGCGCCGGTGAGAAACAATGGGCAGAGTTTCTTTCACCCTTTGCCCTGTTACCTAGCAGTAAATAGGTACCTGGGGTTAGTCAGCTGTCACGGGCTGCTTCTAGGGGCGGAGGCCTGGTCGAGGACCGGGCCGCGGGGACACTAAAGCCCCGAAATCATCTCAAGATAACCTGACGACCACCATAACGAAGGCACTCCTTGAGAAACTCTTTACCCGTGGAGTTTTTAACTTAAAATCTATAGACTTACTGGCTTGCCGCTTTCTTTTAATAATTGTCAAGGTTTATAAACTGTGTTTTCGTGATATTTACAGCTGGGGTTAAACTGCCATGTTTTGACTATTTGTGTAGCAGTGGTAATGTCAGGTCCTTCAACGCTTAAGGAACACGTAGATCAAGTAAGATGTGAATACAGCATCTGGAGGCTCAGATTGTAACTTAGCTAAATGAATTGTGGGGTTCAGTCCCTGAGCCCATTATGTGCCTCTGTAACCCTTTCCACTACCGCCCACAAGATGGGTATGGGGTGCATAATAAATGAACTAAACTAACTGGAGGCTCAGCGTATATGTATATAAGTTCAAGGCAATAAGAACTTGTGTACATATAGAGGGAATATAAGAGGCGAGACTCGAGACGGGCACCTACGCCATCAAGACATTAACCTTCAGTGGCTTACACAATAACAGACTCTTGGAGTACGAACAGATTTTTAACTTACCATTCAGTAAACAGAGATTCAATACCTGATCAGAAATAGTAAACATCCTTATTGAATGTAATGAGAAGAATGAGCGGGTGACGGTAGGAGCGGGGCAAAGCGTGGATGACGTGTAGGAGCGGGACAAAGTGTGGATGACGTGTAGGAGCGGGGCAAAGCGTGGATGACGTGTAGGAGCGGGGCAAAGCGTGGATGACGTGTAGGAGTGGGGCAAAGCGGGATGACGTGTAGGAGCAGGACAAAGCGTGGATGACGTGTAGGAGCAGGACAAAGCGTGGATGACGTGTAGGAGCAGGACAAAGCGTGGATGACTGTAGGAGCGGGGCAAAGCGTGGATGACGTGTAGGAGCGGGACAAAGCGTGGATGACGTGTTGGAGCAGGACAAAGCGTGGATGACGTGTAGGAGCAGGACAAAGCGTGGATGACGTGTAGGAGCGGGACAAAGCGTTAAGCTTGACTTTCGTACATGGCATTTGGCCAGCAGTTGATCACACAGCGCCTCTCGAGTCTCTCTCTCTCTCTCAGCCAGTGGGCCAAGGCTGAGAGGGTTTAGTAAACAATGCCCCCCAGCCGTGATGGGGGCTCCCGGGTGGGTTCAAATTCAAACTGGAAACCCAACTAAGAGAGGTTTTCATGCTGCACAAGATGTTGACTAGACCAGGAAATAACACGCTATTAACCTCTGGAGCACTAACACATAATGTTCCCCCAGTATGGGTATGCGGACACACACTGGCAAACCTGTCCTTTCTCTTAATTTGTTAGTGTACAAAATACAAAGTGCTCTCCAGACCACAAATGTACGAACGTGTACTTTTCATATTACTCGTAATTTGTAGGTGTTAAGAGGACAGGATGAATAAACACTTAGAGCACCTCAGAGCTAGCAAACATAGGCACTGAGGAAGGTGCTAAAGACCTACTGTACATGCAGAGAATATGTAGTGCAAGCCTCCTGGGGAATCTGTCAGCATACAGAGGTACAGGTACCTTACCTGTTGTTAAAGATTCGCTACCTGGAACAAGAAGTTCCAAGTAGCACGGGCTATGGTGAGCCCGTAGTGGATGATACCTTACCTTGAACCCAGGTACTCAAGGTACAGTCCTTGCACCACTGCTTTCCTTATTCTCGTATAGACAAAATACATAGACAAATAGACAAAATACAAGTCACAGCTTCGTATCATTCTTTGCAGATGACACAAATATCAGCATGAAAATTACCTCTGCTGAAGACATTGAAAAACTACAAGCTGATATTAATAAACTTTTCGACTGGGCAGCAGAAAATAACATTGTTTAAAAGCAATAAATTCCAAGTACTCAGGTACGGTAAAAATGAGAACCTTAAACATAATACAGGGTACAAAACACAATCAAATTCGCCCATAATAGAAAAGCAACATGTAAAGGGTTTGGGAATTATGATGTCTGACGACTTAACGTTTAGGGAGCATAACCAAGCAAATATTGCGTCAGTCAGAAACATGATAGGATGGATTACGAGAACTTTAAATTCCAGGGATCCCATCACAATGGTTGTATTCTTCAAATCACTTGTGTTGTCCCGTCTTGAGTACTGCTCACTACTCACTTTCCCCTTCAGAGCAGGAGAGATTGCTGAAATAGAAGGAATACAGAGAAACATATACGGCACGCATAGACGAGATAAAGCACCTAACTTATTGGGATCGTCTCAGACCTCCAAATGTACTAGCTGGAAAGAAGAAGAGAGATGCTAAATAATATACACATCGGAAACACTGGAGGGCCAGGTACCAAATCTACACCGTAAAATAACAACATACTGGAGAGAACGAGACGGAAGAAAATGCAGAATAGAACGAGTGAAGAGCAGGGGTGCCATAAGAACAATCAGAGAACACTGTATAAACATCAGACATCCCCGGTTGTTCAACATCCTCCCAGTTAGCATAAGAAATATTGCCGGAACAACCGTGGACATCTTAAAGTGAAAACTAGATAATTTTCTCCAAGGAATGCCAGCCCAGCCGGGCTGTTGTGGATATGGGGCCTGCGGGCCACTGCTAGCAACAGCCTGTTGGACCGAGCGCTCTCACGTCAAGCCTGGCCTCAGGCCAGGCTTGGGGAGTTGAACAACTCCCAGAATCCCATCAAGCAGGTGGCTGTATGTGACGAATCTTCCAATCCTGAAGCACTCCATGTGTAACCATCCTTCTTGATGGGGATTTTTAGTATTACATACAACTATGTAACCCTTCTACAGGCTAGGGTAGCTGCATACATTTTAATGTGCCTAAGTATGTCAATGAAACAAATAGGTATGGGTATTGCAGCTCAAGATAACCTCAAGCCCGTCCTCAAAGTGATTACATTAAGACACCAAACCCACTCTTGCACCGCCTGGGTAGTTATCTAGATAGTTGTGAAGGTTTGAAAACCTATTACTGTTCCAATGAGTCTAATTGTAAATTGGCAAGAGAACCTTTATCCTTTGTCCTAAATGAAGAATATTATCGTTATACCTTTATGTTTTACAAATTGATAGTTTGAAATATAAAGTCTATGGTTTAACTCGATTTTGTAGAAAAGTCCAGAGCATAGGATTTTAAAATTAAATTATATGGGATACTCAAATAGTTTTCGAATTTCATATGTTTGAAAATAATACACTGTTTTAGTGTAATGAAACCAAACCTAACCTAATGAAACCTTAACCAAACCATGGATAGGGTGTAGATAACACTACATAGTGGTTTTGAAATGATTACCTCGAGGGTAGATAGCCCCAGAAGCCAAGATGGGTATTAAGAATGGTAGAGCCAAGGGGAGGAGATTCAAGGTAGAAGGCAGGAGAAGAGGTGGTCAGGGAAGGTTATGGAAGGCGAGGTTATTATGATTTGTGGAGGTAAGATTCCCGCCCGCCCCTGCCCGCCCGCCCCTGCCCGCCCGCCCCTGCCCGTCCGCCCCTGCCCGTCCGTCCCTGCCCGTCCGTCCCTGCCCGTCCGTCCCTGCCCGTCCGTCCCTGCCCGTCCGTCCCTGCCCGTCCGTCCCTGCCCCCCCGTCCCTGCCCGTCCGTCCCTGCCCGCACCTGTCCGCACCTGCCCGCCTTAACCTGATAATCTTAACAGGTGTAGCATTACCGAGTGTTTGGGATATACATGAACCCATACACACAATCGTGAAGTCAACGGTAAGCGACCAGAGGTGAGGAGTCAGCAGGTCAGGCCGGGAGCGTGGAGACGACCGCAGATGAGGAGGGCTTCGTGCTCCAAGTTAACCTCCATTACTGACAACTAAGACAACTAAGACGTAATTGAGTTGCAGGCGCTCAACCTCGGCCATCTGTAGTCAAACAGGTCATGCTGGAGGGGGGGGGGGCTGAAATTAACGCAACGGGGCGAACAACTCCACAAGCACGAAAGGATATGTTGGTGGATGACTTGGCGTAGTGTACGTCTGGGCTTTGTTGCAGTATGCTTAGGAATTGATGCGTCTCTGGGTGTTGGAGGAGCAGTGCACGGGCCGTGGGTGTCAGCTGTCAGTAAAGGCGTTGTCTGGTGGCCGCCCACTGACCCTCAAGATGATGGCAACAGTAAACAATGTCCTGCCCCCGTTAAGGCCACGAACGCGTGCAAGCACTTAAAAAACAATGCTAATCTTCCTCGCCTTGTCCTCAATAAGCAAAAACAGAAATAGCTGATACGTCGTTCTAAAATATATTTTTAAATATACTGAATAACATGATACAGCGGTTGAATAGTTACATAAAATTCATGTTTAATGCAGACACTAGTACGGCAGAACATTTGAGAACATTGTGGGGTTCAGTTCGTGAACCCATCATGTCTCCTTGTGACCATTTCCCCTGCCACCCACGGGATGGGTATCGGGTGCATAAACCAAACCCACCGATTGCATAAACCAAGCTCCACCAATTGTCGAGCCTGGCCTCGGGCCTTTCTTGGGGAGTAGAAGAACTCCCAGAACCCCATCAACCAGGTATCAACCAGGTATCACCGAGAACACTGACAACATAGAGACTGAGGTGCGTCAGTTGGGTTACCAGGGCGGTGAGCGTGTAAGAGGTTGACAGATGTGGTGTCGCGTATGGGCGAGTCGACCCTGACGAGCCCAATTAGGCATCGTCGGGGGAGAAAGTAGCAATCACCTTCCCACGTTGTGTGTGTATAATAAATAAAGATTTAAGTCACTAGGGCGCGTGGTGGCTGGACCAGAGGCACGTCAACAACGGTAGGGGAAGATGTAACGGCTAACCATAATGGTAACTGCCTACCCCCTTCCCCCCTGGACACCCTTGCTCTATTATACACAGAAATCACAATAGCGTGATGCATCAAATGAACAAATCCACAAGGGCCGTGACGAGGATTTGAACCTGCGTCTGTGAGCATCCCAGACACTGCCTTACCCTTGCTCTAGCCGACCAAACCACCTGGACGGGACGGTCTCGCTTCTTGCACGTCGGTCCTCCCTGTCAGAGTGAATGAGACAAATGTCTGTGAATGCATATATGTATATGTGTGTGTGTATGTATGGGTATAAAGTATATACGGAAGCTGATCAGAATTACATTTCACCTTTGTAAATGTACATTAATGACACTATGTAAATGACACATCGAACACTTTATGTAAGGCATACGTAAATCTGTGTATCTATGTATTTACGTATATAGGTTAGCTTAGCATTTTAAAAGCACCGACTCACCTTCAGTGGTTGATTGTTCAATAAACCCTTGAAATATATGTTTAACTGATCTCTAACCCTGTCCATGGAGGACAGAAGAAAATGTATATATGCTGGTTAGCAATGTAAATGTGTGGCCACGTCTGTGGTAGAAAATAATAATAATAATAATAATAATCCTCGACCGTCCAAGTGGTTGAACACCGTTCAACCACTTGGACGGTCGAGGGGCAACTTGGACGGTCGAGGTTGCCCCCCCAGGAGGTGGGGGGGCAACCCCCCCACCTCGTCCTATGTACCTGTGCCTAGATGATACCTGCATGAGGTTATGAGAGTTCTCCTACTCCCAGGCCGGGGCCAGGCTCGACTTCAGAGCTTGGTCCAGCAGGAGGCCTACGTATCCACTACAGCCCGGTTGGTCCAGCACTAATTGCAGACTAGTGCCCTGATGCCCTTTGCAAGTGCTGCGTAGTGGGGACCAACTGGACTGTGGTGGGTATGTGGGCCTGCGGGCCGCTCCAAGCAACAGCCTAGTGGACCAAGCTCTCACAAGTCAAGCCTGGCCGGGCCGGGCTTGGGGAGTAGAAGAACTCCCAGAACCCCATCAACCAGGTATCAACCAGGTGGTAATGGCATAGTGCTCTATGCTCACAATTGCTTTACCTTGGCTTTAGCAGAGTAAATATTAGTGGTGCCATCCACTATTCGGCATCGTCTGCCACGGTCCACCCACGGCCTGGTTGTCTGACGTCTCGTACTCCTCAGGCCTCGGCGCCAAGTTCATAATGATCCAAGTTAATGAGATCGTTAATTATTATTATTTTGATCTTGAATTCCTGGTGTTGATGTGACATCTTTTGAAGTCTGTCTTTGTTTTGTAGCTTCCAGGATTTGTGTTGGGTGGTGCGAGGAAGATCTCAAAAGTGTCAGATAGGCTCTTGCTGGTACCTTTGAAAGTATTTATAAAGCCGGAGTGTGAGTGTGAGTGTGAGTGTGAGTGTATGTGTATGTGTATGTGTGTGTGTATGTGTGTGTGTATGTGTACTCACCTATATGTACTCACCTATATGTGTCTGCAGGATCGAGCATTGACTCTTGGATCCCGCCTTTCGAGCATCAGTTGTTTACAGCAATGACTCCTATCCCATTTCCCTATCATACCTGGTTTTAAAATTATGAATAGTATTGGCTTCCACAACCTGTTCCTTAAGTGCATTCCATTTTCCCACTACTCTCACGCTAAAAGAAAACTTCCTAACATCTCTGTGACTCATCTGAGTTTCTAACTTCCATCCATGTCCCCTCGTTCTGTTACTATTCCGTGTGAACATTTCGTCTATGTCCACTCTGTCAATCCCTCTGAGTATTTTATACGTTCCTATCATGTCCCCCCTCTCCTTCTTCTTTCTAGTGTCGTAAGGCATAGTTCCCCCAGGCGCTCCTCATACCCCATCCCTCGTGTGTATGTGTGTATGTGTGTATGTGTGTGTGTGTGTGTGTGTGTGTGTGTGTGTGTGTGTGTGTGTGTGTGTGTGTGTGTGTGTGTGTGTGTGTGGTGTGTGTGTATATGTGTGTGTGTGTGTGTTAGGGAGGGAGGGGGGGTGGGGGAGGACCCGAGAGTGTTATAAGAAGACAAGATATGTAGGCTTTTGCAGCTGCAATATTTCTACACGTATACCAAAAGTTTTGCAATAGATGAAATCGTTCTATTTTACTTATGGGAAGAATAAAGATATTAAATACGTTTTTGAAATGTTTTACAATATTATCTTTAAATTTTATTTTCGAAAACCCACGGCGAAAATAGACGTGACATAATCCAACCTGGAAAGGTAACCTCCAATTATAGGAAATGTATATGTTTATCTCTCAGAATGTTTGGTAATATGATTATTGTTTGTGATGTGTGTCTATGTATGTATTAACACGATGTACTGAACGGGGTGAGAATAGCTTGAGCTACCTCATCCCTTTGTGTGTATTTTACATCAATAAACTTATTTCAATTTCAATTTCAATTTCCAGGAGCACTGCTGGAAGGGGGCTGGTCCCCCAGGAGCACTGCTGGAGGGGGGCTAGTCCCCCAGGAGCACTGCTGGAGGGGGGCCTGGTCCCCCAGGAGCACTGCTGGAGGGGGGCTGGTCCCCAGGAGCACTGCTGGAGGGGGGCTGGTCCCCCAAGAGCACTGCTGGAGGGGGGGCTGGTCCTCCAGGAGCACTGCTGGAGGGGGGCTGGTCCCCCAGGAGCACTGCTGGAGGGGGGCTGGTCCTCCAGGAGCACTGCTGGAGGGGGCTGGTCCCCCAGGAGCACTGCTGGAGGGGGCCTGGTCCCCCAGGAGCACTGCTGGAGGGGGGGCTGGTCCTCCAGGAGCACTGCTGGAGGGGGGCTGGTCCCCCAGGAGCACTGCTGGAGGGGGGCTGGTCCCCCAAGAGCACTGCTGGAGGGGGGCCTGGTCCCCCAGGAACACTGCTGGAGGGGGGCTGGTCCCCAAGAACACTGCTGGAGGGGGGCTGGTCCCCCAAGAGACCCCTAACACCAAACTAGAGCACAGATGAGTGTCTCGAGTGACTGGGGTCGTATCTCAGTTTAATAAGGTGATTTTACCCAAGTTAACCCAAGATGGACCAACTTGGGTTCTACATTGTCTCGGGCACTTACCTATCAGTGACTACTGGGCAGTGAGGTCTAGCTCTTCATGCCCGGCCTACTAGCCTTGTTATACCGGTCGCTTCATCATTCAGTTATTCTGACGTTCGAATTCTTTATCGAATCTGGCCTTGAAGCTGTATGTAGATGGAGGTGGCTTCCACAACCTGCTTCGTTCAGTGCGTTACTGTCGTTGACCATCCGTACAGGATATGAATATTTCCGTACATATCTGAGACTTGGTTTAATTGGGTGTTTGCTACCACGGACGTCCTCTTGCTTCACTTTCTCTCCATTTAGAGAGACTACTCGTATCCACCTCTTGTCTCTCCTCCCCCCCTCAGTATCTGTTGTTGTTGTTATAGATTCAGCTACTCGGAACAAGTTCCAAGTAGCACGGGCTATGGTGAGCCCGTAACTTACCTGGCACAGGAGCGGGGCAAGAAGCACGGACTATGGTTAGCCTCGTGGACAGGAGATGTCTCCCGTCCCCTCAGTATTGTATGCTGCGATAATGTACCCTCGTGTACCCCTCTCCTCTAGGGGGGTGTGAGGCCTAGTTCCCATAAACTATCCTCATAGCTTAAACCTCTTAGCTCTGGCACCAGTCTTGTTGCAGTCCGTTTACTTTTCAGTTTGTTTTATGCTTCACAAAGTGCGGGTTCCAGGCTGATACTCCATATTGAAGTATTGGTCTAATACACGTTGTGTTGACTGACTTGAAAGTTTCCAAATGCAGTTTTCATGTTCGCCAGTGTCATATATGCTGCTGATGTTAACCCTTTTTCTGTGCCACTGGAGATGTTGCAATTATATCTACTCCACAATCTGTTTCTCGCATATTTACGTAGCTGCCTTTCCCTTATGGTGTAGATACCTACTGGTCTCTCTTTTGTCACCTTTCCAATCTTTACTACTTTACACTTGATGGGATTCAATTCTAGCAAGCATTTGTGTGCCTACTCCTGGAGTTGCCAATGTCATCTTTTTCACTACCTGCAGTCTTGACATGTACAAATTCACTCCCCCGGCAGGTCATTCTCATAAATAATTAGTAGGTAATGGTCCCCAGGACCGAACCTTGCAGAACTCCACTTATTGCACTCCTCCAAATATAAACTTCGACTCTGTTCTGTTGTCAGGTCATTCCAAACCCAGTTCAGTGTCTTCCTAATTATCCCAGCACCTTCTCCATCTTGTACACCAAAGGCTTTTTGACCGTCTAGGAAAAAAGACGAGTTATTACAAGGCTACCCAGCCGCCGCCTGGTTGATGGCTACCCAGCCCCCGCCTGGTTGATGGCTACCCAGCCGCCGCCTGGTTGATGGCTACCCACCCGCCGCCTGGTTGATGGCTACCCACCCGCCGCCTGGTTGATGGCTACCCACCCGCCGCCTGGTTGATGGCTACCCAGCCGCCGCCTGGTTGATGGCTACCCAGCCCCCGCCTGGTTGATGGCTACCCAGCCCCCGCCTGGTTGATGGCTACCCAGCCCCGCCTGGTTGATGGCTACCCAGCCCCCGCCTGGTTGATGGCTACCCAGCCGCCGCCTGGTTGATGGCTACCCACCCGCCGCCTGGTTGATGGCTACCCAGCCGCCGCCTGGTTGATGGCTACCCACCCGCCGCCTGGTTGATGGCTACCCAGCCGCCGCCTGGTTGATGGCTACCCAGCCGCCGCCTTTCTGTTCTATTTTAGTAACTTTGTCACACAACTGTAAAAGTGTGTCAGGCACGACTCGCCCATTCTAAATCCACGCTGTCCGTTTCTTAGGAAGTTAATCCTCTCTAGGTGTTCAATTATTCTCACCTTGATTGATTTTTCCGTCACTTTACGCGGAATACCTGTCCGTGACACTGGTCTGTAATTTAGTACCTTTTGTCTGCCCCTTTGTAGCATTACCTTTTTTTTTTGTTCAGCATTCTGGAAGGTTTCCAGTCTAAGGGTAAGTTAGTGGGTGACAGTGTAGGTCTGCAGGCGCCATTCTGTAGCCATGGTTGATATCAAGTCTGGTCCTGTTGATTATGTTGCACTATATTAATAGGGTATTAAAAGTACCAACACAAGACAGAGCACGAAACAATGGGGGTATAAACTGGATAAGTTTAGATTTCGAAAAGACCTGGGTAAATACTGGTTCAGTAACAGGGCTGTTGATTTGTGGAATCAATTACCGCGTAACGTGGTGGAGGTGGGGTCCCTTGATTGTTTCAAGCGTGGGTTGGACATGTATACAAGTGGGATTGGATGGTTATAAATAGGAGCTGCCTCGTATGGGCCAATTGGCCTTCTGCAGTTACCTTTATTCTTTTGTTCTTATGTTCTTATCTACTTCCTTCAAGTGTTCTTTTTACCCACCTCTACAGCGACTACTGTCATCAGCTGTCGTGTATGGCCTTTCGTCTGGCAATACTGGTCTCCTTCTTGTCTTGCAAAACCCTCTTGGAATATTGAGTTCCACACACACACCTCTGCCATTTGCAGTGAGAATTCCCCCCCGTTGTCTCTCCAACCTGATCACAAAGTTCCCTTACTGTTGTTTTCCTCCTTGTATGGCTACAGAACAGCTGGGGTTGGCCCATAGCTTTCTCCCCAATATCGTGTCCAAATGACCTCTCGGCTTTCCTACTGACTCTAGTGTGTTCATTTCTCTTCAGCGCCTCTATTGGCCTCCGGTCCTAGTTTATATGTACTTTATCTATGTTTTTTTTTTGCCCTCTCCTTTGCGTCTTTGTTTTGCCTTTTGGATCACGGGGTTTAATAATTCAGGTTTTTGTTTAGGGGTTTATTAGGGGGGGGGGGTTACTTTGCTTTTCTTGTCCGCCTCTCAATAGAGGCGGACATATATACATATTAATGTCGGACACGGACACATACGGACACACACATTAATCCCATTCAATAGAGTGGGATTAATGTGTGTGTTGCATGTGCACATTGCTGAGCAACGAATTATCTCCTCCTTCCTGAGCATGTTTTTGTCTACCCAACTTCTTTAGTTGCTGTATGTACTGTTTAGTACCATGTATGATGCCGTGGTGGCCAGCGGCAGGGGACCATACGGGCCCATCTTGGGTACACACTGTGTCTCCTGGTGTCGGCTGTGTGCACGAGTCTTTGTGCACGCCTCAATGAAAATTATTATGTACAGCGTCGGTTTCGCTACCTTACCTTGAGGTGATTTCGGGGCTCAGCGACCCCACGGCCCGGTCGTCAACCAGGCCTCCTCGTTGCTGGACTGGTCAAGCAGGCTGTTGGACGCGGTTGCTCGCAACCTGATATATGAATCACAGCCTGGTTGATTAGGAATCCTATGGAGATGTTTATCAAGTTCTCTCTTGAACACTGAGAGAGGTCGGCCAGTTATGTGCCTTATGTGTAGTGGAAGCGGTGCCACAGTTGTTCAAGTGTGCACCTTCTCGCCTACCCATTCACCTGTAGTCTTACTTTGACGTGCGCAGCTGTGGGAGGCCGGCAGCGCCAGCAGCTGAGACGCTGCTGATGGCTTTCGCGTGATATAATAATGGGATAACATTAAAGTGAGCGGCGTAGTGTGACCAGATGTATAGGCGAGCGCTTAATTGCTGGTGTAGTGAAAGTTGTGTTTTGTGTTGCATGATAGATTAAACTTGCCTAACATGGGCTTGGTGAGTCACGGGAGGTAAGGGGGTGAGGGACATTGATGCCTTACCAGGGTAGGCGGGGCAAGGAAGGTTGTAGGTGATGTAAGGTAAGGGGATTTAAGCCGTGGAGTTAGGGTGGGAGGTGGTGAAGATATCACCTTATAGCTACCAAGGTCAGCTGACAACGCCTATGACGATGTTGTCTCTCTCTCTCTCACCAAAGAGGATAAATAGATGATAGTGAGGGTAGAAGGGTGCCTGGAGGAGCCCCAGCACCCAGGGGAGGGTAGCGGGCGCCACAGGTGGTGGGGGTCGGCTCCCGGTGTCACCCTTAATAATTATAGGATGGTGAGCGCTTCGTGTGTCCCGGTTCATGGTTCACCTGGGAAAAGATAATGCTGTGAAAGTTGGCTGTGGCCTCGTTATGGGGGGGGGGGGAGGGGGCGGATTAGTTTGGAGATACAGTGGTAGACGGGCAAGTGGTTTTGGGTTGTTATGGAGTGGTGACTATCCACCACGATAACCACCACTAACCTTACTACCTTCATCAGTCATTCCTATTGTGTCCCCCCCTCCCCCTGTCCCGTCCCTCCGTCCCCTCCCCCCGGCCTAATGTCCCTGAGTCACACCTCGTGACCGGGGATGGTGGAGGGGGACGGGGGGGCACCGACCCCTCGTTAAGAGTATGCCTTGTGTCAGCCGGAGCCCGCCACAGGGAACCTCAGCACAATAGTGGGAGAGATGGAGTGCCATTATGACCGACGTGTGTAACTATTCCTGTTCCTAAACCTAACCAGCCGAGGGCTTTTCGCCCAACCTCCCTCACTAGTTGTCTCTGTCTTGAGAGGATGGCTCTCGACCGTCTCCTTTACAGAATTAGTAACTTGTTGTCTCCCCAGATATATGGCTTCACTCAGGGAAAGAGTGTACATCACTGTATTACCGCCTTCCTCACCCTGCATACTGATAGGTCATATACCACTTTCCTACATCTTAAGTCAGCCTTTCACGTTGCTAACGACACGCCGTTTTGAGCGAACTTGTTAAAATGAATGTTGGAGGCAGTGTCTGGGATGCTCCCGGACGCAGGTTCGAATCCTCGTCACGGCCCTTGTGGATTTGTTCATTGAATGTTGGAGGATGGCTACCACGATGGATAAGAGGCTATCTATCCAACAGGAAGTCATCTGTACTGTTCCAAGGGCATAGGAGGGTAACGAGAGATTTTGAACTTGGCACTCCACAGGGAGGTGTCCTCAGTCCTACTCTGTTCAGTGTGTTAATCAATGCACTTCTAAACTCAGTAACTAGGAGGCCCAGCGAACACATCATTAGCTATGCAGATGATATACTGTTCCACACCAATGGGTATACCAACACTCACAATGTTCTGAACTCTGTACTGCACACATGTCGGAACTAGGTTTAGTCATCTTAGTAAAGAAAACAAGATCCCGAACCGACGCCCACCCAGACGGGGTGGGGCTGTTCGCAAGATGCAGTTGCACGATGGCTCTCTGCTCGACAACCAAATACAAATACCTTGGTCTTGAAGTTCTACTGTACCGCAATGTTGTAGCCAGACTGGGTCGCCAATGTAGAGAGAGGCTCCGTGCTTTCAAGGCTGTGGCAGGCTACCATCCAAACTGTGGTGCAAATGTGATAATTGGCAAAATGATGGATCACTCATATCTCAGATTGATTATGCTGAAGCCATGCTTGCTCTAGTGCCTGAGAGAATGCTTGGAGGGCTGGAAAAGATGCAAAACGAAGCCATGAGGATTATCCTCGGATGTCCCCGTACAACTAAATTACTAAACATGAGGAGGAACTGAATATTTCATGTGTAAGTGATCGTATCACTGAAATTAATGCTTTAATTGGTATCAAGATGCTTAGGCTAACCCACCCTAACCCCTGCACTGAAGCCCTCCAAGCCTTCTTCCTTGAAGGTCAGCATCCTCCAATGGATTACCAAGACTGCCACTGTGCTCAGAATGTATAATATTCCTCACCTCTACCAAGAGAGACAACAACGACACTTTCCTGCCTCATGGGAGATCACTCCTTTCCAAATTACTGTCCCGCTTTTCCCACCCAAGAAGCTGATTATAGAACAAGCCTTGCTTCGACAAGAAGCAAAGTACAATGCCTTAAGCCAAATTGATGCTTTGGTCAGAGAGCGCTCCCTTTCCCAGATTATTTACACTGATGGATCCTTGCATCCAGTCCCATGGTGCAGCTGGAAGTGCAGCTGTTGTGACAGGGAGAGATGGGTCCTTCTCCCATGAGTGTGGAGCGCGTCTCAGTAACTGGGCCTCCACTCTTCAAACAGAATTGGTTGCCATAATCCTTGCACTCGAGCGCGTATATGAATCCAGAACTGACACGCTAATTGTAAGTGACTCCTTGTCATTCTTAACTACCCTCAGCTCCCCAAGGCATAACTGTGACGTGCTTATCTCTGAAGCTAGACACACAGATAGTAATGAAATAATCAATGATGGAGTCAGTCTGTCTCCTTTGGATTCCTTCCCATATGGTATCCAAATGCATGATAGAACTGATGAGTTGGGCTAAACTTTTGCTCGTAAAGAGGGAATTGATTACCAACTGGACTGCCTTTGAGCAGGCTGAGGGCAGTAATATTCCGGGAACATCAACAAATCTCGTAGACTTGAGGCAAAGTGAAATTCACACCAGT
>WNGS01001312.1:47139201-47154873 GCA_020271785.1 Procambarus virginalis
CACGTCTATGGGTCATCCAATAAGGTTAGCAGACTTCTAGATGTTACCACTGCTAGGCTTAGGCTCGGCTACAAGTATCTCTGGGCGTTTGTAACATCTGTTGATGTAGATGTGACTAAATGTAAACTCTGTCAGCAGAACTATTCGCATACTTTGCGTCATTATATAATGTAATGTGAAAAAATAGAGGAATTCAGAGATAACACCATCAATGGTGTCCAAGAAATGTGTGTGTACTTCATTCATAATGATGTACTGCCAGGAATCTTAGCGAAGCATACAAAATTTGCTTACTGTAGGTGCAGCCTACACATGACTGTAAAGCTGCCGCCCAGTTGGGTGGGTGTGCAGCAAGACTAGTAACTGTGTGACTCACCATAGATGTAAATTGCCTTGTATAGTGACTGTTGTGAGCCTCTTGTTGATCACTTGTGATAGACTACCTTACCTATGGTTCATTAGAAATCTAATGCTCCTGAAGCCACTGCAACCGAAGTGTTCTTATCATCATCATCTCATTTGGAGCCTGATCCTGAAAACTCGTTTGATGAGTTTATTATTAGTTATTTTTTTGTATTATGACTAACATTTATTAATGGGAAGTTAGTCATGGTAGTAAGAGGATGGCGCTGGAGCCAAGTGTGTGGCAGAGCCTTCATAGGCTTGGTGGACTTCATGCCTTGAGCCAACATGTCCCAAGTGCGAGTCACCTTAGGAATGAATGATCGCTAATAGAGGTGGTCTTCATAAAGGCCCGCGCCCCGTGAGACTCCTGGTGGCTACCTTGAGGTGATTCCGGGGCTTACCGACCCCGCGGCCCGGTCGTCGACCAGGCCTCCTCGTCTCCAGCCTCCTGGCTGAGCGCCTCGAGTTCCTATTATCTGATGGGTGATGTTGAGAACACTGGCCTTACCTTGAGGTTACCTTGAGGTGCTTCCGGGGCTTAGCGTCCCCGCGGCCCAGTCGTCGACCAGGCCTCCTGGTTGCTGGACTGTTGCCTTACACACAACAATACAACCACCAGTAACTTGCCGGTGCTGAAGGCTCTGATCTGCGACCAGTCCAACCAGAACGGGTCAACACTACAGACGAGTTGGACGGTAGAGCGACGGCTTCGCTAAATACAGGTCTGCGTTTCAATTCCTGACCTTCCAAGTGCTGTATGGTTGTAATGGCTTGGCGTTTTCCTCTGATAATTCCCCTTACCTTGTCCATATTGTCCAGAATTTGGACTTGGTGAAGGGCAGACCCTCCAAGACGGTGGTGACCACTCAGGATGGGATCAGACTTGTGCCACACACAAGAATTGGCAGCCACTGTCCTCCAGAAGGTGCGATGTGCGTCCTGGGACTGCACGTTACTTGGACGCCCTGCACATGCCCTGCACATGCCCTGCAGGCTGTTAGCTTGAGCACGGGGCTCCTCCTGGTCACCCAGGAGTCGAACTTCGTCCCCAGTATGGAAATTTCATCACAGAGTTCTATAGTTTTTCCTACATCTATTCCTGTTGCAGGTTCATTGTCATGCAGTCCAGTTATGGTTATTGCCTCTGGTTCATGTAACTTGCCAGCGTCTATTCCAGGAGGAAATTGCTGGAAGTTTGTGATAAATGAGCTTCGTAGCAATCTGCATTTACTCTCCTGTTCATGTCGAAGCTCGGGCGCAGTCATCAGCATAGGCTCGAGTTTCAGGAAGGAGGTGTAGTGGATAAGGTAGACATTGCACAGCAAGAGACCCCAAGCCCCTCTACCCTGTGGTACCCTGGCACTAATTATGTGGCTTTCAGGTTCTGCTCCATTGAATGAGCATCCTTAGCGACCGTTCTTAAAAGGTATATAGTTCCCAATTAGCTGTAACATGACGCGAGTGATGCTCAGTTGGAAAGTAGGCCACAGTACCATACCCAGCCAAAGGGGCCTGCAATGCCTGATGCAACAGCAGCTGGTCCTGGAATCATTCCGTGACAGATGCCACATAGTGGAGAGGCTAAACAAAATATTCCCTCACAGAACCACCACCTGTGGAACCATATTGTCTGCCGCTCACAGTAGTCGATGGTGGATAAAGAATTGTGTTCTTTATTGTGAAATTGTCGTCTTTAGAATGTTGTCAGTAATTGTAAGCCGAGGCCTTTGTGTCTATTGTCCCACCACTGGACACTTGTTCCTGTTGTGCCTCACGCTCCGTGTGCTTGCTTCCCTAGGGAACACCTTATTCCTTCACTCGCCAGCCTCGCCTCCCCCTCACCTTCCCACTGTTGGGTTAACAAAGGAGTACATTTAAGGCTTGGCGCCAAGCCAAGTCGATCCTCCCCGGCCAGGATATGAACGTAGGCCATATCGGTCAGGAAGCCCGTTACCACTGCGCCACGGGCACTACTGCTCTTAGTCTGCAGACAGTCACGACTTTTACTGCTGTACCTTAAAGTGGACAAGGCCAGACTTAGCACGGTGCTACACGCAGCTTTGTAAAGTTGTATTTCTCTGTGTAATGGTGCCATGATTAGTGTGTGTGAGATAAAGGAGACACATCACTTCTTAATCGTCAAGGAGGCTCAACTGGTCACCATTAACAGATATCTGAACATTTATCGTATTCACCTGTTTAGCTTTGGCCTCGGGAACTGGGCGGGACTGCCTTCGTGTGAAGGTTTAAGGTAATTTATGCTGGAACCCCGCTAATGTAACCGAGGCGGACCTGTACCGCCTCGCATAGCTCCACGACCCGCTGGTTGAGGCATGTTACCCTTGTGTGAGGTGAGGTGATATCCTCATCATTTGAGTCGCGCGTATTTCCCTCCAGGCACAATTACAGCCCAGCTCCTGTGCCAGGTAAGTCCACTACGGGCTCACCATAGCCTGTGCTACTTGGAACTTTTTGTTTCAAGTAACGAATCTTAAACAACAGCATCATCCTTCCAGGCTCGTCAGCCCTCGCCCTGTGGACGCGTGAGAGGCATTACTTAACACACACCTGACTGTGTTCAAGAGGGAACTGAATAAACACCAAGATAACATTTCTTTACACTGGTGGCTACAGGAATAGACGACATTTGACGGGCTCTTTAATTTTTACCCCGAGGGGCGAGTTTATTAGGCAGCGCCACTCATCCTGAGAGTGGACACACCGCCATATCAGCATGTACAACACTCCCCAATAGGAAGAAACCCCGCTGGGTTGTTTATCCTGTCACTTGTTCACAGACACAGCTGGGACTTGCTTATCTATCTCAAGTGCCTTGCTTAACAGCTTATCAAACAAGAAGATTAATATTTGCCAACCCTTAATTTACATTATCTTGCGGGTGCAAAATGGGTGAAATCGTTTTAAGAACAGTATATATATTTAACAGTATTTTCCTAACTCACAATGTGGGGTTTATTACGCTTCACACATTTCTAATGTCCCTTAGATGTTCACATTCTCTCAGGTAGTGGTCAAGGCGGTGTCCGTCACTCTCACCACAGATTCTGCAACTTTGCTGCTCGGCTGTTGTTCCCATCCCAAGTCTCCATGGATATTTGTATCCAGGACGAATTCTCGCTATTACTGATTCCCTCCCGCGGCCACCTTCCCTTCGTCCATAATGATTGGGATTGTCAGCTGCAACCATGTTGCACCAGCGTACAGATTCACTGACTTGTTCTTCTATCCTCCTTTCCTCAGTTACCTTCTCACGGTGATGTTGCCTGATAATACCTCTAATTTGTAGAAGAGTCTTGAGTATGAGGTATTAAATATCGTCTCCGACAGCGCCCTCAGCAGCCAGGGCATCTGCTCGTTCATTTCCACAGATTCCAACATGGGATACGCATACCTGATCAACCAGGCTGTGACTCGTACGTCAGGCTGCGAGCAGGCGCGTCCAACAGCCTGGTTGACCAGTCCAGCAACGAGAAGGCCTGGTCGAGGATCGGGCCGCGGGGACGCTAAGCCCCGAAATCATCTCAAGGTTAACCTCAAGGTTAGGTGGAAGGGGATCCACAGGAATTTGACCACTTCCCTGATTGGTTAGTACACTCACAGCTCTTTGATTTCAGCCACCGTAAGGTTTTCTACCCGTTTGTTTACTAAGACCGACTGCTCTTGACTCGGTGCAGATCACTTTTAGCAGGCTTTTTGACCATTCTCTTGCCATAGTTACGTAACAGGCATGTCCTCCCTAAAACACCACCCACCAGTCGATTTAGATTTTTATTCGGGTAAAGGTACATACATTGAGTTACATAATGTTTGATTTAAAGATAGAGATAGTACATACAATACCTAAAGCCACTAGTACGCATAGCGTTTCGGGCAAAACGAAGTGCCCAGTTACTGTTGGGTGACTAGGAGTTTAGTTTAGTTCATTTATTATGCACCCCATACCCATCCCGTGGGTGGTAGTGGAAAGGGGCACATAATGGACAGAGGCACATATGGATAGTGGACAGAGGCACATAATGGGCTCAGGGACTGAACCCCACAATTCATTTAGCTAAGCAAGTTACAATCTTGATGAGCTAGTTACAAAATTCAATATAAGTAGTTCAATACAAACGCAGAAGACACTATAAACGCAGGAAAAGAATAACGGAACTGCTTATGCAGACACGAATTTCCCGTCAAAGAAGGAATAATTTAAATAGGGAGATTGAAGAAATCGAGCGGAAATTGAAACACTCATATGAAACTGAAGAAAGGCAGTTAGAACAGAAAGCAATTCAGGAAATAAAGAAAAATCCAAAATACTTCTTCACATATGCGAAATCAAAAGCAAAAACTACTGCCAGTATTGGACCTATTCGTACAAGTGAAGGTTCATACACGGAGGATGACAAAGAAATTAGTGAAATCCTAAAAAAGCAGTATGAGGACATGTTTAGCACTCCAATAAACAACATGAAAGTAGAAGATCCAGACAATTTCTTTATGCGGGATATCCAAACCCCTGTAAATATAACTGATATCAACACGAGCGCACTAAATTTTGAAAGAGAAATTGAAAACATGCCCATGCACTCGGCCCCAGGTCCAGACTCATGGAATTCAATATTTATAAAGAAATGCAAAGTGCCGGTAGCACAGGCACTCAGTATAGTGTGGAGGAAGAGCTTGGACACGGGGGAGATACCAGATGCACTTAAAGTAGCAGACATAGCCCCTCTACACAAGGGAGGGAGCAAAGCATTGGCAAAGAATTATAGACCAGTTGCACTAACATCGCACATAATAAAAGTATTTGAGAGAGTGATTAGGAGTCAGGTCACCAATTTCATGGAGACCAATGACCTTCACAACCCAGGCCAACATGGATTTCGAGCGGGAAGATCGTGCCTCTCACAGCTACTTGAGCACTACGATAAAGTCACTGAGGCATTAGAAGAAAAACAGAATGCTGATGTGATATACACGGACTTCGCAAAGGCATTCGATAAATGTGACCATGGCGTGATAGCACACAAAATGAAGTCAATGGGAATAACCGGTAAAGTAGGACGCTGGATACTCAGTTTTCTGTCAAACAGGACTCAGCGAGTAACGGTCAACCATATAAAATCTAGTCCAAGTGCAGTTAAAAGCTCTGTACCTCAGGGTACAGTCCTTGCACCGCTGCTTTTCCTTATTCTCATATCAGATATAGACAAAAATACAAGTCACAGCTTCGTATCATCCTTTGCAGACGACACAAAAATCAGTATGAAAATTACCTCGGCTGAAGACATTGAAAAACTTCAAGCTGATATTAATAAAGTTTTCGACTGGGCATCAGAAAATAATATGATGTTTAACAGTGACAAATTCCAGGTACTCAGGTACGGTAAAAATGAGGACCTTAAACATAATACAGGGTACAAAACACAATCAAATGTGCCCATAGTAGGAAAACAACATGTAAAGGATTTGGGAATAATGATGTCTGACGACCTAACGTTTAGGGAGCATAACCAAGCAAATATTGCGACAGCCAGAAAAATGATAGGATGGATTACGAGAACTTTCAAATCCAGGGATCCCATCACAATGCTTGTACTCTTCAAGTCACTTGTGCTGTCCCGTCTTGAGTACTGTTCAGTACTCACTTCCCCCTTCAGAGCAGGAGAGATTGCTGAAATAGAGGGAATACAGAGAACATATACGGCACGCATAGACGCGATAAAGCACCTAAATTATTGGGATCGTCTCAAAGCTCTCCAAATGTACTCACTAGAAAGAAGACGAGAGAGATATCAAATAATATACACCTGGAAGATACTGGAGGGCCAGGTCCCAAATCTACACAGTAAAATAACAACGTACTGGAGTGAACGATATGGAAGAAAATGCAGAATAGAACCAGTGAAGAGCAGGGGTGCCATAGGCACAATCAGAGAACACTGTATAAACATCAGAGGTCCGCGGTTGTTCAACGTCCTCCCAGCAAGCATAAGAAATATTGCCGGAACAACCGTGGACATCTTCAAGAGGAAACTAGATTTATTCCTCCAAGGAGTTCCGGACCAGCCGGGCTGTGGTGGGTATGTGGGCCTGCGGGCCGCTCCAAGCAACAGCCTAGTGGACCAAACTCTCACAAGTCAAGCCTGGCCTCGGGCCGGGCTTGGGGAGTAGAAGAACTCCCAGAACCCCATCAACCAGGTATCAACCAGGTAAGTCGTCACATCAACAATGGGTTCGAGACTAGGAAGTGAACAGGTAATTGGCACGCCCAGTGAGTCCTTCCCGGCCAGGGGCTCGACCACACCCGAAATTGTTGGCAAGGCTGGAGGCGAGTGTGCTACCACTCCGCAACAGAGACTGTTGTTCCGGGAATTGATGTCCCTGCGGTCTGGTAGAGCAGATGGATAAATGGCACGCTTCGCAGCCCGACATATACCACAGCTCTATTGATCATGTCTCCCCCTTTTAGGTGTGCACGTGTTTTTATATGCCAGTCAGTGGTTGGCAATGTATTTTTGTTGGGTGTGTTGCGCCATCAGCGGCTGCCCCACGCTAGCTTTCCCTTGTTATATGTGAAGGTGACAAGTGTTAGTGTGGTGCCGCCTTCCTCACGTTAATGTTGCTGTAGCCCACTCTGCCACCCTGCTCGACCCTGTGGTGGTCACTGGCACCCTGCCCTTGGTTTGGGTAATTTAGAAACACCTGGTAGGAGTCAGGTGTGTCCTAGCGATCACTGGCCCCCGGTGTCTTCACCCCCCCCACTCCCCTCTGGCGCCTCGGTGGTGGTCTGCCCCTAGTTTCACCTCCCCTCCCTCATTCCCTCCCTCCCTCATTCCCTTCCTCCCTCATCCCTTCCTTCCTCATCCCTTCCTTCCTCATCCCTTCCTTCCTCATCCCTTCTCTTCCCTCACTCCTCTTCATCAACTTTATTCTCCTTCTCTCTCGCTTTCTCTCGTGTCTGACGCACTTTCCCCAAACTGACCTCATCAGGTGGCCGGACAGTGGCTTTCCAGCTCAGTGTGAGAGGGGACGGGGGGGGGGGGGAGCTGGGGAGGGGTACTTTCTCCTCGGCCGCCACCAACAGTATTGCACCAGAAGGTGAGAGAGAACCATCCGATCCAATATGCGGAGGTAGGCAGAATACTGGGACTTATGATAAATAGAACAGGGATACAAATTCATGTAAGGGACCGACTAAACAAAGCCAAAGCAGCATTAGGAAAACGAGAAGATTCCGAAGCCTCAGTACTAACATTCAGATCCACCTATATAAGGCTCTAGTTCGGCCGCATCTAGAGTATCCCCCAGTACCACTACACACCATAAAGAAAACTAACATGCAGAAACTGCAAGCAGTACAAAATAAGGCGCTAAGGAGAGCAGCAAAACACTGTCCACCATATGATCAGACAATCCAGGAGCTCCATGAACTCCTGAACATACAGCCACTAAACATCAGACTGCAGCACCAAGCCATCAGGGTGTGGAACACCATTGAAATGTTAGAGGACCCAATGTTTGAAAGATTGCTCCAAGATGAGACGCCCCGCTCCCACTGCTGGTGGCCCAAGAGCCTCGATTCTCTGGATGAAAACCCCGCCCCACAGTATATAATCCCCAGATGAGATATACATGAGAATATATAAACAGTTCATATATGAGTATGTATGAACAACTTGATAAATAATAATGTGTGTATGAACAACCCGACAAATAATAACGAGTGTATGAACAACTCGATAAATAATCATAATAAAATAAAGAGCCTTAAACAGAACAACATGTGTGGAAGCATCGGAGTGTGTATATATGAATGCTACACAGTATTCATCTATAGACATCCATATATGGTGAAACACATGTGAAGAACCTCTCACACACTCACAGCTCCCTGACAAGAGGGAGCCAGCTTAGCTTAGCTGCCAACACCCACACATCGTGTCAGCAAGGCGGACAGCCCGCCTGCTTTCATACCTCTCACTGTACTTCCCACTTCTATACTTCCCTTCACCTAGGCCTCTCCTTCCTCTTTACTTCCCCCTCCCCCCCAAAAAAGTGAGAATACATTTACTGTATTTAATCACTGTGTCGTCCCGTGTCCCTGGCGTGTGGGTGTAGGGGTCCCTGGCGTGTACCGGTAATGTTTACAAAGTGGACTGTCACTGAGCCTATTCCTTTTCTCTACCTTTTGCAGAATGAAACATTGCAAACTTGGCCTCAAGGTTAGAACAATATTGTCTTGAAGCGGCGCCAAAATTTGTTGTTAATAATCACTGGATATCTTGGCGGGTCCCCCTCTCACCCCCGGCGTCTGGTGGTCAAGCTCTCTTGCTCTCTCTCTTGCTCTCTGGTTTGCTCTCTCCCGCTCCCTCTCCCGCTCTCTCGTTCGCCCTGGGCGCCCTCGCTCTATGTACTCTCAGCTTTGCTACTGCTCCCTCAAAGAGACGAGGGTCTACGGGTTGTTATCGAACAGGATGCGTTACCTTGTGGTTACCTTAAAAGGTGATAACGAGGATCAACATCCCCGCGGCCCGGTCTCTGACCAGGCCTCCTGTTTTGGTAGTGTATTGGACGTGGCCGCTCGCCTCCTGACGTAAGGTTTACTGCCTGCTTCATCAGGTATTCTTCAGAGGCGTTTTATCAAGTTATGTGAGGGCAGAGTTTCTTTCACCCTATGCCCCTGTTACCTAGCAGTAAAATAGGTACCTGGGTGTTAGTCAGCTGTCATGGGCTGCTTCCTGGGGGTGGAGGCCTGGTCGAGGACCGGGCCGCGGGGACACTAAAAAGCCCCGAAATCATCTCAAGATAAGATATCTCAAGATAACCGTGAGAAGGCGGAAGTTAATCCCCCCTGCGTGTAGAGGGAGAGTGTTACAGTCTTGGCTCCTTGATGTTGCCTTCTGAGTACCTATTGCACCTCTGCTTTTCAGGCATTTTGCACATCCTGCTATGTCTCCTGGGCTCATGTGGACACCTTCAAGAGAGAACAAGATGTTTAAGGAGTGCCGGACTAACCGGGCTGTGGTGGATATGTAGGCCTGCAGGCCGCTCCAAGCAACAGCCTGTTGGACCAAACTCTCACAAGTCAATCCTGGCCCTTTGCCGGGCTTGGGGAGTAGAAGAACTCCCTCACAGAACCCCATCAGGTACAATCCACGTACAAGGCGAGGGAGACGGGGGGGGGGGAGTGACGGACGGAAGAGTGAGTGGGATAAAGGTGTAGCCAGATACTGATGTATGGATCATGTGGAGATGGCCAGGGGGAGGGGGGGTGTAACAGTAACAGGGGCAGTGTAGAGTGACTCCTGGCCGACGCCTACACACACAGCCAGTGACGTGGACACTACTGGTGACATTCACCTTGGGAGAATTACCCCTCTGTCAGTCCATCCTACTCTCCTCTATCCTCGTCCCCCCCCCTCCCTCTCCCCTCCCCTCTCTCCCCCCCCTCCCCTCTTTCCCCCCCCCCCCTCCCCCGACATCAGGTCCTGGTCTTGACATGGTCTAGAGATGTTCAGTGTGTAATTTCAGTACATTCCATTCACTGGCTTGGTGCAACACCGCACTTGTTGTACCGCGGTGGTGGAGCGGTTATGGTGGCGGGCGGCGGCGGTGGTGGGCGGGCACCATAAAGGTGGTGTGTGCAGTACACCGGGTGATGTTAGCCCTGGTGTATGGCGGTGTTGTGAGGTGGTGGTGGTGTGGGCAGCACCGCCCCGCCGCCTCACCTATGCCAGCAACACGACACGGCCGGCGCCACTTATCAAACATTAAGACCCTCCTCCTCCTCCCCCCGGCGCCGCTACACCCCCCCCCACACACCCCACCCCACCCCCACCACACCCCCACCACACCCCCACCCCCCCCCCACCACCCCCCACCACACCCCCACCCCACCCCCACCCCCCCACCCCACCACACCCCCACCCCCCCACCACCCCACACCCTCACCCCACCCTGAGAAGCTAACTTAAGTTGTTACAATGTCCTAAGTTGGTCGTGATTGATGCTTGGAATCAGATTTTCGTGAATTAAAACTCTAGGGGTAATATAGCACACTAATTCAAAGCCGGAGAAGTTGCCGACCTGGAGAACGTGCAGAGATCTTGTACTGCCAAAATCCACTCACTAAATTATTGGGACGACTAAAGGAAACTCGATTTGTACTCTTGTGAAGTTGAGTATCAAAAGGAGAAAGGTCTCAAAACACGCAATACAAAGTCCACCTTGTTATAACCGGCCTCTTAAATGTTGGCAGCTTTAACTGCAACTCTCTCGCTAAGGACTATTATGACAGTGAAATATGGAGACAAGAGTACAGTCTTTTCTGACGTGACAGGAAACACAGGCTACAGGACGGGGTCATGAGACAGGAAACACAGGCTACAGGACGGGGTCATGTGACAGGAAATACAAAATTTCTTCTGGCTCCACCTTGAGTAAGTTACCCCTACTTCTACCAGATACTCAACATCTTGATGCACTGTGATCACTCGCTCTCACTGGGTTGAAGTTGATTTTGGTTATGTCTGAATCGTTCAAAGTGAATAACGGATCAAGTCTAGCTGGTTCGTGGTTTCCTCTCATTCTTGTGGCGGCTGACATGCTGGTTTGAAACGTTTCTCGTTGCCACGTCCAGTAGTTTAGCTCTCCATGTTTCTTCATCCCCCAAGGTGGCTCTCCCAGTCTCTCCGTGTGGTTGAAGTCTCACATGATACGCGGTTGGGGTCGATTTCTACACAAACACGATCCCAGGCGAGTGTGTGTGGCTCCTGAAGGGAGTGTGAGGCCGGACCAGAGAGGCAGCGTGCACGGACTAGGAGAGGGCAGCGCTAGGGAAGAATATAGTGTGTTAGAAGGAAAAGGTAAATGGTCTGGGCTTGCTGCTATGTGGGTTAGGTGAGAATTCCATGGTGTAGTGATGATCAGGTGGGCGAGGTGCGGGAGCCGGTCGGCCGAGCGGACAACACGCTGGACTTGTGATCCTGGGTTCGATCCCAGGCGCCGGCAAGACAATGGGCAGAGTTTCTTTCACCCTATGCCCCTGTTACCTAGCAGTAAAATAGGTTCCTGGGTGTTAGTCAGCTGTCACGGGCTGCTTCCTGGGGGTGGAGGCCTGGTCGAAGACCGGGCCGCGGGGACACTAAAAAAAGCCCCGAAATCATCTCAATATAACCTCAAGATAACCTACCCTTCGTGCATTCTCCACCAACGACAGTTATCTAGATAACAACTGGCTGTTATCGAGATACCTGCTATCAACTCCAACATGATTTGCAATGAGGTATTTGAGAAAGAGCTGAGGCAGTATTGACTAGCACACAAGAGGAATAAGAGGACGGTGATCGGGGATCGAACACTGTCATGCATGCAGCGAGGCTGCGGCTGTACCGGGCTTAGCGTCCCCGCGGCCCGGTCGTCGACCAGGCCTCCTGGTTGCTGAACTGGTAACGACCAAAGTGGACGGAGACGAGACGCCCCTAACAGTACCCTCCCCCCCCCCTTAGTATGACCTTAGACTGTTCATCTTTATACTTTTACCATCGCCTTTAGTGAGTGTTCCTCGAACAAGACGGCTGGGTAGACAGCGCTCGGGTTTCGTAATCCCAATGTTCCGAGTTCGAATGCCGGCGGAGGCGGAAACAAATGGGCAGAGTTTCTTTCACCCTGATGCCCCCTGTTAATCTAGCAGTAAATAGGTACCTGGGAGTTAGACACCTGCTTCCTGGGGGTGTGTAACGAAAGGAGGCCTGGTCGAGGACTGGGCCGCCGGGACGCTAAGCCCCGAAATCGTCTCAAGATGACTCAAGAAGTCGAGCCGACAGCACGCTGGACTTGTGATCCTGTGGTCCCGGGTCGATCCCGGGCGCCGGCGAGGAACAATGGCCAGTGTCTTTCACCCTATGCCCCTGTTACCTAGTAAAATAGGTACCTGGGTGTTAGTCAGCTGTCACGGGCTGCTTCCTGGGGGTGGAGACCTGGTCGAGGACCGGGCCGCGGGGACACTAAAGCCCTGAAATCATCTCAAGATAATCTCAAGAAGGTTTATTTGTGGTTAATTTACACATTTTTGTCTAAAGTTTTACCAGGGGGAGGGTATACGGTGAGCATGCCAGGGGTTGAGAGAGAGATTGTGTCGTATATTGTTTATTAATCCATAGGACATAGATCCATAGGACAATAGTTCCTAGGATCAGTTTTTTCCATTGTCTCTTTGTTTTCCACTTTTTCTCAAAAAGTGGTGGTCCTTCATAGCTATCGAAGTATATATATATATTTATTTAATTATTAGTTACTGGGTCTGAGCCCAAAACAAGTTATTAGTGAGTGGAGTCAGGTTTTCCCCACAAAATATAGGACGCTTGTAATAAGCGTCCTATATTTGCCTTCCAGCTGGCGAAGGTAAAGTTGGAGAAGGTTAAGGGAATGTTTTCTTGTGTGCCCAATTGTCTCGCTTTGTGTCCGTGTGTGGCGCTGCTGCTGCTGCTGGTGAAAGTCTTGTCCCTTGGTCCATATATCTCCTGGTGTCAAGGCTCCTGCTGCTGGTCAAGCTGTTGACGGTGCTGCTGGCCAAGCTGTTGACGGTGCTGCTGGCCGAGCTGTTGACGGTGCTGCTGGCCAAGCTGTTGACGGTGTTGCTGGCCAAGCTGTTGACGGTGCTGCTGGCCAAGCTGTTGACGGTGCTGCTGGCCAAGCTGTTGACGGTGCTGCTGGCCAAGCTATTGACGGTGCTGCTGGCCAAGCTGTTGACGGTGCTGCTGGTCAAGCTGTTGACAGTGCTGCTGTTGACGGTGCTGCTGGCCAAGCTGTTGACGGTGCTGCTGGCCAAGCTGTTGACGGTGCTGCTGGCCAAGCTGTTCAGTGTTGCGGTTTGTGTGTGTTGATGCACTATTGATGGTCCAGCCTAAGTGCAGTCAGCCAGACAGTCTTCTGACAGACAGACATAGCCTTCACAGCCAAACAATCCCCCTCCGTGAATGCATGTCTTACCTGGATTTTACCTGAAGAGGGTTCTAGGAGTTCACCCCAAGCCCGTTCTGGGGCCAGTCTTAACTTGTGAGAGCTTGGTCCAACACTGTTGCTTGGGGTCAACCTGTCTTATTATAAATTACGTCTGAATTTGGCCGTTTGTCCGTATGGCCGAAAGTGAACGTAATTTGAAATTTAAAAATAATTAAAAATAAATTTTGGATTAGTTTTTACCAAAACAGCAAGTTAATGGTCCTCTGGTAGGTTAGAAGGGCAGGAAGTTCTCCTACGGTTTCAAAACGTCATGAAAACTGTCAATTGAAAGTTTCCTCTTCTAACCTTACCGAGTAAGCCAGAGGACTCAAAACAGAAAACGGGATAGTACGTCACTTGTGAGTCGATTTCATTTCAAATTACGCCCATTTTTGACCATACGACAAACGAGCGAAAAGCGACGTAATTTTAAGAGGACGGGTTGAGCGGCCCTCAAGCCCACATAGCTACTGCAGCCCGCTTGGTCCGGCCCTTCTTGCAGAAAATTATCCAGAAACTTGCAATTTTGGCTCGGCGCAATATTGCTTGACCTTTAAGATGATGTAAGCAGTGTCTGTGGCGTAGTGGCAAGACGCTCGCCTGGCGTTCCGCGAGCGCTTTGTCATGGGTTCGTATCCTGGCCGGGGAGGATTTACTGGGCGCAAATCCTTAACTGTAGCCTCTGTTTAGCTCAACAGTAAAATGGGTACCTGGTTGTAACGATTATTTGCATATTCCAGGGAACATAGGATTAAGGACCTGCCCGAAACACTACGCGTACTAGTGGCTGTACAAGAATGTAACAACTCTTGTATATATAAATTAAAAAAATGCGTGGACCTCTGATGTTCATGCAGTGTTCTGTGATTGTGCCTATGGCACCTCTACTCCTCAGTGATTCTATTCCGCATTTCCTTCCGTATCGTTCACTCCATTATGTTATTTTACTGTGTAAATTTGGGACGTGGCCCTCCAGTATGTATATGTACAAGACTTGTAGAAAAGAATGTGTTGTTATATTGTATACATGTGTTGCTTGTATATAGGTAGGTTGTAGTGTTGTGTATAAAGGTACTGGTCTAAGATACTGTGTTGTGGTCAATACCAGCATTATCCTCACTTTAATAAGACTATCAGACTCCTCAGATTAGGCAAAATTGTAATTAATTTTGTCACTAAAGATGTTAATAATAAATAAAGGTGTTGTGGTCATTGATGGGGTCTTATTGGAGGAGGGTGAGCGGGTCACCCAGCTCATGTTCTCTCCTTCTCATTCACCCTTACTTTCCTCCCTATCCCTTCTCCCCTCTCCCTCCACCCCGCTCTCCCCCTCTCTCTCACCGCCTCCTCCCCCCCTCTCACCACCCCTCCTCCCCTCTCTTCCCTCACACAAGCAGTGCATCTTTAAGAATCTTGGAGTGAAAGAACTTCGACTTGAAATTTCAGAAAGTTGTATTGGATGTTTTCTTTAAATACCCCTGAGTAAAGGTCTCCGTAGGTGTGAGATGCTCTTGGGGTAAAACTTTGTTATTGTGTGTGTGTGTGTGTGTGTGTGTGTGTGTGTGTGTGTGTGTGTGTGTGTGTGTTCAGGTGTGCGCGCGTACACACTCATGAGCGCTCACGTACCCGTACGACACATACACACAATAAATATGATCTATACGTGGAAAATACTACTAGATGGTGGGTTGAGAGTGGCAGCAATCAACCCCTACATGTTAGTGCGAGCTCTGGCCTCAGGCCGGGCTCGGGAGGAGGAGAACTCCCGAAACACACTCCAGGTATGTTCCAGGTATATGCCAGGAATTGTCTAATACATCCCACGTAGAGTGAGAGCGCCGTGGCCGCGACTATGCAACACGTGGAACAAACACCCCTGCAACACTGTGCAACCTTTCAGAAAGCACAACTTGGTAAGATGGTGCTGGCGGTAGCGGATCAGCCAGGCTGTGATGGCATCGTGGCCCTGCGAGCTCAAAAGGGCCAATGCTGGTGTGATCCTGATTTTCAGTACCACTACGGTCTGGGAGGGCAAGACTTAAAAATCATTTCGACTTCAGGAGTTCAAGCAAGAGTATTCCAGGCCAATTTGCGATAGTTGACTTGTTACACGTGTGTAAGCGTGGTTCCTTCTCACCCATTGATTATTCAACCTGTTCTCTTGGGGCGCCAAACCTCTATACACAGTCAAAGAGGTCTGTATAAAAAAATATCCGTATATAAAATATTCGTATATATATATATATATATATA
>WNGS01001312.1:47230533-47242148 GCA_020271785.1 Procambarus virginalis
TCCCTTATGTGTAGTGGAAGCGTGTTGAACAGTCTCGGGGGCCTCTGATGTTGATAGTTTTCTTTCTCTAAAGTTTGGCTCTCAAATTAATACGCTCTCAGAGTATTCTCTCTCAAATGGCTACTAGAGTTTAATTCAAGCAAGTGTAAAGTAATGAAAATAGGCGTAAGGAGCAGGAGGCCAGATACAGGGTATTGGTATCACAACATGATGAAAGCCTTCAAGAATCAGGAAGATATCAATCTCTGGGTTAATATCACGCCGGACCTATCCCCTGAAGCCCACACATCAAGACGCTATCACCAGCGGCATACGCCTGATTAGCCAACATAAGAACTCTTTAGAAACCTGTGTAAGGAATCATTTAGAACCTTTTATACCACATATGCCACACTAATCCTGGAGTACGCAGCTCCAGCATGGAGTCCGCATCTAGTCAAGCACAAGACTAAGCTGGAGAATGTTCAAAGGTTTGCCACCAAACTAGTATTAAGAAACTACGAGGAAAGACTACTGGAATTAAACCTCAGGTCTGTATGGAGGCAGACTCTATACACAGTTTCAGTTCTAGATATGAAAGCGACCAATAGGGTCAGGAACCTTTACACCAGTTGACTGACGGTCGAGAGGCGGGACCAAAGAACCAAAGCTCAACCCCGCAAGTACAACTAGGTGAATACGTTGTTATTATTGTTTAAGATTCGCTACTTGTAACAAAAAGTTCCAAGTAGCACGGGCTATGGTGAGCCCGTAGTGGACTTACCTGGCACAGGAGCGGGGCTGAGGTGAGTACAATTATATGAGCGCACATACACAGTGGCAGACGGTTGAAACAAGTGAGGTGGTGGAGGCGGGACACCACGAGCGTAGCTCTCATCTTGTAAGTACACTTAGGTAACTACACTTAGGTAACTACAGTAATTACACACACACACGTATATGGAACAGATAAGAAGCATGCCATATAAGAGGCACTTGAGAGACCACTTAAGTTTACACTTAACATTACAATGGTCTTCTTTGTACCAAAGACTAACCATCGTGTGGTGTTAGTCCACAGTAGTAGTAGTAATAGTTTAATAGTAATAATAGGAATGTTGTTGTTTTAGATTTAGCTACTCAGAACGAAATGTCCATGTAGCACGGGCTATGGTGATCCCGTAACTTGATAGTAAAGTGGTAGTCTTATGAATAGTAGCAGCGTGAGAAGACTACACCTGGCGACACTCGCCAGTGACCCCCGGAGCTGACCTGGGCTGACCTGGCTTGACTTACTCCATGGATTCTGGAAAAAGCCAGGCGGGGATTTCCCGCCAAACACACAGCGAAACTACGACGTTGCTACAACGTTCGAACACGATTTAACACCCAACCAGTTATAAGAACCAATATAACAAGTTGTGACAACGTTCTAATACGTCATAAACACGTTAAGCCAAGATGTAACAACTTTATTACAAGTTGTAACAAGCGGAAATTAGGGTCAGTTACGGTCTGTGTTTCCAGGGTTGTCTGGCCAACGTCTCAAGGCCGTTGTTGACCAGACCACACACTAGAAGGTGAAGGGACGACGACGTTTCGGTCCGTCCTGGACCATTTTCAAGTCGATTGTGACTTTCAAGGCCTTTGATTTGCTTACCTCCTGAAATGGGCATTATGCCCACGAAGGTCACTGTTGTCCAGTATGTGGACCCGGTCAGTCTTGATCTCAACAATGATAGTATCGTGTGGGTGAAGAGGAATGTCGTTCGAGGTGGAAAAAAAAGCCTGAAACTTGGCCTTTTGAAAGGCAAGGTTCCAGCTAGGAAATGCCAGTCAGCTCCCAGACGTCGGTATTGTGGCAAGACGCCTCACTCGCCAGGGAAGCCACGATTGCTAATTGGAGAAAAGTTTTTACCATCTTGCTGCAATTGTCGAGGCAGCCACAATGCTGGTTCCTGGTTCGAGCCCCGGGGAGAGGCGACGACAACACCTGCAACGAACGCTTCAGGAGGGGAGAGGAGAGGGGGGGGGGGGAGATATGAACGGCAACGATAACGATGAACCTGGAGGTGGTAACGAGGTCCAGCCTCACCGTTATCTCGCACCACCTCCGACGTTAGACGGGAGAACTGAAGCACTAGACGAGTTAGCTACCCCAGATAGACGGATGGAAGGGGTTGATGAGACAGAGGAGGTAGGAGGAAAGGGGAGAGGATGGAGTAACAATGAAGGAGGATCCCTCAGGAAATGAATTACCAACTGAGTCATTCGACCCAGACGTGTGGAGGAACTGTATATTGACAGCATAGCCCCGTGGGCACTTGCCCAGCTCCTGTCCAGGTAAATTACGGCTCACCATAGCCCGTGCTACTTGAACCTGTTCCGAGTAGCTGAATCTATAACAACAACAAAACAACCGTGGGCAGACATTACCTGGGATGGGTATTAATAACAATCAAAGCTGGCAAATGTACCCGCTGCCCTGCGGACATACACTAACTTATTACTACCTAACCAACTGCCTCTCACGGAGAACAGTGGCGTTATTACCACTCTTAATATTAGTTATAAGCAGCCAGGATTGCCAGTAAAACAGAAATTATAATCATCCCTAAAGCCAATGAGAATACAGACTTGTGTTTCTGTAACATGGAACTGGATACGTGATTCATGAAAGAAAGGTTCAGGTGTGGTATCAAGGTTACCACACCTGAGCTTTTCATGTATGTCAGGTGTATAAAACCTTATGAGCTCACTACACCTCAAGGGGAAGCGTTCACACCATCCTGTTTTTATATAGTGAATAGATAGCAGGGTTCCAGGTAAAGATATTTTATTATTCAAACGTAGTAACTGTACCACGACATAGTAAAAGAAATGGAGGATCCCGAAGCTTAATAGGGTTTCACATCCCTCATGGATGCAAAATCGTGGATTTGTTTATTGAAAATAGTTTCCGAGATAAAAAAATAGCTTCAGCGATTAGACTAATGAGAGGCGGGGAGTTAATGGTGGCGAGGCGGGGAACTAATGGTGCCGGGGAGAGCTAATGGTGGTGAGGGGGGGGGGAGTTATGAACTAGACCATTCTGAACAAAGGTGGGAAGAAATTAACAAAATAATGTATTTTAAGGTATGAAACAAGAGAATATACGTGAGAACTTTATTGTTACACAATGATGTTTTGCAAGATGTATTGTATTGCCTAAGAAACAATTACCACCACCACGGAAGGATGTAACGCAGAGTTCTGATTGTTGATGACCTTGCAATCCCTTGCATCCTGATGCTGAATTGTTGATGACTTGCACTCTGCATCGTGATGATTGTTGCCTTGCAAAAGATGAGTGAACTTAAGCTTTCCAAGTCCCTCTTCCTATGGAGGTTCGTAATTGGTTGCATGAACTTTGTCGTCCTTCGCTGAACGCGTTCAAGTGATACTAGGTCGTCTTTCTAACGTACGTTGAAGCCACCAACACTTCCTCCCCCACCAGTGGCTCCGCCAGCAGGCAGGCGATGAGGAAGAGGTACTCTGACCACAAACTGCTCTCACTTGAACCAACTCTCCCCTCCCCCGCCTCCACCCAACTGGTAACTTAACAAGGTCCATCATCACCACCACCATCCCCGCACCTCGGAGCAGGCAAGGATGGAGTTAAGCACCGCTGCTCACTAGACTGCCTCACTACCTCTGAGTATCCCCTATCTCCTCCACGCGTAGCGTTATCACCAACATTATACCACTCACGGCCTAAGGTATACAAGAGCTAAGAGTTAAGTAAACTGGCTATGTAACCAAGAATGACAACTCATACATCGTGGTCTACACTACGATACTTGAGGCTCTCAACTCACACTGGTGGACCAACACACACACACCATTTATAGAGCCTGAACAAATCCACAAGGGCCGTGACGAGGATTCGAACCTGCGTCCGAGAGAGCTCTCGACATCACTCACAGATCCTCCATTAAATAAAGACACAACTCAGGAATATACACATTAATGCCAAAGCTTCTACATATGAACAACTGCATACTATCTCCAACAGTTATAGAGGCAGTACTATGGGATCGAACCCCCCGTCCCTGAGCGGGAGGGGAGTCCACACACCTACCATCAGATATAACACAGCACCGCTCCTGTGTCAGGTAAACGGGAGACATCTCCCGCCACGTAGGGTGCAGTCGCACCTCCACAAATGGCTCAAAAGGGCCACCACTTACGGGCTATTCATGCCCATGCCACCTCTTGGGTGGCTTAATCTTCATCAATCAATCGTGCCAGGTAAGTCCACTACGGGCTCACCATAGTCCGTGCTACTTGCCCCGCTCCTGTGCCAGGTAAGCTACGGGCTCACCATAGTCCGTGCTACTTGCCCCGCTCCTGTGCCAGGTAAGCTACGGGCTCACCATAGCCCGTGCTAATTGTCCCGCTCCTGTGCCAGGTAAGTTACGGGCTCACCATAGCCCGTGCTACTTGTCCCGCTCCTGTGCCAGGTGAGTTACGGGCTCACCATAGCCCGTGCTACTTGCCCCGCTCCTGTGCCAGGTAAGTTACGGGCTCACCATAGCCCTTGCTACTTGCCCCGCTCCTGTGCCAGGTAAGTTACGGGCTCACCATAGCCCGTGCTACTTGCCCCGCTCCTGTGCCAGGTGAGTTACGGGCTCACCATAGCCCGTGCTACTTGCCCCGCTCCTGTGCCAGGTAAGTTACGGGCTCACCATAGCCCGTGCTACTTGCCCCGCTCCTGTGCCAGGTGAGTTACGGGCTCACCATAGCCCGTGCTACTTGCCCCGCTCCTGTGCCAGGTGAGTTACGGGCTCACCATAGCCCGTGCTACTTGCAACTTGTTCCAAGTAGCTGAATCTATAACAACAACAACAACAGATATATGATAGTGATCCCCATATATATTATATCCATTATATACAACTCGGATATGATCAAAGAAAGACAAGATTAATAAACTTATTTTATTACCGATCAACACGTTGTAATACATTTAAACTACAATACCTTAATAAATAACCCGACATTACAGTTATTGAAGGCCTCTGTCACCTTCATCCAAGACAAGCCACATTCTTTAAGAAATGTATATTTTACAAATATATTTTATATATATGGTCGTGATGGTCAAGCGGATTAAGGCGTCCTGTAAATACCAGTTGCACTGCTCCTGGCAGTATGGGTTCGAGTCACTTCTGGGGTGTGAGTTTTCAGTTGCAAATAGTCCTGGGGACTATTCAGGCTTGTTCGCATTTATATATATCTATGTATGTGAGTAAATCACGAAAATTAACTCGTGATGAAAAATATGAGTGTTAGACCACGGAGGAAGAATTGAATACCTTATTGAAGAATTGACACTTTAAGTACTTTCGTATATTAATACATCTTCAGAAGGAATGAATATGCAGGCGATGAGTCACAATAACGTGGCTGAAGTATGTTGACCAGACCACACACTAGAAGGTGAAGGGACGACGACGTTTCGGTCCGTCCTGGACCATTCTCAATGGACCAGGACGGACCGAAACGTCGTCGTCCCTTCACTTTCTAGTGTGTGGTCTGGTCAAGGAATGAATACATTCCTTCTGAAGATGGATTAATATACAAAAGCACTTAAGGAAATTCCTGTTTCAATTCTTCCTCCGTGGTCTGACACTGTCATATCTATGTATATCAAACATACATAAACACCGACATACTTAAATTAACAAACTGATGTATATATGGGACCACGGCACATAATGGGACCTCCACACTGGACCGCATCACACTAATGTGGTCCAGAGCACATAATGGGATCTCCCTCATCACAACAATGTGGCCCAGTACACTACCTATAGATATCACTAACCACCTGCCCCATACAACACAACACAGTATTCCCTGCCTGGCAGGTGAGGTTAGTGCGGATGTAGATGAGGGGCTTCTCCAGCAGGAAGGACCACTGGTAGTAGCAGCCGTCGCTGCTCATACACGCACACGCCGGCAGGGACTGGTTCCCAGGCTGGGCCCTGGCTGCGTGCATGTTAATGTTCAACACGTTGATCTTGATCCCGAAGGTCATAAAGTTACTGAAGGTGGCTGTGACCCAAGCCGCACCCACCACCACCAGCAGCGCCACCGCCAGACTCCTCGACAACACGTACATGGTTGTTAAAAGTTGTTATTAACTCGGAGAAAAGTTGTTAATTCCGTGCCGCCAGGAACGTCAAGCTGGTGTGGGGGGTATATATCAGCACAGGTGAGGAGCAGGTTCTTCACGGGCTATTCATGCCCGTGCCACTTCTCGGGTGGCTTAATCTTTATCACTGGGGCAGGTCCTTAAGAGTCTGTCGACGGCTGGGTAGTTGCTTTCGTGGCAGTTGTGATCCGGTAACAAGTAATTTGGTATGGGGGCTTCTAGACAATATAAGCCAGAGGTGAGGAGCCAGAGGTGAGGGGGCTCTTCCAGCGTCCTCGACGGCACGAAGACGTCTTCTGCAGTCTCCTTTACTCTTTATGTTCAAGAGCTCTTTTATACTCAAATATATCGAAGATGCACCCATAAGAACATAAAAATATAGGTAATTGCAGAAGGTCTATTGGCCCATACGAGGCAGCTCCTATTTAAAACCACCCAGTCCCACTTATATGCATGTCCAACCCACGCTTGAAACAATCAATCGAGAGACCCCCACCTCCACCACGCCACATGGCAACTGGTTCCATAAAACAACCCTGTTACCGAACCAGTATTTACAAAGGTCTTTCCGAAATCTAAACTTAACCAGTTTATACCCATTGTTTCGTGTGCTGTCTTGTGTTGATACTTTTAATACCCTATTAATATCCCCGTTTTATGGTCATTCAACTGCAGTTACCTTTATTCTTATGTTCTTAAATATTTATGCATTGATTTTGGGGCTTTAAACTCCTAAGAATCATGACTCCCAGATCTTTTCAGCAATTAGATTGTGGAGTTTCAGTACCGTCCAGCTGATATCTTGCAACTCTGTCATCATTGGCTAGCCCCAGCGGCCTCTGGATACTCTGAATTTATTTAAAAGAACTGCCTCCTTGCCTGCCTGCCTGCCTGCCTGCCTGCCTGCCTGCCTGCCTGCCTGCCTGCCTGCCTGCCTGCCTGCCTCCCTCCCTCTCTTAGGGTGCGGGGGTTAGTCGACTTAACTGACACAACAATAAGGTGAAGAAAACCGTGAAATTGTTTGAGAGCGGGGGCGTGAGATGTGGGTGGTGGGGGGGGGGGGATGAGAGAGGACCATGTTGACAAGTAGCTATGCTGATGTGTGGTTATGTTTGTATGGTTAGAATTCAGCTACTGGGCTCCGCCTTTTCAGTTTTCTGTCGTCTACCCTACTGCACTACCTTCCCAACCTTCTTATATAATTATCCTGCTCGGCGTTAATTCATCCCCGATGGTGGAAGTGGTTGGGCAGCGTTCTGGCCCTCGTACGGGCCAATAGGCCTTCTGCAGTTACCTTTATTCTTATGTCCCCGCGGCCCGGTCTCTGACCAGGCCTCCCTGGTTGGTGGTCCGGTCACGCAGGCTGTTGGACGCAACTGTGCTCGCAACTTGACATGTGAATCACAGCCGGGTTGATTGGTGAAGATTAAGCCACCTAAGACGTGCCACGGGCATGAATAAACAGCCTGGTTGCTCAGACCCAAATTATTATATTTACATTATCCAATATTAGTCTTCGTACTATAGACTGGACATAATTCACTTGAACAAGTGCACCGAAGGATGAACTTGTCTGATATATATATAGCAAGTCTGATATATATATAGCAAGTCTGATATATATATAGCAAGTCTGATATATATATATAGCAAGTCTGATATATATATAGCAAGTCTGATATATATATAGCAAGTCTGATATATATATAGCAAGTCTGATATATATCCACAATTACATGGCATACAACTTTGATTCAGAATTAATATAGACTTGAAAATGTAAAACTTTCTATGTGAAGAGAAGTTGAGAAACTTAACTTACATTCTCTAGAAAAGTGAAGAGTTAGAGAGATGACATTATTGACGTGTACAAGAGGATGAATGGTCATAACAAGGGGGGGGGGGATATTAATAAAGTATTAAACTGAAGAGACGACGACGTTTCGGTCCGTCCTGGACCACTATTGACTTGAGAATGGTCCACGACGGACCGAAACGTCATAGTCTCGTCAATTTCTAGTGTGTGGTTTTTCTAGTGTGTGGTTTCTAATGTGTGGTTTCTAGTGTGTGGTTTCTAATGTGTGGTTTCTAGTGTGTGGTTTCTAATGTGTGGTTTCTAGTGTGTGGTTTCTAGTGTGTGGTTTCTAGTGTGTGGTTTCTAGTGTGTGGTTTCTAATGTGTGGTTTCTAATGTGTGGTTTCTAGTGTGTGGTTTCTAATGTGTGGTTTCTAGTGTGTGGTTTCTATTGTGTGGTTTCTAGTGTGTGGTTTCTAGTGTGTGGTTTCTAGTGTGTGGTTTCTAATGTGTGGTTTCTAATGTGTGGTTTCTAGTGTTTGGTTTCTAATGTGTGGTTTCTAGTGTGTGGTTTCTAGTGTGTGGTTTCTAATGTGTGGTTTCTAGTGTGTGTTTCTAATGTGTGGTTTCTAGTGTGTGGTTTCTAGTGTGTGGTTTCTAGTGTGTGGTTTCTAACATGTGGTTTCTAGTGTGTGGTTTCTAATGTGTGGTTTCTAGTGTGTGGTTTCTAATGTGTGGTTTCTAGTGTGTGGTTTCTAATGTGTTGTTTCTAGTGTGTGGTTTCTAATGTGTGGTTAAAGTAATTTGGTAAAGGTAAACTAAATAAGATGGAAAAGGTACAAAATGAAGCCATGAGAATAATCTTGGGATCGACAAGAAATGTTACTATTGAGCTAATGAGGATGGAATTGAACGTGCAGAGTATTGGGATAGAATTTCGGAGAAAAAAGTATCATCTGCGATTAGATTAATGAGAGGCGGGGGAACTAATGAATTAATCCTCTCAGTTCAAATTGATATTTTGATATTCAGGGTAAAGATATTTTATCATTCATATAAGAACATAATATTCCACTTTTTGTAATCTTAAACCTGTTTCTAACACGAGGAATACGTTCTCTTTATATCGGAACTTAAAAATTTCACAAATACTCTCCGTACCACTAATAGAGAACACGCCTTTTGACAAACTAACATAAGAACATAAGCATGGAGGTAACTGCAGAAGGCCTATTGGCCCATACGAAGCAGCTCCTGTCTACATACAAAGATTAATCAAGTGTAATTGGCCCGTTATGTGGAACATTGTCTTCTGTGTTAGCATCGTTATGTTCTGGTCTTGCCCTTACTCTCATGGTGGGTAGAGTAAATAGTTCCGTGATTTGGGTGTTCATGGTAGGTTGTTCTATTCTTATGTGAATTTAACACTTTAAAGTAATCTGGTTCACATGGCTCCTCTTGCTTCTAATGTTGCTGGTATCTACTCTTATTTCCTGTTCGTCCTGTCCTCTCCAATACTTTAGTGAAACTGGCTGTACACTGAATGACAGACTTAAGGAACACTAAAGAAGTGTCAAGTCTGCAGACACAAACAATGTTCTCGTCTGTCATGTTAGAGAATGTTAATCCTGTAGATTCACATTTTTATAAATGTTGTTGTTGTTATAGATTCAGCTACTCGGAGCAAGTTCCAAGTAGCACGGGCTATGGTGAGCCCCAAACTTACCTGGCACAGGAGCAGGGCAAGTAGCACGGGCTATGGTGAGCCCGTAGTGGACTTACCTGGCCCAGGAGCGGGTCAAGTAGCACGGGCTATGGTGAACCCGTAGTGGACTTATCTGGCACAGGAGCGGTGCTCATTTTTTCTCTAAACTAATCTCTCAAATATATATGAGACAATATTTGCTGCCTGTACCTTCCTCTGTTGCTTCACACGACTGGTAATGGTCCACCACGGACCGAAACGTCGTCGCCGTTTCTCCACTTTCTGGTGTATGCTTTGGTCATTATATCTGTTGTTGTTGTTATAGAATCAGCTACTCGGAACAAGTTCCAAGTAGCACGGGCTATGGTGAGCCCGTAACTTACCTGGCACAGGAGCGGGGCAAGAAGCACGGGCTATGGTGAGCCTCGTGGACGGGAGATGTCTCTGCATCATATCTTCAGCCACGTTATTATGACCCATCGTCTGTATACATTATTAACTTCATTATTGCCTATCACCTCGCTTTCTCACCTTATAAATTGACTTTCTCTTCCACCGATAGCATGGAGACATCTCCTGTCCACGAGGCTCACCATAGCCCGTGCTTCTTGCCCAGCTCCTGTGCCAGGTAAGTTACGGGCTCACCATAGCCCGTGCTACTTGGAACTTGTTCCGAGTAGCTGAATCTATAACAACAACACCACCGATAGGTTACGGGCTATTCATGCCCGTGCCACCTCTTGGGTGGCTTAATCTTTATCAATCAATCAATCACCGAAAAGTCGTCAATTCTCCATTTCCATTTTATGAGTTGGGCATTTTATCTCAAACTTTAACTTGAAGGAAACAAATAAAACCCATCATACCAATCTGAAAATTAAGAATTGACGACGTTTTCGTGGAAGAGAAAATCCATGTATAAGGTAAGAGAGGGAGAAGATTAGTGAGAAGGTGGTGGTGGTGGCCAAGACCGTCAGTAGTTGCAAGATTGATTGATGAACATCAAGCCACCCAAGAGGTGGCCCGTGCATGAATAGCCTGTAAAGTAGTTGCGAAGATCTGACAAAAGTAGCGGGAACCCGAGACACTAGGAGTAAAGTAACTACAGGTATACTTTAGTTCATTTATTATGCACCCCATACCCCTCCTGAGGGCGGTGGTGGGTCACAGAGGTCACAAAGGTACACAATGGGGGTCAGGAACTTAACTTCTGAATTCATTGTAGCCGTTGTTGTTGTTGATAATCTTCCTGCAAGTGTTATTGAGATCGTCTGTACAATTACCATGAGCCAACTGGCGACATTTTCACCAGAGACCACCAGCCCAGACTGCCAGGTCAGCACGAGGCCAGGAGAGAGGCAGCGGTGGCGCCATGGAGCAAGAGTAGGCCAGGTCAGGCCAGGCCAGGCCAGGCCAGGTCACAAGCGTCACACACCTCAACCTCTCCAAGGAAATTCCAAACCCCTTCAGAACTCTTACTGAATGGAGAGGGAGGATGGGCTAACCAGCTGGGTAGCTAGCTCGCCAGCAGGCAGGCAGGCTCTCACACACACTATTACGTTACATAAAGTAGAAACTCTTGTCTTTCGTAATACAATATTCAGTGTTCCTCTCATTGTTTATTCATGCAAGCACGTATGTAAATGACCACATAAAAGGTAAGTGTGAGAGAGCCAGCGCATATAAATACTGAACCACACACACACACACACACACACACACACACACACACACACACACACACACACCACACACACACACACACACACACACACACACACACACACCTACACTTGCATTAGGAAGTGATGTGGTGGAGGCTGGTTCCATACACAGTTTTAAATGTAATATGATAGAGCCCAGTAGGCTCAGGAATCTGTACACCAGTTGATTGACGGTTGAGAGGCGGGACCAAAGAGCCAAATACTCAGCCCCCGC
>WNGS01001312.1:47244297-47258741 GCA_020271785.1 Procambarus virginalis
TGAAGCACTAAGATGTGATTCGAACATAGGGAGGAAAACACTGTTCGAAAAAATTAATTCGAACTTTACTAGTTGTTACTCATACTCTGAGACTGAGATTAGTTCTTGTTGTCCGTACATACGGGTAGGTCACTGGCGGGTGGGACACGGGTGGGACACTGGCGGGACAGGACAGCCGGCGCTGGCCCCACAGCAGGGACACGGGCAGGCCAGTACACAGCTACACATGTGGCGCGGGGCGACACACATGACTTGCCTCAAAGACCATGTGGAACTACCGTTTCCGGGACGCTGTGAACGGCAGGATGACCACTCGTTAGTCTCCCCCCCCTTCCCCTGATACTACCCCCCCTCCCCCCTCCCCCACTCCCCAACACACATGTGTCCCCTCCCTCCGACACACATCTGCCTCCTCCCTCACACTACACACCTGCACCATGTGAAAATCACAACTTGGAACACACACACACACACACACAACACACACACACACACACACCAGGTAGCCTGGTGGATAGCGTGCAGGATTCGTAATTCTGTGGCGCGGGTTCGATTCCCGCACCCGGCAGAACAAATGGGCAAAGTTTCTTTCACCCTGAATGCCCCTGTTACCTAGCAGTAAATAGGTACCTGGGATTAGTCAGCTGTCCACGGGCTGCTTCCTGGGGTGTGTGTGTGTGTGTGGTGTGAAAAAAAAAAAAAAAAAAAAAAAAAAAAAAAAAAAAAAGTAGTTAGTGTAGTTAGTAAACAGTTGATGACAGTTGAGAGGCGGGCCGAAGAGCAAGCTCAACCCCCGTAAAATACAACTAAGTGAATACACACAGGAGAAACAGGTAGGTGCTCCAGTGGATAAGGAGTACCTAAACAACAGGAACCAGAGACTGGGACCATGAGACCTCAGAATGGCGAGAGCAAAATCCCACAGGGTACTGCACTCGGACCTATCCTGTCTCTGACATACGTCAATGGTCTTCCACAGGGTACAGACTCATTCCTCTCAATGTTTGCTGACGAGGCTAAACTTATAAGATGGATTAAGACAGAGTAGGACAGCAAGAGACTACACGGTGACCTGGACAAACTGAAGGAATGGTCCCCGTACCTTGTGGCTAGCTTGCCTTGATTTCGGGGATCAACATCCCCGCGGCCCGGTCTTCGACCAGAGCCTCCTGGTTGATGGTCAGGTCAACCAGGCTGCTGGACGCGGCTGCTCGCAGCCTGACGTATGAATCACGACCTGGTTGATCAAGTATCCTCTGGAGGTGTTTATAGAGTTCTCTCTTGAACACTGTGAGGGGTCGGCCAGTTATGTCCCTTATGTGTAGTGGAAGCGTGTTGAACAGTCTCGGGCCTCTGATGTTGATAGTTCTCTCTTGAACACTGTGAGGAGTCGGCCAGTTATGTCCCTTATGTGTAGTGGAAGCGTGTGAACAGTCTCGGGCCTCTGATGTTGATAGTTCTCTCTTGAACACTGTGAGGGGTCGGCCAGTTATGTCCCTTATGTGTAGTGGAAGCGTGTTGAACAGTCTCGGGGGCCTCTGATGTTGATAGTTTTCTTTCTCTAAAGTTTGGCTCTCAAATTAATACGCTCTCAGAGTATTCTCTCTCAAATGGCTACTAGAGTTTAATTCAAGCAAGTGTAAAGTAATGAAAATAGGCGTAAGGAGCAGGAGGCCAGATACAGGGTATTGGTATCACAACATGATGAAAGCCTTCAAGAATCAGGAAGATATCAATCTCTGGGTTAATATCACGCCGGACCTATCCCCTGAAGCCCACACATCAAGACGCTATCACCAGCGGCATACGCCTGATTAGCCAACATAAGAACTCTTTAGAAACCTGTGTAAGGAATCATTTAGAACCTTTTATACCACATATGCCACACTAATCCTGGAGTACGCAGCTCCAGCATGGAGTCCGCATCTAGTCAAGCACAAGACTAAGCTGGAGAATGTTCAAAGGTTTGCCACCAAACTAGTATTAAGAAACTACGAGGAAAGACTACTGGAATTAAACCTCAGGTCTGTATGGAGGCAGACTCTATACACAGTTTCAGTTCTAGATATGAAAGCGACCAATAGGGTCAGGAACCTTTACACCAGTTGACTGACGGTCGAGAGGCGGGACCAAAGAACCAAAGCTCAACCCCGCAAGTACAACTAGGTGAATACGTTGTTATTATTGTTTAAGATTCGCTACTTGTAACAAAAAGTTCCAAGTAGCACGGGCTATGGTGAGCCCGTAACTTACCTAGCACGGGCTATGGTGAGCCCGTAGTGGACTTACCTGGCACAGGAGCGGGGCTGAGGTGAGTACAATTATATGAGCGCACATACACAGTGGCAGACGGTTGAAACAAGTGAGGTGGTGGAGGCGGGACACCACGAGCGTAGCTCTCATCTTGTAAGTACACTTAGGTAACTACACTTAGGTAACTACAGTAATTACACACACACACGTATATAGAACAGATAAGAAGCATGCCATATAAGAGGCACTTGAGAGACTACTTAAGTTTACACTTAACACTACAATGGTCTTCTTTGTACCAAAGACTAACCATCGTGTGGTGTTAGTCCACAGTAGTAGTAGTAATAGTTTAATAGTAATAATAGGAATGTTGTTGTTTTAGATTTAGCTACTCAGAACGAAATGTCCATGTAGCACGGGCTATGGTGATCCCGTAACTTGATAGTAAAGTGGTAGTCTTATGAATAGTAGCAGCGTGAGAAGACTACACCTGGCGACACTCGCCAGTGACCCCCGGAGCTGACCTGGGCTGACCTGGCTTGACTTACTCCATGGATTCTGGAAAAAGCCAGACGGGGATTTCCCGCCAAACACACAGCGAAACTACGACGTTGCTACAACGTTCGAACACGATTTAACACCCAACCAGTTATAAGAACCAATATAACAAGTTGTGACAACGTTCTAATACGTCATAAACACGTTAAGCCAAGATGTAACAACTTTATTACAAGTTGTAACAAGCGGAAATTAGGGTCAGTTACGGTTTGTGTTTCCAGGGTTGTCTGCCCAACGTCTCAAGGCCGTTGTTGACCAGACCACACACTAGAAGGTGAAGGGACGACGACGTTTCGGTCCGTCCTGGACCATTTTCAAGTCGATTGTGACTTTCAAGGCCTTTGATTTGCTTACCTCCTGAAATGGGCATTATGCCCACGAAGGTCACTGTTGTCCAATATGTGGACCCGGTCAGTCTTGATCTCAACAATGATAGTATCGTGTGGGTGAAGAGGAATGTCGTTCGAGGTGGAAAAAAAAGCCTGAAACTTGGCCTTTTGAAAGGCAAGGTTCCAGCTAGGAAATGCCAGTCAGCTCCCAGACGTCGGTATTGTGGCAAGACGCCTCACTCGCCAGGGAAGTCACGATTGCTAATTGGAGAAAAGTTGTTACCATCTTGCTGCAATTGTCGAGGCAGCCACAATGCTGGTTCCTGGTTCGAGCCCCGGGGAGAGACGACGACAACACCTGCGACCAACGCTTCAGGAGGGGGAGAGGAGAAGGGGGGGGGATATGAACGGCAACGATAACGATGGAGGTGGTAACGAGGTCCAGTCTCACCGTTATCTCGCACCACCTCCAGACGTTAGACGGGAGAACTGAAGCACTAGACGAGTTAGCTACCCCAGATAGACGGATGGAAGGGGTTGAATGAGACAGAGGAGGTAGGAAGGAAAGGGGAGAGGATGGAGTAACAATGAAGGAGGAGTCTCAGGAAATGAATTACCAACTGAGTCATTCGACCCAAGACGTGTGGAGGAACTGTATATTGACAGCATAGCCACGCGGGCAGACATTACCTGGGATGGGCATTAATAACAATCAAAGCTGGCAAATGTACCCGCCGCCCTGCAGACAATTATTATTATTAACATCTTTATTGACAAAATTAATTACAATTTTGCCTAATCTGAGGATTTTGATAGTCTGATTAAAGGGAGGATAATGCTAGTATTCACTGTCACGCAGGACAGAGGGTCATACATAAGACAATAGGTCTAAACTGTAGGCTGAAAGCACATATATATCACGGTTACAATCAGTGTTTTAATATATGGATATGTGAAAACAACTTTCTACTGTGCACTGCCACACAAGGGCAGGGATGGACAATACACTAACTTATTACTACCTAACCAACTGCCTCTCACGGAGAAAAGTGCGTTATTACCACTCTTAATATTAGTTATAAGCAAGCCAGGATTGCCAGTAAACAGAAATTATAATCATCCCTAAAGACAATGAGAATACAGACTTGTGTTTCTGTAACATGAACTGGATACGTGATTCATGAAAGAAAGGTTCAGGTGTGGTATCAAAGTTACCACACCTGAGCTTTTCATGTATGTCAGGTGTATAAAACTTATGAGCTCGCTACACCTCAAGGGGAAGCGTTCACACCCATCCTGTTTATTATATTAGTGAATAAGATAGCAGGGTTTCAGGGTAAAGATATTTTATGTATTCAAACGGCACTTAGTCAACTGTACCACGACATAGTAAAAGAATTGGAGGATCCCGAAGCCTAATAGGGGTTTCACATCCCTCATGGATGCAAAAATCGTGGATTTGTTTATTGAAAATAGTTTCTGAGATAAGAAAAAAATAGCTTCAGCGATTAGACTAATGAGAGGCGGGGGAGTTAATGGTGGCGAGGCGGGGGGAACTAATGGTGCCGGGGAGGAGCTAATGGTGGTGAGGGGGGGGGGGAGTTAATGAACTAGACCATTCTGTACAAAAGGTGGGAAGAAATTAACAAAATAATGTATTTTAAGGCATGAAACAAGAGAATATACGTGAGAACTTTATGTTTACAGAATGATGTTTTGCAAGAATGTATTGTATTGCCTAAGAAACAATTACCACCACCACGGAAGGAATGTAACGCAGAGGTGCTGATTGTTGGTGACCTTGCAATCTGCATCATTCTGATTGTTGATGACCTTGCAATCTGCATCATGCTGATTGTTGATGACCTTGCAATCTGCATCGTGCTGATTGTTGATGACCTTGCAATCTGCATCATGCTGATTGTTGATGACCTTGCACTCTGCATCGTGATGATTGTTGCCTTGCAAAATATGAGTGAAATTAACTTTCTAAGTCCCTCTTCCTATGGGAGGTTCGTAATTGGTTGCATGAACTTTGTCGTCCTTCGCTGAACGCGTTCAAGTGATACTAGGTCGTCTTTCTAACGTACGATGAAGCCACCAACACTTCCTCCCCACCAGTGGCTCCGCAGCAGGCAGGCGATGAGGAAGAGGTACTCTGACCACAAACTGCTCTCACTTGAACCAACTCTCCCCTCCCCCGCCTCCACCCAACTGGTAACTTAACAAGGTCCATCACCACCACCACCATCCCGCACCTCGGAGCAGGCAAGGATGGAGTTAAGCACCGCTGCTCACTAGACTGCCTCACTACCTCTGAGTATCCCCAAATCTCCTCCACGCGTAGCGTTATCACCAACATTATACCACTCACGGCCTAAGGTATACAAGAGCTAAGAGTTAAAGTAAACTGGCTATGTAAACCAAGAATGACAACTCATACATCGTGGTCTACACTACGATACTTGAGGCTCTCAACTCACACTGGTGGACCAACACACACACACCATTATAGAGCCTGAACAAATCCACAAGGCCGTGACGAGGATTCGAACCTGCGTCCGAGAGAGCTCTCGGACATCACTCACAGATCCTCCATTAAATAAAGACACAACTCAGGAATATAACACATTAATGCCAAAGCTTCTAGATATGAACAACTGCATACTATCTCCAACAGTTATAGAGGCAGTACTATGGGATCGAACCCCCCGTCCCTGAGCGGGAGGGGAGTCACACACACTACCATCAGATATAACACAGCACCGCTCCTGTGTCAGGTAAACGGGAGACATCTCCCGCCACGTAGGGTGCAGTCGCACCTCCACAAACGGCTCAAAGGGCCACCACTTACGGGCTATTCATGCCCATGCCACCTCTTGGGTGGCTTAATCTTCATCAATCAATCGTGCCAGGTAAGTCCACTACGGGCTCACCATAGTCCGTGCTACTTGCCCCGCTCCAGTGCCAGGTAAGCTACGGGCTCACCATAGCCCGCGCTACTTGTCCCGCTCCTATGCCAGGTGAGTTACGGGCTCACCATAGCCCGTGCTACTTGCAACTTGTTCCAAGTAGCTGAATCTATAACAAACAACAACAGATATATGATAGTGATCCCCACATATATTATATCCATTATATACAACTCGATATGATCAAAGAGACAAGATTAATAAACTTATTTATTACCGATCAACACGTTGTAATACATTTAAACTACAATACCTTAATAAATAACCCGACATTACAGTTATTGAAGGCCTCTGTCACCTTCATCCAAGACAAGCCACATTCTTTAAGAAATGTATATTTTACAAATATATTTATATATATGGTCGTGATGGTCAAGCGGATTAAGGCGTCCTGTAAATACCAGTTGCACTGCTCCTGGCAGTATGGGTTCGAGTCACTTCTGGGGTGTGAGTTTTCAGTCGCATATAGTCCTGGGGACCTTCAGGCTTGCTCGCATTATATATATATATATATATATTATATTATATATATATATATAATAATATATGTGAGTAAATCACGAAAATTAACACGTGATGAAAAATATGACAGTGTTAGACCACGGAGGAAGAATTGAATTCTTATTGAAGATTGACACCTTAAGTACTTTCGTACATTAATACATCTTCAGAAGGAATGAATATGCAGGCGATGAGTCACAATAACGTGGCTGAAGTATGTTGACCAGACCACACACTAGAAGGTGAAGAGACGACGACGTATCGGTCCGTCCTGGATCATACTCAAGTCGAATGGTCCAGGACCGAAACGTCGTTGTCCCTTCACTTTCTAGTGTGTGGTCTGGTCAAGGAATGAATACATTCCTTCTGAAGATGGATTAATATACAAAAGTACTTAAGTTTCAAAAGTACTCCTGTTTCAATTCTTCCTCCGTGGTCTGACACTGTCATATCTATGTATATCAAACATACATAAACACCGAGATACTTAAATTAATAAACTGATGTATATATGGGACCACGGCACATAATGGGACCTCCACACTGGACCGCATCACACTAATATAGTCCAGAGCACATAATGGGATCGCCACACTGGACCACATCACACTAATGTGGTCCAGAGCACATAAAGGGACCCCCCTCATCAGAGCAATGTGGCCCAGTACACTACCTATAGATATCACTAACCACCTGCCCCATACAACACAACACAGTGTTCCCTGCCTGGCAGGTGAGGTTAGTGCGGATGTAGATGAGGGGCTTCTCCAGCAGGAAGGACCACTGGTAGTAGCAGCCGTCGCTGCTCATACACGCACACGCCGGCAGGGACTGGTTCCCAGGCTGGGCCCTGGCTGCGTGCATGTTAATGTTCAACACGTTGATCTTGATCCCGAAGGTCATAAAGTTACTGAAGGTGGCTGTGACCCAAGCCGCACCCACCACCACCAGCAGCGCCACCGCCAGACTCCTCGACAACACGTACATGGTTGTTAAAAGTTGTTATTAACTCGGAGAAAAGTTAATTCCGTGCCGCCAGGAACGTCAAGCTGGTGTGGGAGGTATATATCAGCACAGGTGAGGAGCAGGTCCTTTACGGGCTATTCATGCCCGTGCCACTTCTCGGGTGGCTTAATCTTTATCACTGGGGCAGGTCCTTAGAGTCTGTCGACGGCTGGGTAGTTGCTTTCGTGGCAGTTGTGATCCGGTAACAAGTAATTTGGTATGAGGGCTTCTAGACAATATAAGCCAGAGGTGAGGAGCCAGAGGTGAGGAGCCAGAGGTGAGGGGCTCTTCCAGCGTCCTCGACGGCACGAAGACGTCTTCTGCAGTCTCCTTTACTCTTTATGTTCAAGAGCTCTTTTATACTCAAATATATCGAAGATGCACCCATAAGAACATAAAAATATAGGTAATTGCAGAAGGTCTATTGGCCCATACGAGGCAGCTCCTATTTAAAACCACCCAGTCCCACTTATATGCATGTCCAACCCACGCTTGAAACAATCAATCGAGAGACCCCACCTCCACCACGCCACATGGCAACTGGTTCCATAAAACAACCCTGTTACCGAACCAGTATTTACAAAGGTCTTTCCGAAATCTAAACTTAACCAGTTTATACCCATTGTTTCGTGTGCTGTCTTGTGTTGATACTTTTAATACCCTATTAATATCCCCGTTTTATGGTCATTCAACTGCAGTTACCTTTATTCTTATGTTCTTAAATATTTATGCATTGATTTTTGGGCTTTAAACTCTAAAAATCATGACTCTCAGATCTTTTTCAGCAATTAGATTGTGGAGTTTCAGTACCGTCCAGCTGATATCTTGCAACTCTGTCATCATTGGCTAGCCCCAGCGGCCTCTGGATACTCTGAATTTATTTAAAAGAACTGCCTGCCTGCCTGCCTGCCTGCCTGCCTGCCTGCCTGCCTGCCTCCCTCCCTCCCTCTCTTAGGGTGCGGGGGTTAGTCGACTTAACTGACACAACAATAAGGTGAAGAAAACCGTGAAATTGTTTGAGAGCGGGGGCGTGAGATGTGGGTGGTGGGGGGGGGGGCGGGGATGAGAGGACCATGTTGACAAGTAGCTATGCTGATGTGTGGTTATGTTTGTATGGTTAGAATTCAGCTACTGGGCTCCGCCTTTTCAGTTTTCTGTCGTCTACCCTACTGCACTACCTTCCCAACCTTCTTATATAATTGTCCTGCTCGGCGTTAATTCATCCCCGATGGTGGAAGTGGTTGGGCAGCGTTCTGGCCCTCGTACGGGCCAATAGGCCTTCTGCAGTTACCTTTATTCTTATGTCCCCGCGGCCCGGTCTCTGACCAGGCCTCCTGGTTGGTGGTCCGGTCACGCAGGCTGTTGGACGCAACTGTGCTCGCAACTTGACATGTGAATCACAGCCGGGTTGATTGGTGAAGATTAAGCCACCTAAGACGTGTCACGGGCATGAATAAACAGCCTGGTTGCTCAGACCCAAATTATTATATTTACATTATCCAATATTAGTCTTCGTACTATAGACTGGACATAATTCACTTGAACAAGTGCACCGAAGGATGAACTTGTCTGATATATATATAGCAAGTCTGATATATATATAGCAAGTCTGATATATATATATAGCAAGTCTGATATATATATAGCAAGTCTGATATATATATAGCAAGTCTGATATATATATAGCAAGTCTGATATATATATAGCAAGTCTGATATATATCCACAATTACATGGCATACAACTTTGATTCAGAATTAATATAGACTTGAAAATGTAAAACTTTCTATGTGAAGAGAAGTTGAGAAACTTAACTTACATTCTCTAGAAAAGTGAAGAGTTAGAGAGATGACATTATTGACGTGTACAAGAGGATGAATGGTCATAACAAGGGGGGGGGGAGATATTAATAAAGTATTAAACTGAAGAGACGACGACGTTTCGGTCCGTCCTGGACCACTATTGACTTGAGAATGGTCCACGACGGACCGAAACGTCATAGTCTCGTCAATTTCTAGTGTGTGGTTTTTCTAGTGTGTGGTTTCTAATGTGTGGTTTCTAGTGTGTGGTTTCTAGTGTGTGGTTTCTAATGTGTGGTTTCTAATGTGTGGTTTCTAGTGTGTGGTTTCTAATGTGTGGTTTCTAGTGTGTGGTTTCTAATGTGTGGTTTCTAATGTGTGGTTTCTAGTGTGTGGTTTCTAATGTGTGGTTTCTAGTGTGTGGTTTCTAATGTGTGGTTTCTAGTGTGTGGTTTCTAATGTGTGGTTTCTAGTGTGTGGTTTCTAGTGTGTGGTTTCTAATGTGTGGTTTCTAGTGTGTGGTTTCTAATGTGTGGTTTCTAGTGTGGTTTCTAATGTGTGGTTTCTAGTGTGTGGTTTCTAACGTGTGGTTTCTAGTGTGTGGTTTCTAACGTGTGGTTTCTAGTGTGTGGTTTCTAATGTGTGGTTTCTAGTGTGTGGTTTCTAGTGTGTGGTTTCTAACGTGTGGTTTCTAGTGTGTGGTTTCTAATGTGTGGTTTCTAGTGTGTGGTTTCTAATGTGTTGTTTTCTAGTGTGTGGTTTCTAATGTGTTGTTTCTAGTGTGTGGTTTCTAGTGTGGTTAAAGTAATTTGGTAAAGGTAAACTAAATAAGATGGAGAAGGTACAAAATGAAGCCATGAGAATAATCTTGGGATCCACAAGAAATGTTACTATTGAGCTAATGAGGATGGAATTGAACGTGCAGAGTATTGGGGATAGAATTTCGGAGAAAAAGTATCATCTGCGATTAGATTAATGAGAGGCGGGGGAACTAATGAATTAATCCTCTCAGTTCAAATTGATATTTTGATATTCAGGGTAAAGATATTTTATCATTCATATAAGAACATAATATTCCACTTTTTGTAATCTTAAACCTGTTTCTAACACGAGGAATACGTTCTCTTTATATCGGAACTTAAAAATTTCACAAATACTCTCCGTACCACTGATAAGAGAACACGCCTTTTGACAAACTAACACTTTAAAGTAATCTGGTTCACATTGCTCCTCCTGCTTCTAATGCTGCTGGTATCCACTCTTATTTCCTGTTCGTCCTGTCCTCTCCAATACTTTAGTGAAACTGGCTGTACACTGAATGACAGACTTAAGGAACACTAAAGAAGTGTCAAGTCTGCAGACACAAACAATGTTCTCGTCTGTCATGTTAGAGAATGTTAATCCTGTAGATTCACATTTTTCTAAATGTTGTTGTTATAGATTCAGCTACTCGGAACAAGTTCCAAGTAGCACGGGCTATGGTGAGCCCGTAGTATACTTACCTGGCCCAGGAGCGGGTCAAGTAGCACGGGCTATGGTGAGCCCGTAGTGGACTTATCTGGCATAAGAGCGGTGCTCATTTTTTCTCTAAACTAATCTCTCAAATATATATGAGACAATATTGCTGCCTGTACCTTCCTCTCTTGCTTCACACGACTGGTAATGGTCCACCACGGACCGAAACGTCGTCGCCGTTTCTCCACTTTCTGGTGTGTCGTCTGGTCATCACATCTTGAGGCACGGTATTATGACCCATCGTCTGTATACTTATTACCTCATTATTGCCTATCACCTCGCTGTCTTACCTTGTAATTGACTTTCTCTTCCAACGATAAGTTACGGGCTAATCATGCCCGTGCCACCTCTTGGGTGCTTAATCTTTTATCAATCAATCTATCACCGAAAAGTCCCCGGGGGAGACATCTCCCCCCACCCAGGGTGCAGTCACACCTCCACAGATCTCCGTATCAGCTATGATACTGGCAATGGCTCAAAAGGCCACCACTTACGGCTCTTCATGCCCGTGCCACCTCTTGGTGGCTTATCTTCCATCAATCAATCATCACCGAAAAGTCGTCAAATCTCCATTTCCATTTTATGAGTTGGGCGTTTTATCTCAAACTTTAACTTGAAGGAAACAAATAAAACCCATCATACTAATCTCAAAATGAAGAATTGACGACGTTTTCGTGGAAGAGAAAATCCATGTATAAGGTAAGAGAGGGAATATTTAGTGAGAAGGTGGTGGTGGTGGCCAAGACCGTCAGTAGTTGCAAGATTGATTGATCAACATCAAGCCACCCAAGAGGTGGCCCGTGCATGAATAGCCCGTAAAGTAGTTGCGAAGATCTGACAAAAGTAGCGGAAGCCGAGACACTACGAGTAAAGTAACTACAGGTATACTTTAGTTCATTTATTATGCACCCCATACCCCTCCTGAGGCGGTGGTGGGTCACAGTCATAAAGGTACACAATGGGGGTCAGGAACTTAACTTCTGAATTCATTGTAGCTGTTGTTGTTGTTTGATAATCTTCCTGCAAGTGTTATTGAGATCGTCTGTACAATTACCATGAGCCAACTGGCGACATTTTCACCAGAGACCCCACCCAGACTGCCAGGTCAGCACGAGCCAGGAGAGAGGCAGCGTTGGCGCCATGGAGCAAGAGTAGGCCAGGTCAGGCCAGGCCAGGCCAGGCCAGGCCAGGCCAGGCCACAAGCGTCACACACCTCAACCTCTCCAAGGAAATTCCAAACCCCTTCAAACTCTTACTGAATGGAGAGGAGGATGGGCTAACCAGCTGGGTAGCTAGCTCGCCAGCAGGCAGGCAGGCTCTCACACACACTATTACGTTACATAAAGTAGAAACTCTTGTCTTTCGTAATACAATATTCAGTGTTCCTCTCATTGTTTATTCATGCAAGCACGTATGTAAATGACCACATAAAAGGTAAGTGTGAGAGAGCCAGCGCATATAATACTGAACCACAGAAGAGAAGGAACAAAAAACAATGCCTCCCTCGTTATTAATGACCTGGCACCAGAGGCCCCGTAAGATTTCACGCAGGTGTAAACAGGTGTAAGCAAGGCTCATTAGGAGGGGCGACGCGTAAACAATTTACAGGCGAGTGTAAACACACACGGGTCCTGGATAATGAGGTGAGGTCATCTTCCTGGAATACAGGCTTAAGAGAGTGTTCCGGAGAGTAGGGAGAGAGAGAGAGAGAGAGAGAGAGAGAGAGAGAGAGAGAGAGAGAGAGATAGAGAGAGAGAGAGAGAGAGAGAGAGAGAGGAAAGTTGTGTCTCCATGTTCCTTCCAGCAGGATCCTTAACTGGCCGAAACCATTCCAGCAGATAAAGAGTATTCCGAGCCCATCCAGTATCGTTTCCTTGGCTTCCTGTCCACCCGATAACTTTCCTTCGTTTCACACCCTCATTTTCCATTCCTTTCTCTTCCAGATCCTACCAACTCTTCCTCTTCCTTCCCAGCTCCTGGACCCCTTGTATTGGGAGTGTCTCTCTCATTTCCATTATTATTCCCCTTTGTTTCTCAGCTTTTTAGCGGGGGAGTATGTCATGGAGGCTTCCAGGAGACTATCCTCGTCTCTCATGGAGGCCTTCCAGGAGACTATTCTCGTCTCTCATGGAGCCTTCCAGGAGACTATCCTCGTCTCTCATGGAGGCCTTCCAGGAGACTATCTCGTCTCTCATGGAAGTGCTTCCAGGAGACTATCTCGTCTCTCATGGAGTGCCTTCCAGGAGACTATCCTCGTCTCTCATGGAGGCCTTCCAGGAGACTATCTCGTCTCTCATGGAGTGCCTTCCAGGAGACTATTCTCGTCTCTCATGAGCCTTCCAGGAGACTATTCTCGTCTCTCATGGAAGTCTTCCAGGAGACTATCCTCGTCTCTCATGGAGGCCTTCCAGGAGACTATCCTCGTCTCATGGTCTCAGCTATCCATCATGGAGGTCCTTCCAGGAGACTATCTCTCGTCTCCATGAAGTCTTCCAGGAGACTATCCTCGTCTCTTATGGAGCCTTCCAGGAGACTATCCTCGTCTCTCATGGAGGTTTTCCAGGAGACTATCCTCGTCTCATGGAAGTCTTCCAGGAGACTATCCTCGTCTCATAGCTCAGAGACTTCTTGGAGGTCTTCGGGCTATCCTGTTCAGGAGGCTCCAGGGACTATCCTCGTCTCTGGCTTCAGGATCCGTCCAGGAGGTCTTCCAGAGACTATCTCGTCATCTCATGGAGGTCTCGGATACCCGTCTAGGAGTTTCAGACTATCCTCGTCTCTACTAGACTCTGTCTGAGGCCCGGGTATACCGCAGGAGTCTCCAGCTATCCTCGTCTCTGAACTCAGCTATCCTCGTTCGAGGTCTCAGGATTCCTTTATGGAGCTTCCAGGGGACTATCCTCGTCTCTATGGAGGTCTTCCAGGGGACGCTAGCTCAGAATCCTCGTCTCTCATGGAGTCTTCCAGAGTCTCTCTCATGGAAGTCTTCAAGCTATCCTCGTCTCTCATGGAGTCTTCCAGATCTCTCCATGGAGGTCAGGGACTATCCTCGTCTCATGAGCTCAGGGTTCTCGTCCTATGAGGTTCAGAGCTATCCACAGGAGTCTCAAGCTATCCTCGTCATGGAGTCTTCCAATCCCTGCTCTCATGAAATATCGTCCCATGATCGCTATCCTTCAATACAAGCGTCTAGTTAGTATTTTTCCTCTTAATAAATGCTCTTTCCAGGACTTGCACACTTGCCTGAATCTTGTTCATTCAGTTCCAGGATTCCATGAAGTAACACCAGGTTAAAAGTAAGCTTTCCTTGCCTGTTCCGTACATCCACTATCTCCCTAGCCCCCTGTGTGTCCCCTTACACTCCCCCTATCCTAACTGTCCCCCGCCCTCCCACGGGCGGGCGTCGGCCAGGACTGGCGCCAGAAGAGTTCTGTAGTCCAGATCGATGGTGTCTCCAGCCTCTTGATATGGTCGGCGAGGCGCCCTCTCCGCTCACCCCTTGTTACCTTGGCG
>WNGS01001312.1:47301030-47321903 GCA_020271785.1 Procambarus virginalis
ATACTCATATATAACCTGGGGAGGAGGTTAAGACCTTTACCCCCCCCTCCCCTCCCCCCACAAGTGGGGAGGGGAGTTAGCGAGACAACAAATAAAATCTTGTGTTGCCTAGACGAAGCCGCGGATGAGGTGAAGGTGAAGCATGTCAATTATGACCAATATTGCACACTCGCCATTGTAAGTTGTGTTCATCTTCAATACAAGACGACAAGTGTTTACCCACGTGTGTATTACAGAGCATGACTGCCTCCACAAGTCACTACACGAGCTGAAAGACCAATTACCGCTTGTTCCGGAGCATCTGCGGCTTTCTGAAGGTGATTGACAGATTGTTAACGAATGTAAATGGTTGTGACGGAGTTATGGGGGGGGCCTGGGGCCCCCCCTCCCCTCTCCATCCCCTTCCCCCCCCATCTTACCCTCACAACACTGCCGACAATTATGTCCATTGGCCAGATTCACGAAGCGGTTACGCAAGTACTTACGAACGTGTGCATCTTTCCTCGATCTTTGGCGGCTTTGGTTTACATTATTAAACAGTTTACAAGCATGACAACTGCCAATCAACTGTTGATATTGTTATAAACAGCCTCCTAGTGCTTTACAGTTCATTAACTGTTAATAATTGTAAACAAAGCCGCCAAAGATTGAGAAAAGATGTACAGGTTCGTAAGTGCTTGCGTAACTGCTTCGTGAATCTGGCCCCTGGTCGGCAGACCAGGCCTCCTAAATGGTGTGATCAACCAGGCTGTTAGACATTTATACGATCGCATTATGATCATAATACACCAAGCTGCATATATATATACGATTTAAACGTGTTAATAGATTACCAATTTATTTCTTCAGTAAAGGGTTTTAAATGCAAATGAATGATGCAGACTCAGAAGAGCAACAGGCGGACACCTGTTTGCTGTAGCTGATAAAGTACAATGAGTGCCAACTGCTCTCTCCCCCCCCCCCTCCTCCCCCTGTGGCACTGTGCCTTCTTGCCCGCTCCTGCAATACATCGTCCTGGCACACACATGCTCACGTGATGTATGGCACTACACTCTTCCACCTCTCTCTCTCTCTCTCTCTCTCTCCTCTGCCATTTCATTTCCTCCTTTCCAGTCTTCTCTCCGTATCTCCTCTCGTATCATGTGCCAGTTCTCCTCTCCCGTCTACCACACCAGCCTCCCTCTGTTTCCTCTCTTCTCACCGTCACTAATTTGGTCTCATCTCTCTATCTACGTCCGGGCAGGAAAGGGGAGAATTTCCTTCTGTTTCTTATTAGACAAGACGGCCCTAAAGGGGTATTGTGGTTGAGGCGCTACCCCCACCCCACCCCCTCTCTCTCTCTCTCTCTCTCTCTCTCTCTCTCTCTCTCTCTTTCTCTCTCTCTCTCTCTCTCTCTCTCTCTCTCGCTCTCTTTCCTTCCTCCTTACCAAGACAGTACCTCACCCCACCCTTCCTGGCCCTCAGGACAAGGACTGCACTATCCGACAGGCGGAAGTGGCACTGGGTGACCCCTGCACCCCCACCAGAGTGCCACACCCACACACACACACACACACACACACACACACACACACACACACACACACGTGTTAATGACCCCACCTTCTCACTGCCAACTACAACAATGATAGGTTGTACAAAAGGTAATTATTTACCTATAATAATGTGTGTAATCACGAAAATTAACACGTGATGAAAAATGTGACAGTGTCAGACCACAGAGGAAGAATTGAAACAGGAATTTCCTTAAGTACTTTCGTATTTAATAATCCATCTTCAGAAGGACTGTCCATGGTCTGACACTGTCACCTATAATAATGTATAAAGTATGATGTAAGTATAACACTTGTAATTACAACATCAGAAGCAGCAGTAATAGCTCCAGCAGCAGACCTTAATACAATCCACGTATACATACATATATACATACATACTGGGCTCGTATATAAGGTAGACTAATACAGGATAAACACGCGAACCATACATAGGGAAGGACCGTACAGTTCTCGTCAAAAGTATGCGGCGCCCTGCGCCACACACACACACTTTTGACCAGTACTGTAGAGGCAGCAGGAGCAGCAGCTCCGCCAGAACTGATAACTGTTCAAAATAACAAATGAACAAAGGGACAGAAATGGAGGGAAAACCGGTTGTGATTGGATACGCCGAGGAGCAGGTTGTTTAAACAATGGAGCGTGAACTAAAGGAAGAGGCAATTAGAGGCTAACTCCATCCACAGCTTTAATAGGACAAAGCACGTGGAGACCAGAGCCGTGAGCAGTCAAACATTTACACAACTCCCTTACGAAACCTCTGCATCTTTTCTTAATCATGGTGCCGTTGTCTACATTTATTAAACACTTTACGAGCTTGGAAACTTCGCAACCCTAAAGTTATTACTGTTATAAACAATGTCTTAAGTGCTCCAGAGCTCAAACTGGTTAATAGCTGTAAACAACGCCGTTTTTGTAAGTGTTTGTGTAAATGTTTACCAACTGTAAACTACTCGTGGATGGAGTTTGCCTCTATTGTTTATACAGTTGAATCATTATCTTCTTGTCACTATAGTCAAAGTTACGCTTGATTTTCCCAAGAGTTTGGTTAGCTTTTCTGACTGCTGCCCCCACCTGCTGTCTCCAGGCGAGGAGTCACAATAACCTGGCTGAAATATGTTGACCAGACCATACACTAGAAAGTGAAGGGACGACGACGTTTCGGTCCGTCCTGGACCATTCTCAAGTCGATTGTGTGAATCGACTTGTGAATGGTCCAGGATGGACCAAAACGTCGTCGTCTCTTCACTGTCTAGTGTGTGGTCTGGTCAACACCTGTTGTGTGTAACTTTTAACGAGTAGTGGATCTTGGCTCCCAGGTCTTTTTCTCCATCAGTCTACTGTAATATAATGTTATTAATGTGGTAGCTGTGGCGCGGGTTGTTGTGGCGCGGGTTGTTGTGGCGCGGGTTGTTGTGGCGCGGGTTGTTGTGGCGCGGGTTGTTGTGGCGCGGGTTGTTGTGGCGCGGGTTGTTGTGGTGCGGGTTGTTGTGGTGCGGGTTGTTGTGGCGCGGGTTGTTGTGGCGCGGGTTGTTGTGGTGCGGGTTGTTGTGGCGCGGGTTGTTGTGGCGCGGGTTGTTGTGGCGCGGGTTGTTGTGGCGCGGGTTGTTGTGGCGCGGGTTGTTGTGGTGCGGGTTGTTGTGGCGCGGGTTGTTGTGGCGCGGGTTGTTGTGGCGCGGGTTGTTGTGGCGCGGGTTGTTGTGGCGCGGGTTGTTGTGGCGCGGGTTGTTGTGGTGCGGGTTGTTGTGGCGCGGGTTGTTGTGGTGCGGGTTGTTGTGGCGCGGGTTGTTGTGGCGCGGGTTGTTGTGGCGCGGGTTGTTGTGGCGCGGGTTGTTGTGGCGCGGGTTGTTGTGGTGCGGGTTGTTGTGGCGCGGGTTGTTGTGGTGCGGGTTGTTGTGGCGCGGGTTGTTGTGGCGCGGGTTGTTGTGGTGCGGGTTGTTGTGGCGCGGGTTGTTGTGGTGCGGGTTGTTGTGGCGCGGGTTGTTGTGGCGCGGGTTGTTGTAGCGCGGGTTGTTGTGGCGCGGGTTGTTGTGGTGCGGGTTGTTGTGGCGCGGGTTGTTGTGGTGCGGGTTGTTGTGGCGCGGGTTGTTGTGGCGCGGGTTGTTGTGGTGCGGGTTGTTGTGGCGCGGGTTGTTGTGGCGCGGGTTGTTGTGGTGCGGGTTGTTGTGGCACGGGTTGTTGTGGCGCGGGTTGTTGTGGCGCGGGTTGTTGTGGCGCGGGTTGTTGTGGCGCGGGTTGTTGTGGTGCGGGTTGTTGTGGCGCGGGTTGTTGTGGCGCGGGTTGTTGTAGCGCGGGTTGTTGTGGCGCGGGTTGTTGTGGTGCGGGTTGTTGTGGTGCGGGTTGTTGTGGTGCGGGTTGTTGTGGCGCGGGTTGTTGTGGCACGGGTTGTTGTGGCGCGGGTTGTTGTGGCGCGGGTTGTTGTGGCGCGGGTTGTTGTGGCGCGGGTTGTTGTGGCGCGGGTTGTTGTGGTGCGGGTTGTTGTGGCGCGGGTTGTTGTGGCGCGGGTTGTTGTGGTGCGGGTTGTTATGGACCACGTGCAAAGTCTTCAATTTGTCGATATGAAAAAGCATTTGCCAGTCTTGTGACCATCTGTGGAGTTCCTGTAGATCTCTGTGCAAAGGGAGCAATATCATTATTAATTGCTACTTTACCATAAATCTTTGTGTCATCTGCAAATTTGATGATGTGGTTTGTAATGTTCTCATCTATGTCACTGTCACCTAGTTGTGCTTGCGGGGTTGATCTTTGGCTCTTTGGTCCCGCCTCTCGACTGTCAATCAACTGGTATATGATAAAAAGAGCGAGTCTCACTTTGGGTGTGTGAGTATAGGGCCCAAACGGTTCTGTTGTCCATGTTTGTGAAGGGCAGGCGGACGCTGGCCAGCACGGCACATGCTGCTCTTGTTAGTCTGGTGATGTGTGTCCGGCATCATATGTGTGGTTGTCCACTCTCAGCACTCTCTCTCCTCTTCTCATGCAAGAATCTTCTCACTCCTCTTCCAATACTTATAATGTTGCACTTGGCTGGGTTAAATTCCAGTAGCCATTACACACAGAAATCCCAATTGCGTGATGCATCAAATGAACAAAACCACAAGGGCCGTAATGAGGATTCGAACTTGCGTCCGAGGGCATCCTAGACGCTGCCTTAATCGACTGAGCTACGACATGGTAGCTCAGTCGATTAGGATGCTCTCGGACGTAGGTTCGAATCCTCGTCACGGCCCTTGTGGATTTGTTCTTCCAGTAGCCACTTCTCAGATCACTTCTGGAAGGGGGAACTGAAGATGGAAGGGAACTATGAGGGGGAAGCGCCAAGCCATTGCGACTATATAGCACTGGGATAAGGATTTGGGATGGAACGGGGGACGGGGGGGGGGGAGAAGGAATGGTGCCCAACCACTTGGACGGTCGGGGATTGAACGCCGAAGTGCATGAGTAATGTGGAGAGTCTCGCCGTCGTAACTCTCCACGTAACTTCTACAGCGTCTGTAAACATTTACACGAAGGAACCAATTTCCTCCGTCAGGTCTAATAAAGAAGTCCACTGCGGGCTCGCCATAGCCCGTGCTACTTGGAAACTTTTTGTCCCAAGTAGCAAATCTTAAACAACAACAACAACAACAACAATCCGTCAGGTCGTTGACAAATATTAGAAATTAGGAGACCAGGCCCTTGTGGTGGCGGGTGTAGTTACCTAGCGGTACTTGCCTAACACGTGTCTACTTTTTTTTTTTTTTTTTTTTTTTTTTTTTTTTTTTTTTTTTTTTTTTTTTTTTTTTTTTGAGTAAAGAGGAAGGAGAGGCATAGGTGAAGGGGAAGTGTTAGAAGTGGGAAGTACAGTGAGAGGTATGAAGCAGGCGGGCTGTCCGCCTTGCTGACACGATGTGTGGGTGTTGGCAGCTAAGCTAAGCTGGCTCCCTCTTGTCAGGGAGCTGTGAGTGTGTGAGAGGTTCTTCACATGTGTTTCACCATATATGGATGTCTATAGATGAATACTGTGTAGCATTCATATATACACACTCCGATGCTTCCACACATGTTGTTCTGTTTAAGGCTCTTTATTTTATTATTATTATTATTTATCGAGTTGTTCCTACACATTATTTATCTAGTTGTTCATACACATTTTTTATTTATCGAGTTGTTCATACACATATTTTTATTTATCGAGTTGTTCAACAATACAAATATTTGAACTGTTCAATATACACAGTATATCTCATCTGGGGATTATATACTGTGGAGCGGGGTTTCATCCAGAGAATCGAGGCTCTTGGGNGACAATGGGTCGCCTACCTGTGCTTATGACACCGTAACTTTTCCATAGAATTCCTCTTATTTTTCAATAAGTTATCATTTTACCGTGCAGAGCCCAGACCCAAACTTGCAGTACTTGCCACGTGTATATGATGACTCTCTGTCACCGTTGCAAGATGTGTACTTTGAGTGTTTTCAGCCCGTTGCAGAGGTTTGATTCAGATGCAGAGGTTTCATTGATTCAGTGCTAGCAATAAAGTTGATACGTGGTTGAAACCTGGTTGATGGGGTTCTGGGAGTTCTTCTACTCCCTCAAGCCAGGCTTGACTAAGGCCTGGGTTCTGTTTATTTTCCAGTTCCACTACCGCGTCTGCCTTGAAAGGGGGACGTGAGGACGGACGGATTACCTGTTTAGAAGGTTCTGACTGTCCATTCTGTCATAGTTTGTGGGTTGTTGATGATGCCTTGGGGTGCCCTCTAAACGTTAGGTCTTCGGACATGCCGTAAATCACTGTCTAAGGCGAGTAAATCTCTGTACCGGGAGCTTAAATCACCGTCCAGGGAGTGTAAATCACACACCAGAGAGGGTAAATCACCGTCCAGGGGTGTGTAAATCAGCCGCACTCTTGTAAATGCAGATGATTGTGTAAATTAGTACTAGGCTCCGTCACTCTCATTTACATTGGGAAACTGGTAACTCCCCTTCCCTCCCCCCCCCCCCCCATGGAACGCCCACCATCACTCTTACCTTCTTCTCTTCCATTATTCCTCTCCCTTTTACCTTATATGTCTCTCCCTCCCTCCCTCCCTCCCTTACCTGTCTTCCTCTATATCCCTCACTCCTTACTGCCTCGTCCATATGCTGATACCTGGAACATACCTGGAGACGGTTTCGCCAGTTCTTCAACTCCCCGAGACGGCCTGAGGCCAGGCTCGACTTGTGGTAACTTGGTCCACCAGGCTGTTGCTGGGAGCGGCCCGCAGGCCCACACATATCCACTACAGCCTACTTGGTCCCGCACTTCTCGCACGAACTTATCTAAGTGCCTCTTGTGTAAGTGTCGAGCAAGTGCAGTTTGTACAGCAGAACACTTTAGACGTTACTGTTCACTGTGGGGTATCTTACTATCTTGTTCCTTCTCACCTCTCCCCATCTCTAGACACACCCCCTCACCCATCTCTAGACATACCCCCCTCACCATCTCTAGACACACCCCCTCCCCCATCTCTAGACACACCCCCTCACCCATCTCTAGACACACCCCCTCGCCCATCTCTAGACACACCCCCTCCCCCATCTCTAGACACACACCCTCCCCCATCTCTAGACATACCCCCCTCACCCATCTCTGCCTCTAGACACCCCCCCCCCCCCCCACCCCTACCAGAAGACACTCCATCCCCCCCCCCCTGCCCGTTGTAAGAAAAACACCCGGCAATGTGAAGTTAAGGTCATCACAGTGAGATGAATCACCCCATAGAGCAGGTCGTTAGATTAGCATACACGAGGCCTGGGGAGCAAGTCTAGCAATATGTCTGCTGCGGGACGGACGTGTCTGCTGCCGCCCTCTGGCGCCCCCTGCAACTGCTGCTGCTGTAAAGGCTGGATCAACATGATACCTGGTTGATACCTGGTTGATACCTGGTTGATACCTGGTTGATACCTGGTTGATACCTGATTGATACCTGATTGATACCTGGTTGATACCTGGTTGATACCTGGTTGATACCTGGTTGATACCTGATTGATACCTGGTTGATACCTGTTGATACCTGGTTGATACCTGGTTGATACCTGGTTGATACCTGATTGATACCTGGTTGATACCTGGTTGATACCTGATTGATACCTGATTGATACCTGGTTGATACCTGGTTGATACCTGATTGATACCTGGTTGATACCTGGTTGATACCTGGTTGATACCTGGTTGATACCTGGTTGATACCTGATTGATACCTGGTTGATACCTGATTGATACCTGGTTGATACCTGGTTGATACCTGATTGATGGGGTTCTGGGAGTTGTTCTACTCCCCAAACCAGGCCCGAGGCCAAGCTTGACTTGTGAGAGTTTGATCCACAAGGCTGTAGATATGCCCATCATCTACTGCTAATCTACCCATCATCTACCCATCATCTGTTATCTGAGAAATATTCATTGTCTCACAAGGGTGAAGAGAAGTGTACCTCCCCGACTATGTACTCTTGAACTCTACCTCGAGTCTACCTAGAATTCACCGTGAGGTTACTGCAGTTTACCTAGAGTTTAGCGAGAGTTTACCTGTACTTTACCTAGGGTGGGTTGCTAGAGTTGTAGTGATCAAGCCGGGCCTGGGTTGTGATGTGATCTATAAGGCTGTTGTTTGGTGCGGCCCGCATAGCCTTTCCTCGGGTTTACCAAGCAGACGTGAGACATAACGTTCAGAGGTGGGGCCCAGGAACTACACCTGTCTAAAACACACACACACACACACACACACACACACACACACACACACACACACACACACACACACACACACACACACACACATATATATATATATATTATATATATATATATATATATATATATATAAAAGAACTCATGAATAGTACATGTGACAAGCTCACATATTAGAGGCCATTTTTTTCATTCAAAATATTATTCATATGTATGTTCGAGTGCATTAAAAGTATATGTCATTGCTATGTGTTTGCTCTCTCGTCGAAACCAGTTGTCTTGTCTACTTTGTGTCTGGTAAAATCTCGTACGTTGTGATCATGTCTCTGCTAGTTCTCGCATTTTCCGATGATGTTAAGTTCTCTTAGTTGTGGGATCAGCCTCGTGGCAAACTCACGGGGACACTCTTAATTTTTGTTTGACAAAATATGGGTTTCATGCTAGAGATGCATATTCAAGACCTAGTCTCACGTAGGTTACCCTTCCTTCCATCTAATATTATTAGTCATCATTATTGCAGGATTAGTGATATTAAATATAATAATAATTAATAAAATAACTCATGCAATATTCAATAATGCTTCTATGCAACACTCACCACAATCCCGTTTTTTGTTGCATCTCATTTCACGTTAAAAAATATATATATAACTACCTGTAGGTTCCTGCTCTCTTAAGGGCAAAACTCCCCACTTGCAATGTGGCGTTGCGGTCTCTATGGACGTCCAATAATGTGGGTTATCAAGAGACAGCTCATCCACAGGTCTTGTCTCAGACGTTCATCTCTTGCAGACAATGTTATCCCACTAGATCAAGTGGATGGTGCGAGATGGCAACTCCTCCCTCCATACTACCATAATAAACATTGTTTTGTTTTTTTCCATAAAGCGCGAAATATATTTGGCCGTCGCCACAGCTTTTGTGAAATGGGGTTGTGTACGTACCTAATTGTACTCACCTAATTGTGCTTGTGGGGTTGAGCTTTGGCTCTTTGGTCCCGCCTCTCAACTGTCAATCAACTGGTGTTCAGATTCTTGAACTATTCTGACGGTCGCATTCTTTGTCGTATTTGGTCTTAAAGTTGTGGATGGAGGTGGCTTCCACAACTTCTTCTTCTTGCAGTGAATTCCTCTTGTTGACCAGCCGTGCAGTACAGGGTACCAGCATAGTGCAGGGTACCACCATAGTACAGGGTACCAGTATTTGCCTCCATTCTTATTGTACTGTTAAGACCTGAAATGTTGTGTCGAGTTCTTCACATACCTCATTATCATTTTCTGTGACAGTTATAGAACAGCTTTAGCTGGTTCATAGCTTTTGCAGCAATGTCATTTGTAGTTGCGTCTCTCATCTCCCCTCCTGACACGGTTCTTCCTAGTTTCTGGTTCCTCTGAGTGCCTCTCTATTCTCCCCTATTCCTAATTTTTTGTCCCTTTTCAAGTTTTCTGTTTATTCTTTAGCTTACCAGCATTGCCTATTGAAACAAGTTTTACTTTAATTTTCTCATCCAATTTTATTGATATATACAAGAGTTGTTATATTCTTGTAGAGCCACTTGTACGCGCAGCGTTTCGGGGAAGTCTTTAATCCTATGTTCCCTGGAATACGACTCCCACGAAGAATCGTTGTTACAACCAAGTACCCATTTTACTGTTGGGTAAACAGAGGCTACAGTTAAGGATTTGCGCCCCGTAAATCCTCCCCGGCCAGGATACGAACCCATGATAAAGCGCTCGCGGAACGCCAGGCGAGCGTCTTAACCACTACGTCAAGGAGATTGGTGAGGACAGTCTCGGGTTATTCTCGAACATGCGGACCACCTGACCATCCCTGACCAAAGGGGGCCTGACAGCTGAGCGGACAGCGCTCAGGATTCGTAGTCTTAAGGTTCCGGGTCGTATCCCCGGTGGAGGCGGAGACAAATGAGGCAGTTTCTTTCACCCCTGATGACCCTGTTCACCTAGCAGTAAATAGGTACCTGGGAGTTAGACAGCTGCTACGGGCTGCTTCCTGGGGGATGTGTAACAAAAAGGAGGCCTGGTCGAGGACCGGGCCGCGGGGACGCTAAGCCCCGAAAATCATCTCAAGATAACCTCAAGACAGATAACCTTGACTGCCCATTGAATTTAGTGTGCACATCCTACCATATCTCTCACTCCAGTATGTAGCAATTTGTGTAGCAGCTTTCAATGTATGAAATATATAGATTTTCTCCATTCCAAGGAGAACAGTACCAGCCTTCCAGGGGGGGGGGGACTGGATATTCGTGTGGCTGCCTCGTATACTGCTTGCCAGAATGAGCTTCAGCTCCCGGGGCCCGACTCCATGATAAGGATAAGACCTCATAATCAATATTTATTTACGATGCTAAAACACATCACTGTTTCTTTGTCCCTCTGATTTCTTCTCTCCACTCTCCCTTCAGGAGCTGTGGGGTTCCGGGAAGGAGGTAATGAGGGTAGGGAGGTTACCTACCTATCTTACCTTACCTAAGAAGGGAAGGAAGAAGGCAGTACATTTTTATGTTATATTTCACGAGTTGAGAGAGTTGGTGTCGAAGCTGCATGTTGCTACACTGGTCTCACGAAGGTTGTGTGGTAGTGTGATTGTGGCTCTCTATCGTTTGTGAGGAAGCGGAGGTAAGGAGGGGGGGGAGGGGGAGGGGGAGCTAGAGTAAAGAAGGGAGGGAGACAGATGGGTATTAGGGAAGGGCGTTGGGAGGGAGGATGGCAGTGATGGAGGGAGGGAGGGGCGTGTATGAGGCAGGAGGGAGGGAGGGAGGGGCGTGTATGAGGCAGGATGGAGGGAGGGAGGGAGGGAGGGAGGGGCGTGTATGAGGCAGGATGGAGGGAGGGAGGGGCGTGTATGAGGCAGTGATGGAGGGAGGAAGGGAGGGAGGGAGGGAGGGAGGGGAGGGAGAGTAAGGTAGACTCATCAGGGCGTCCAACACCACATCTGACACGATGTAAACAATGTTAGTGATCAACCCTGACACACGCTGAGTCCGCCCGCACGCCCACACCCTCACACCTACCCGCACGCCCACACCCACCCGCTCCCCCACACCCACCCACCACCACCCGGCGGGTCCAGTACTCCCTGCAAGAACTAATCTAACCGTACCTGAACACCTCCATTCTTGTTCCAACAATATCTCTTCAATTTGTCGTCCGGATATTGAGCACACAATGTTGTCCTAGCGCGCCATGTGTCGCCTCTACTCCTCACGGCGTGGGTTCTGCACTTCCTGCCGTATATTTTCCTCCAGTATATAGTGTCAGTCTGGTGTACATCCTTAAGAGCCTGGCCACCAGTATATATGTTGCTACACTGGTAGGGACCAAAGAGCCAGAGCTCAACCCTCGCAAACACAACTAGGTGAGTACTGGTCTCACGAAGGTTGTTTGTGGTTGAGTCAGTAGGTTGATGTTGACCAGACCACACACTAGAAGGTGAAGGGACGACGACGTTTCGGTCCGTCTTGGACCATTCTCAAGTCGATTGTGTAGGTTGATGCTATAGTTGTGCTCAGTACGTTGATGCTATAGTTGTGCTCAGTAGGTTGATGCTATAGTTGTGCTCAGTACGTTGATGCTATAGTTGTGCTCAGTACGTTGATGCTATAGTTGTGCTCAGCAGGTTGATGCTATAGTTGTGCTCAGCAGGTTGATGCTATAGTTGTGCTCAGCAGGTTGATGCTATAGTTGTGCTCAGCAGGTTGATGCTATAGTTGTGCTCAGTACGTTGATGCTATAGTTGTGCTCAGCAGGTTGATGCTATAGTTGTGCTCAGTACGTTGATGCTATAGTTGTGCTCAGTACGTTGATGCTATAGTTGTGCTCAGCAGGTTGATGCTATAGTTACTGATTGGTTGTGCTGTCTAAACGTTAGGTCGTCAGACGTCAATTATCCCTCCCCCCCCCTCTCTCTCCAGATCCTTGAGACGGTGTTTCTATTCTACGGAGGAGACTGAGAAAACATGTAGAATGTTGATCAAGTATAGGTTGAGGCGGACTATAGTGCCTACAGGCACTCTGGGCCACAGTGCCAGCCATTGAGGCGCGTGGCACTCGGTGAGGCACTGCAGCAGTATGGCACTATGGGTGACCGCACCCAGTGTCTGGCCTAGTGTGTGAATGGTCAGGTTTATACACACACACACACACACACACACACACACACACACAACACACACACACACACACACACAGGTAGCCAGGTAGCCTGGTGGATATCGCGCAGGACTTGTAATTCTGTGGCGCGGGTTCGATTCCCGCACCCGGCAGAAACAAATGGGCAGAGTTTCTTCTTTCACCCTGAATGCCTCTGTTCACCTAGCAGTAAATAGGTACCTGGGAGCTAGTCAGCTGTTACGGGCTGCTTCCCGTGTGTGTGTATTCACCTAGTTGTGTTTGCGGGTGTTGAGCTTTGCTCTTTCGGCCTGCCTCTCAACTGTCAATAATGTGTGTGTGTGTGTGTGTGTGGTGTGTGTGTGTGTGGGTGTGTGTGTGTGTGTGTGTGTGTGTGTGTGTGTGTGTGTGTGTGAAAAAGTTAGTAATTAGTTGATTGATGGTCAGCAAGGCGGACAGTTCGCCTGCTTTCATACCTCTCACTGTATTTCCCACTTCTATACTTCCCTTCACCTATGCCTCTCCTTCCTCTTTACTCCCGAAAAAAAAAGTTGATTGACAGTTGAGAGGCGGGCCGAAAGAGCAGAGCTCAACCCCCCGTAAGCACAACTAGGCGAATACAACTAGGTAAATACAACTAGGTGAATACAACTAGGTGAATACACAACTGTACTGCTGACCAAAACATCAACCTCTTATCTCTTATCTGACCAAAACCTCAACCTCTTATCTATTGTTGCCTCGTTTGCCCAAGCGCTAAAGTGTCGTACATCGAGTGTTATATGCGTGGAGTGTCAAGTGCTACTCAGCTTCCTTCTCCAGCTGTTCTCAGTTCATCCCCCCCCCGCAGCTGGTCTCATGCCCCCCCCCCCGCAGCTGGTCTCATGCCCCCCCCCCAGCTGGTCTCACCCCCCCCCCCACACACAACACGCGACCGAGTGCTTATAAACTTGGAGTTATTTTCACAGGCGGGGACCGTAGACCCGAGCCCAGGGGCCCATAAATCCTCCAGTGCCTGGCTTAGGACATACATCATACATATGTATACTCGCCTCCACTAAAACACACACATGCGCGCACCAACACCATACAACTATGCTATGAGGCATATACGGTCGCTTCAGTCCTATATACACTGACAACAACTATACCAACATTATCACACAAAGACATTAATCTTGATTGATATATATCATTGTTATATATATATATATATATATTATATATATATATATATATATATATATGTCACTGATATATATCTCTTATTAACGTCATATATTAGCGAGAAAATCAACAGGAGCCGTAAAGAGGATTCGAACCTCAGTCTCAGAACTCAAACTGATCACATTAATGTTACTTCTTTGTGCACTATTATTATTATTATTATTATTATTATTATTATTATTATTATTATTATTATTACCATTTGCTTACTACTAATGACTTTACTAATAAAAACCACTGCATTGTCAATATATTTTAATATAATTTATGCTTATAATAATTGATTAGTTAAGTGTGCATTTAAGTTCCCGAAGGAGGTGGGTGAGGAACTGGTTAAGTAAACCTGCGAGCCAAGAATAGTAGCGTGAGGGAGGGTTGAGAAGCGGAGCAGCAGGAGTAGGCAGGCTGCCGGCCATTATTGTAAGTAGATATATTACGGTTAGTTAGGCAGCTGACTCCTCGTCTCAGATCTTCACGTATTACCGCAAGTTATACACACCATCTGGACACAAGCACATTATATGTATATATATATTACGTCAAGGTTCATGAGAATAGTCTCTGTCTCTTGTCTCTCTCTGTCTCTCTTTGTCTCTGTCTCTCTCTCTCTGTCCTCTCTCTCTCTCTCTCTGTCTCTCTCTCTCTCTCTGATGGATGAGTCACTCTGTACCCAGAGAGCAGACAGTAGGGAGACGCCGCCCTCACTTATAAGTACAAACAGTGCAAGTGCACGCACGCACGCACGCACGTACGCACGCACACACGCACGCACGCACGCACGCACGCACGCACGCACGTACACACACACGCACGCACACACACAACACCGAAAAAGCAGCTGAAGAGAGAGACTAGTTTCTCTCAGGAAAAAAATGAAACAATTGAGTTGCAAATGAAAACCACTTGCAGAGCTTCTCACGGCAACACAACTCAACAACCTCCCGTTACCATGTTGCAACAGCAGGCCAGTAGTGCAACTTGCAACACTGGCAGAAAGCTGCGACAAAATCAAGACAGGCAGTAATTAAAGGGCCCTGGGCGGATCAGCGGCCAGCAGACACAAACTTGATACGAGAGAGAGAGAGAGAGAGAGAGAGAGAGAGAGAGAGAGAGAGAGAGAGAGAGAGAGAGAGAGAGAGAGAGAGAGAGAGAGAGAGAGAGAGAGAGAGAGAGAGAGACACAGCCTCGTGAAGTGTTGATGGCCCGCAGACATTAACAGCCTCAATGCACATGAAGGAGGTCAAGGAGGTCAAAGGTTGTTAGGGCCTTAGTTTTGGCAAATCATTTTGATTCTTGGATACATCCCATGATACATTAGGCCTACAGTGTCCCAGGACAACTGACAAATACTTAATGTATTTGTTAATTGTTAGGATACATTGTTATCTTACCCTGAGGTGGCCCATGGAGTCAATGGCTGACGTGTGAATCACAGCCTGGTTGATCAGGTATCCTTTGAAGGAGTTTATCAAATTCCTTTTTGAACACCGTGAGAGGATATAAATCTACATCTTCTGTTCAACTTTACATAATGTTAGGTTGACAGACATAGACGCCAGGACAGAGAAGGTCACAGAAATAAAGTCGTTGGGGAGAGAAGCTGTGCTCTGACAGAAGTGTTGACAGGCTGATAAACTGACAAAACAACAGACAGCTTGGCAGGAAAGATAAATGTGCAGATTGATAACAGATTGACAGCTGTGGGCCGATTGATGACAGGTGGGCAAAATGGAGGTATATAAATAAAGAGATTGTGAGAGGAACAACACTGCCCCTCTGCCGTAATACTTTACCTGCACCACGCTCCCTATTAACAAATGGATTCAGCTGATTCATTAATCAAAAACACTGACATTAATGCCATAATGATGCAATTCGGAAGAATAATTCCTAACCTCTACGGCACCCCTGCCACGGCATCAAGTCTCCCACGTGCTGGGACCTCTGCTTCCTCAACACAGGGGCAGTTCGTCGCTATCGTTGTGGCATTAAGGTACATAGTAAGGACGTACGAAAGGGACACTGACCTCCCACACATTCGAAAGCCGCACTTGGAAGCACTTGGAAGACTTGGGAGCACTTGGAAGACTTGGGGGCAACACACAGGCAGACACCAAGAGTGGGACTGTCCGCTGGAAGTCAGAAAGCCGTGAAAAATACTAACCAATCAGGGGAAGAGCGTGGAGGTTCCTGCGGGTTCCCGCCTACGATTGGATCTGTGGAAATGAATGAACAGATATACTGGCTGTTGACCAGATCACACACTAGAAGGTGAAGGGACGACGACGTTTCGGTTCGTCCCTGGACCATTCTCAATCGACTTGAGAATGGTCCAGGACGGACCGAAATCGTCCGTCGGCACCTTCACCTTCTAGTGTGTGGGTCTGGTCAACATACTTTAGCCCGTTACTAGTGACTCATCGCCTGCAGATATACTGGCTGTTTGCAGTAGCTCCCGGCAAACACAGACGTGTACGGTCCCTATTGTGTACACCTTGTTACACAGCTGTTACATCTTGTTAGGAAGTTTATATGGCGTGTTAGATAAGTTGTTACAACTTGCTAGATGCGTGTTAGTACTTGTTAGATGTTACAAGTTGTTGGAACGTTATAGCAACGTGGTAGCTTCAGCGTGTGTTGTTGCAGGAGGGTGCTGAAGGAGACCATATTGTACACTTGGTACTCAAGGCTCTCGTACCAGGTAGAGGTCAGGCAACAGCACCCTGCCACGATAACGTAGGAGAGGAGGATAACATAAATCAGTGAACTTGTTGTTGGAACAATGTGGTGGCAACTGGCAGTCCCAGCCATTGTGGAGGAAAGGGAGGTGGCAGAGGTAGAGAGACTGGAAGAGCAATAATTCGTCTTGAAACACCCATAGAAACTCGGACTGGAAACAACAGCCGAGCAGAGGAGCTACAGAATCTGTCGTGAGTGACGGCCACTCACCGCCATGACCACTCAACCAGTCCTTCTAATAGAGCGTCGGATTTTGACGTATACTCTACCAAAGGCAAAAAAAAAAAAAACTGTCGTATTAGAAAATAGAAGAGGCTCGCGAAATTGACGTACTGGCGCGTCTGTTTCTGTTACGGCCTCTGGTAGGTTAGGATAGGGCACTTTAGTACGACTGTTTCTTGACGTTGGGAAATCTTAGGAGGACGGGCTGGACCACTACCTGACAGATTGTGCCCATCTAAGAGACGTTAGACATACGAGTAGAATAATACACCCATCATTGTTTAAATTAGGAAACCCCGATTTGTGAAATACATGTGCTATCCTTAAGAGGCGTCCCTCACTTTACACCCGCAAGATAACGTAAACTTGGAGGTTGTAAGATAATTCTTTTATCTTTTTTTTTCTACCACAGACGTGGCCACACATTTACAAAGGTAACCACCATATATACATTTTCATGTGTCCTCTATGGACAGTGTTAGAATCTGTTAAACATATAGTTCACGGATTTATTGAACAATCATCCAGAGAAAGTGATTGTAGTGCTTTTAAAAATGCTAAACTAACCTACATACATAAATTCACATTAAGTATTTACGTCTGTCCTACATAAACAGTGTTCGAGATGTCTTTTTACATAGTGTCATTAATGTGTGGTTACAAAAGATGAAATCCAATTCTGACCAGCCTCCACATATTCCTTGTTTGACAGTCTGTTCACTTGAGACAGTCTTAAACCCCAGCTGAGTCTGGGTACAAGTGACAGGATGAACAACCCAGCGGGTTTTCTTCCTATTAGGGAGTGTTGTGCTTAATGATAATGAGAAAGGTGATATTTTGTATTATGAAGGGGTGATACTTAAATATGACAGGCATAGATTATGGAGTTATTATATCTAACAATGGCAGTGTGTTCACGTAAGTATGAGTGACGCTGCCCAATAAACTAGCCCTTCGTGGCAAACTTAGACTAACTTAGACTAGACTCTTGGACTAAACAAGAAGTAGACTAACGGCATGTGTGTTGTGTCTCCCGCAGCAACACTACCTGATGCAGTACGGGTACCTGCCCACCTCGGACATGGAGACCGGCAACCTCCGCACCGAGGACCAGCTCAGAGACGCTATCCGCACCATGCAGGTCAGTCACCTCTTTACCACCACCTTTGTCTACCCTAGTAAGTTATATATTATATATATATATATATAAACTAAAGAACTTTTCTCCTAATGTTTATGTTCACCTAGCAATAAATAGGTGTGAGACGGCAGGCAGTGTGTGCACTTGCCTGCAGCACCGCCCAGGTGTACCTCTGTTAACTGGAAGTTAGGCAGCTGTTTGAAGCCCTAGGGGGGACCCCTATTTTCCTTAATAGTCTTCCTGTCTTCGAGTACGGGAAAATCATAAGGTGAACCATAATAATGACAAAAACACATGTATCTGTCTTCATTAATATTGTAACTTTATCCTTGTATGCACCGGGAAACTAAGTTTGGCAGAATCTGCTGGTTTTTCTAACGCCGTTTCCCTATCGATTTCTGTCTTTTAGTTAAGTAACCCCCCTTAAATTGCACGTTAATACAGTTTTCTGAAACTCTACGATCTGAACGTTTTTTATGATAGGAACGGTGAACTGAACTAAAACAAGACTACTCAGTAGGAGTGGTGCTGCGCTGGAAGTGCAAATTATATTTTAGTGGTTTATTAAGCTACTTCAAGAATCGTACAAGAAAAGGAAAAGACCTTTCCTCCACTCTTTCTCTTCCACCCCGCAGCGGTTTTGGCCACATTCCTATCACGGGGAGACTGGACGAAGCCACAAAGGAACTGATGAAGAGACCTCGGTGCTCCCTACCGGACGTGCTGCCCTCGGACTCCCACACCCGCGCCAGGAGGTTCGTCAAGCAGGGCAAGCGCTGGGACAGGTTCAACATCACCTGGGGGTAAGTACCACCAACCAGGGCATGCCGACACCTTCACAACGAATAGTGTTGAATCTTCTCTGTGTGTATCTTCTCTGTGTGTGAATCTTCTCTGTGTGTGAATCTTCTCTGTGTGTAATCTTCTCTGTGTGTGAATCTTCTCTGTGTGTGAATCTTCTCTGTGTGTCAATCTTCTCTGGGTCAATCTTCTCTGTGTGTAATCTTCTCTGTGTGTGAATCTTCTCTGTGTGTCAATCTTCTCTGTGTGTCCTCGTGTGTAATCTTCTCTGTGTGTGAATCTTCTCTGTGTGTAATCTTCTCTGTGTGTGAATCTTCTGTGTGTGATCTCTCTGTGTGTCAATCTTCTCTGTGTGTCAATCTTCTCTGTGTGTGAATCTTCTCTGTGTGTCATTCTCGTGTGGAATCTTCTGTGGATCTCCGTGTGTCAATCTTCTCTGTGTGTGAATCTTCTCTCTGTGTGAATCTTCTTCAATATTCTGCGTTTGAAATTTTATCAAATACAAGGAAGGGCACCTTTGAAAATTCATTGTTTTCAAGGTGTGAATAAATATGGAATATGTTAGTTTTTGGATGAAGTTACCTTGAAGGATACCTTGAGGTAATCTTGAAGGTTATCTTGAGGCTGGTCCGAAGATCAAAGTCGTCGGGCCGGGTAAGGTAAGGTAAACAAAACAAATATTCAATTCTTAAAGGAGTTCTATTATTGAGGGAAAGGAAGATATTCTTTTAACTTTTTGTATTTTACACCAGTAATAAATTAATGGTTAAAGAAAATAGATGGCGGGTTTCCCCTTTTGCTTTCACTGCTGATGAGGGGCGCTCCTGCTGTCACCCAGAGTTAGATTCTCGGGCAAAGTGAGATATTTGGCCCCAATCCTTACACCCGATGCCTCTGTTCACCTGATGGTAAAGAGGTCCAGGGGAAGGCCAGTGTTGGCCTAGCTTGGGGGGGGGACTTATATTATGATTGGATACACATAATGTTGTGCCGCGTTTGATATCCCACTGAATGCTGTTCCGTACTACTCTTTGGCGTTCTTCCCTTCATAATACTGTGTCAAACCTTTGCACCTGGAACGGGATTGTTGCGGGTGTCACACCTCTCAGAATATTGGTATTTGGCTCCCCATTATGCCCAACACCTTTCACTGGCTAAATACTCCTCACAAAAAGTTTATAACGTACAACAATTTATTAAATATATATATATATATATATATATATATATATATATATATATATATATATATATATATATATATATAGATTTATAATATATTTTATATATTATTAGTATTATTAAATATATGCAGTCAACGGTGCAGGCCTAGTTATGGAGTCTTCTCTGAGCTAGTATAACAATACCATGTTCAGAACAGATTTGGTTCAGATTTCCCGAAACGCTTGTGGTTTAGTGGCTTTAGGCATAGTATGTACTAGCTCTATCTAGAAATCCAACATTCTATTTCTAACTCATTTTGAATGTATTACTTTTACCTGCATAAACATTATTATTATTATATTATTATTATTATTATTATTATTTTTACAACTACACAATCACAGCCTAATTTATCTTTGTTTAAAACAAATCATCAGTATATGCAAAACACTTATTAGAAAAGAGGTGTTAGCTAAGAACCCATGAATCCCTAGCATACAACTTCGCTAAGTCCAGGTTGAGTTCCCAGACGGTACCGTACCGGGACATCTCATATCTTAGCTTTCACTTGTATGCCGATAGAAAAAGAAAATGATCACTCTATTAGGGTTCTTAGCTAACAACCTCTTTTCTAATAAGTGTTTGCATATACTGCATGATTTGTTTTAAACAAAGATAAATTAGGCTGGATGTGTAGTTGTAATTTAATAATATAATATTATAATGTTTATGCAGGTAAAAGTACATACATTCAAAATGAGTTAGAAATAGAATGTGGATTTCTAGATAAGCTAGTACATACTATGCCTAAAGCCATAATACGCAAGCGTTTCGGGCAAATCTGAACCAATCTGTTCTATATTATGTTATACTATCAAGAACTCATATAGTGACGTTGACTGCAAAATATATATATAGTATATATATATATATATATATATATATATATATATGATATATATATATATACTATATATATATATATATATATATATATATATATATATATTTAAATATTTATATTAATAAATTGTTGTACGTTATAAACTTTTTGTGAGGAGTATTTAGCCAGTGAAAGGTGTTGGGCATAATGGGGAGCCAAATACCAATATTCTGAGAGGTGTGACACCCGCAACAATCCCGTTCCAGGTGCAAAGGTTTGACACAGTATTATGAAGGGAAGAACGCC
>WNGS01001312.1:47321928-47331985 GCA_020271785.1 Procambarus virginalis
TGTGACAGGTGGAGAGTGACAAAGTTATGACAGGGAGACAGAGGAGGACAGACAGGACAGACAGACAGACAAGGGCAGTAAGGGTGCTCGCCACAAGCTTAGGGTGGGATAAAAGTTTGACCATACACGTCACTTGAGCGTGTACTCGCCTAAATACACTTGCCACTCAAGGCGCTAGCTCCTCAGCCCCGCCTTACCACTCTCCTAACGCCTTTCTAACAATCCCCATTAATAACCCCATCTCGCTTCAAGATCAATAAATAATTTCCCTAAGGGCTGATAACTTGTTTATCACCTGGAGGGAAGTAAACTGGTTGTACTCACCTAGTTGTACTTGCGGGGGTTGAGCTTCGGCTCTTTGGTCCCACCTCTCAACTGTCAATCAACAGGTGTACAGGTTATGTCGTGTGGGACTACACATGGTGTCAATAGGCTCAGGGGACCCTGCACGACGCTACTTAAGTTGCCGAAGGAGGTGAGGAACTGGTTAAGTAACAGTTCCTCAAGAGTTTGATCTTCCAGCGTCTCAGTGCTGGCGATCCAGGAGCGGAAATGCCAATGTGCTTGGGCAGGCGGGCCACCTCTACAGGGCTGGATCTGGCTTCCAAACAGGGATTTTTCCCATGTTTTCCTTCACTTGAGGAGGTAGCTGAAAAATTAACTCTCCAAAGTTCATTTTCCAATTTGATTTGCCCTGACGCTAACCATGCGTTTCCTTACCCTTGTTACATTATCAAAGGCAGAGTTGAATGGTTTTAAGTTGACTGATTGATTGATGACCACAAGAGGTGGCGTGGGCATGAATAAGGTTATACACGGGATACTCATATATAACCTGGGGAGGAGGTTAAGACCTTTACCCCCCCCTCCCCTCCCCCCACAAGTGGGGAGGGGAGTTAGCGAGACAACAAAAGAGTAGTACGGAACAGCATTCAGTGGATATCAAAGCGGCACAACATTATGTGTATCCAATCATAATATAAGTCACCCCCCCAAGCTAGGCCAACAACTGGCCTTCCATGGACCTCTGTACCATCAGGTGAACAGAGGCATCGGGTGTAGGGATTGGGGCCAAATATCTCACTTTGCCCGAGAATCTAACTCTGGGTGACAGCAGGAGCGCCCCTCATCAGCAGTGAAAGCAAAAGGGGAAACCCGCCATCTATTTTCTTTAACCATTAATTTATTACTGGTGTAAAATACAAAAAGTTAAAAGAATATCTTCCTTTCCCTCAATAATAGAACTCCTTTAAGAATTGAATATTTGTTTTGTTTACCTTACCTTACCCGGCCTCGACGACTTGATCTTCGGACCAGCCTCAAGATAACCTTCAAGATTACCTCAAGGTATCCTTCAAGGTAACTTCATCCAAAAACTAACATATTCCATATTTATTCACACCTTGAAAACAATGAATTTTCAAAGGTGCCCTTCCTTGTATTTGATAAAATTTCAAACGCAGATATTGAAGAAGATTCACACAGAGAGAAGATTCACACACAGAGAAGATTGACACACAGAGAAGATTCACACACAGAAGATTCACACACAGAGAAGATTGACACACAGAGAAGATTCAAACACAGAGAAGATTGACACACAGAGAAGATTGACACACAGAGAAGATCACACACAGAAGATTCACACACAGAGAAGATTGACACACAGAGAAGATTCACACACAGAGAAGATTGACACACAGAGAAGATTGACACACAGAGAAGATTGACACACAGAGAAGATTCACACACAGAGAAGATGACACACAGAGAAGATTGACACACAGAGAAGATTGACACACAGAGAAGATTCACACACAGAGAAGATTCACACACAGAGAAGATTGACACACAGAGAAGATTCACACACAGAGAAGATTCACACACAGAGAAGATTGACACACAGAGAAGATTCAACACTATTCGTTTGTGAAGGTGTCGGCATGCCCTGGTTGTGGTACTTACCCCCAGGTGATGTTGAACCTGTCCCAGCGCTGCCCTGCTTGACGAACCTCCTGGCGCGGGTGTGGGAGTCCGAGGGCAGCACGTCCGGTAGGGAGCACCGAGGTCTCTTCATCAGTTCCTTTGTGGCTTCGTCCAGTCTCCCGTGATAGGAATGTGGCCAAACCGCTGCGGGTGGAAGAGAAAGAGTGGAGGAAAGGTCTTTTCCTTTTGCTTGTACGATTCTTGAAGTAGCTTAATAACACCACTAAAATATAATTTGCACTTCCAGCGCAGCACCACTCCTACTGAGTAGTCTTGTTTTAGTTCAGTTCACCGTTCCTATCATAAAAAACGTTCAGATCGTAGAGTTTCAGAAAACTGTATTAACGTGCAATTTAAGGGGGTTACTTAACTAAAGACAGAAATCGATAGGGAAACGGCGTTAGAAAACCAGCAGATTCTGCCAAACTATAGTTTCCGGTGCATACAAGGATAAAGTTACAATATTAATGAAGACAGATACATGTGTTTTTGTCATTATTATGGTTCACCTTATGATTTTCCCGTACTCGAAGACAGGAAGACTATTAAGGAAAATAGGGGTCCCCCTAGGGCTTCAAACAGCTGCCTAACTTCCAGTTAACAGAGGTACACCTGGGCGGTGCTGCAGGCAAGTGCACACACTGCCTGCCGTCTCACACCTATTTATTGCTAGGTGAACATAAACATTAGGAGAAAAGTTCTTTAGTTTATATATATATATATATAAATATAACTTACTAGGGTAGACAAAGGTGGTGGTAAAGAGGGACTGACCTGCATGGTGCGGATAGCGTCTCTGAGCTGGTCCTCGGTGCGGAGGTTGCCGGTCTCCATGTCCGAGGTGGGCAGGTACCCGTACTGCATCAGGTAGTGTTGCTGCGGGAGACACAACACACATGCCGTTAGTCTACTTCTTGTTTAGTCCAAGAGTCTAGTCTAAGTTAGTCTAAGTTTGCCACGAAGGGCTAGTTTATTGGGCAGCGTCACTCATACTTACGTGAACACACTGCCATTGTTAGATATAATAACTCCATAATCTATGCCTGTCATATTTAAGTATCACCCTTCATAATACAAAATATCACCTTTCTCATTATCATTAAGCACAACACTCCCTAATAGGAAGAAAAACCCGCTGGGTTGTTCATCCTGTCACTTGTACCCAGACTCAGCTGGGGGTTTAAGACTGTCTCAAGTGAACAGACTGTCAAACAAGGAATATGTGGAGGCTGGTCAGAATTGGATTCATCTTTTGTAAACACACATTAATGACACTATGTAAAAAGACATCTCGAACACTGTTTATGTAGGACAGACGTAAATACTTAATGTGAATTTATGTATGTAGGTTAGTTTAGCATTTTTAAAAGCACTACAATCACTTTCTCTGGATGATTGTTCAATAAATCCGTGAACTATATGTTTAACAGATTCTAACACTGTCCATAGAGGACACATGAAAATGTATATATGGTGGTTACCTTTGTAAATGTGTGGCCACGTCTGTGGTAGAAAAAAAAAGATAAAAGAATTATCTTACAACCTCCAAAGTTTACGTTATCTTGCGGGTGTAAAGTGAGGGACGCCTCTTAAGGATAGCACATGTATTTCACAAATCGGGGTTTCCTAATTAAACAATGATGGGTGTATTATTCTACTCGTATGTCTAACGTCTCTTAGATGGGCACAATCTGTCAGGTAGTGGTCCAGCCCGTCCTCCTAAGATTTCCCAACGTCAAGAAACAGTCGTACTAAAGTGCCTTATCCTAACCTACCAGAGGCCGTAAAACAGAAAACGCGCCAGTACGTCAATTTCGCGAGCCTCTTCTATTTTCTAATACGACAGTTTTTTTTTTTTTGCCTTTGGTAGAGTATACGTCAAAATCCGACGCTCTATTAGAAGGACTGGTTGAGTGGTCATGGCGGTGAGTGGCCGTCACTCACGACAGATTCTGTAGCTCCTCTGCTCGGCTGTTGTTTCCAGTCCGAGTTTCTATGGGTGTTTCAAGACGAATTATTGCTCTTCCAGTCTCTCTACCTCTGCCACCTCCCTTTCCTCCACAATGGCTGGGACTGCCAGTTGCCACCACATTGTTCCAACAAACAAGTTCACTGATTTATGTTATCCTCCTCTCCTACGTTATCGTGGCAGGGTGCTGTTGCCTGACCTCTACCTGGTACGAGAGCCTTGAGTACCAAGTGTACAATATGGTCTCCTTCAGCACCCTCCTGCCAAACACACGCTGAAGCTACCACGTTGCTATAACGTTCCAACAACTTGTAACATCTAACAAGTACTAACACGCATCTAGCAAGTTGTAACAACTTTCTAACACGCCATATAAACTTCCTAACAAGATGTAACAGCTGTGTAACAAGGTGTAACAATAGGGACCGTAACGTTCTGTGTTTGCCGGGAGCTCTGCAACAGCCAGTATATCTGCAGGCGATGAGTCACAGTAACGTGGCTAAAGTATGTTGACCAGACCACACACTAGAAGGTGAAGGGACGACGACGTTTCGGTCCGTCCTGGACCATTCTCAAGTCGATTGAGAATGGTCCAGGACGAACCGAAACGTCGTCGTCCCTTCACCTTCTAGTGTGTGATCTGGTCAACAGCCAGTATATCTGTTCATTCATTTCCACAGATGCCATCGTAGGCGGGAACCCGCAGGAACCTCCACGCTCTTCCCTGATTGGTTAGTATTTTTCACGGCTTTCTTGATTCCAGCGACAGTCCCACTCTCTGGTGTCTGCCTGTGTGTTGCCCCCAAGTCTTCCAAGTGCTCCCAAGTCTTCCAAGTGCTTCCAAGTGCGGCTTTCGAATGTGTGGGAGGTCAGTGTCCCTTTCGTACGTCTTACTATGTACCTTAATGCCACAACGATAGCGACGAACTGCCCCTGTGTTGAGGAAGCAGAGGTCCCAGCACGTGGGAGACTTGATGCCGTGGCAGGGGTGCCGTAGAGGTTAGGAATTATTCTTCCGAATTGCATCATTATGGCATTAACTGTACATTTTTTGTTAATGAATCGCTAATCCATTTGTTAATTAGTGGCGAGCGTGGTGCAGGTAAAAGTAATTACGGCCAGAGGCGTGGCAGTGTTTGTCTCTCATCAATCTCTTTATTTATATATCCTCCATTTTGCCCACCTGTCATCAATCGGCCCAGCTGTCAATCTGTTATCAATCTGCACATTTATCTTTCCTGCCAAGCTGTCTGTTGTTTTGTCAGTTTATCAGCCTGTCAACCTGTTTACCATTCAGCCAAACTGTCAGCAGTATATCTGTCTAACAAATTATAATTTGTATACATTTACCTGTCCTTTCTGTTCAAGAATGTGTGTTGTTTGTTGTTGTTGTGTGTGCTTGTGAGGCCGGGTGTAATATTGTTAGTGCTTCTTGTTGTTGACCTCGACCATGTCTCCTTGTAGACTATTGCTGGCGACTCTTGCCTGTGTGTGTGTGTGTGGTGTGTGTGTGTGTGTGTGTGTGTGTGTGTGTGTGTGTGTGTGTGTGTGTGTGTGTGTGTGTGTGTGTGTGTGTGTCCGTCCCCTACCAACACCATTAGAGACAGACATTAAAAGCCACAATTAACTCAAGGGGGTCCAAACGCCACAAGTATGATACAAGACAACAACACTGGCGCCGTCTGCCTTAAGTGTGTGAATGAATGACACTAACTACCGAGCCAGTTAAGTCTTAACGAGTCAACAGTTACGCCTGGAAGACTCAACAGTTGCGTCTTGAAGACTCCAAACAGCTGTGTCATCAAGATTCAACAGTTACCTGTAAACGGTCAACAGATTACAGTACTCCCGCCGCCGGCAGTTTAGTGGCCTGCAGTAATGTCTCACAAGAGCTTCTCCATACCAATGAAAAAAGACAAGAATTCAGTCACAAATGTTGCGCCACACTGCTCAGTTTCCCGCACTTTTAGAACTAAGAATTGTCCTTCATGGACCATTCAAGATTACAGAGACTGTGATCTAGTGTTCGAGCTGCCGCCCGGTTCACAAGCAGCGCCTCTCTATACATTCATATACTGGTGAGAAAAGCTATGAGGACGATCATAAACGTCTCATTAGACCATCAATTGGCACGACGGTCATGGCACCTTGTACGTTTAGGGGTCATCCTGGACATTATGGGTTCGAATCCTGGTTGGGTCATTTAAGAGTTCTTAGTGATACATGGGTTCGAATCCTGGTTGGGTCATTTAAGAGTTCTTAGTGATACATATACACTAAGTATATGTGTGCGAATGAGACCACACTGTACTTCATACTCTGGTCAGAGACATGGCTGTTGGAGCTAAACCCAGAGAAGTGTAATGAGTACGAGGACACGAAGAGAGAGGGAGAACAACCCCTTGGCTTGGCCAACACACAACCTCCAAGTTACCCTGAGGTTGTTTTGAAGATCAGTGTTCCCAAAGTCTGGACTAGGAGGCATGAAGCAGTTACACAACTACTTCCGAAACCTCTACATCTTTTATCAATGTTTGGCGGCTTTGTGGACACACGTTGCACAGTTCACGAGGATGGAAACTTGCCAGTCAAACGTTGTTATTGTTATCAGAGCCTCGTGGTGCCTCGGAGCTCACCAGATCTTCAGTAGACCTCAACAAACACGCCAAAAGCTGAGGCGAGATGTAGAGGTTGGTGAGCACTGGTGTAACATCCCTGGAAACACAAACCGAAACTGTTTCTATTTTCCGCTTGTTACAACTTGTAATAAAGTTGTTGCATCTTGGCTTAACGTGTTTATGACGTATTAGAACGTTGTTACAACTTGCTATATTGGTTGTTATAACTGGTTAGGTGTTAAAACTTGATCGAACGTTGTACCAACGTCGTAGCTTCGGTGTGTGTTTGGCGGGATATGGATGACTCTAGGGCCTGGTCTCACAAGACTGAGGGAGGCAGGAGGGCGGTACACGCGGGTCTGGCCACAGTGTTGAAGCCATACACCACCTGAAAGGGTAGACACAGATACTCATACAAAAACAAAACACAAAATGACAGGAACGGAAGCTACACACATTATGGGGTCCTGTAGCACAGTAGTCTGCGTTCTCTTGACTCACACTTGAGGGCTACACACATTATGGGGTCCTGTAGCACAGTAGTCTGCGTTCTCTTGACTCACACTTGAGGGCTACACACATAGCCCCATTGTGGGCCCCCTGCCCACAGGGGCACCAATACACGGCCCCCTGCCCACAGGGGCACCAATACACGGCCCCCTGCCCACAGGGGCACCAATAAACACCCCCTGCCCACAGGGGCACCAATAAACACCCCCCTGCCCACAGGGGCACCAATAAACACCCCCCTGCCCACAGGGGCACCAATAACAACCCCCCCCCCCTTAACCAGAGGAACCCCACTCACCCGACCTCCACAATTAAAGAAAACGGCTCTCACACCATCTTTCAATCATAGAAAATGAGAACCGCTGCTCCAGCAGGCCCTTAAAAACATGATATTCGTTAATGTCCACGATACTATCTGGACCTCTAGTACATCCGGCGGTTAGGTCGAGAATCCAGAGGGAGAGTAGCGTCACATAGGCCCCTGTGTCACCAGGCGTCATCCCGCTTTATCGTCGAATAAAGGAGGAGTCGGGCACAAGAAAGAGCTATCCCCTGTGGTCACTAAGATCCACATTCCCGAGTCTGCTAGCCACATTTAAACCCCTAACGCGCTCTTGATTTGGGTACAGTTTGAGTCTATTGGTCCCGCCTCGGATATAATGAGTCGCAATGATAATAAAATGATGATTATTGTTGATAGTGATAATGATAATGATGATAATGATGGGGTTCTGTATCATCATCATCACAACGCCGTACAATGTACTAAGAGGACTCCGGCAAGTGAAGAAAAGGAAGAATGGATCGTGTCTAATTTGTGATACTTCCGGAACAAATGTCCCCGCGGCCCGGTCTCTGAGCAGGCCGTCTGGTTGGTGGTCTGAACAACCAGGCTGATAGCCGCTGATGCTCGCTATATGACGTAAGTCACAGCCTGGTTGATCAGGTATATCTTTTCAAAGGTTTATCAAGTCCTCTTTTGAACACCGTGAAAGGTCGACCAGTTATGTATAGAGGGAGAGTGTTGAGAGAGGTCGACCAGTTATGTATAGAGGGAGAGTGTTGAGAGAGGTCGACCAGTTATGTATAGAGGGAGAGTGCTGAGAGAGGTCGACCAGTTATGTATAGAGGGAGAGTATTGAGAGAGGTCGACCAGTTATGTATAGAGGGAGAGTGTTGAGAGAGGTCGACCAGTTATGTATAGAGGGAGAGTGTTGAGAGAAGGTCGACCAGTTATGTATAGGGAGAGTTTTGAGAGAGGTCGACCAGTTATGTATAGAGGGAGAGTGTTGAGAGAGGTGTCGACCAGTTTTTATAGAGGAGAGTAGTTTGAGAGAGGTCGACCAGTTATGTATAGAGGGAGAGTGTTTGAGAGAGGTCGACCAGTTATGTATAGAGGGAGAGTGTTTGAGAGGTCGACCAGTTATGTTATAGAGGGAGAGTGCTGAGAGAGGTCGACCAGTTTTTAGGTATAGAGGGAGAGTATGAGAGAGGTCGACCAGTTATGTATAGAGGGAGATGTTGAGAGAGGTCGACCAGTTATGTATAGAGGGAGAGTGTGAGAGAGGTCGACCAGTTATGTATAGAGGGAGAGTGCTGAGAGAGGTCGACCAGTTATGTATATAGAGGGGTAGAGTGTTGAGAGAGGTCGACCAGTTATGTATAGAGGGAGAGTTGTTGAGAGAGGTCGACCAGTTATGTATAGAGGGAGAGTATTGAGAGAGGTCGACCAGTTATGTATAGAGGGAGAGTGTTGAGAGAGAACACCTAGCAGGAAGATAGGCGTCACAGAGGAGGAAAAGTCTCTTGATTGATCCCTTCAAAGGAATGTTTACGGATGATATCAAATTAATGACAAGAGTCTTGATAAGTTTAGATTCGGAAAAGACCTGGGTAAATACTAGTTAAAAATACAGGGGTGTTGATTTTGTAGGGTAATTACCGATAACATAATAGACGTGCGATCCCTGGATGGTTTCAAGCGTAGGTTAGACATGTATATGAATAAGTTTGTGAGGATATAAACGGAGATGCCATAGGTCTTCTGTAATATCTACTTCTTTTTGTACGAGCAGTTTGTGCAAAGGTTTTCTCCTCTTATTTCCTTCAATATTCAAAATTCTAAATTTATATATCATATTAACCTAGAATATATCTATCCATGCATTAGATACAATATTGGAAAAGAAAAATAGTCAATGTTTTGCGGGCCCAGAGACCGGAAGATCAACAGGTGGAACGTCACATAATTTTGGGGTCCTTATCGTACCCGTGGCAGCGCGCGACATGATCAGCTGACACAATGTAAACAAGTCCCTGAACTACGGTGACTGAGATAACACGAGCTGAAATTCCCATACACGATCCCTCCTTCCCAGTGTGTGGGGGGGGTGGAGTGGGCACGTGGGTGGTGTGGGTGTGGGAAGTGGGTGATGTGGGCGTACGTGGGCGTGGACACCGTAAGTGCTTCGCCCACGTACTGCAAATACAAATAATTGCCCGCAGAACCTCCCTATGCCTCATTATGCACAGTAGGCTAACATATAATAATATTTATTTATATTTGAGAAAGTTCCCATTTTCAATGACCAGCATGTTAAAATTGATGCATGTGTCTTTGGGGTCGGTCGCTGCATGGAATGAACATACCCTGAGCACGGGTTGCAGGGAGTCGTCGCCCACTCCTCCACCTATATACAACCATCTTTAGTCCAAGATACAGTTCAGTACGTGCTTTTTATTTTTAAATTGTCTCATGTATCACACGAGCCAAATTGTTCGATAAATGTTGGAATGTAATCAGTTGTGGTCACTAGGGCTGGGGGGGGTGGGAGGGGGGGGCGGATTAAAGAGCATTTTGCCATTGTTAATGAGGACTAGATGCCTGGTGATTGGTGAGGATGATGACTAGTAGATCAGTAGGTTAGTCGGGTTCACCCCACGGTGGCACCACACGACGCCTCCTCTTACCCAC
>WNGS01001312.1:47352874-47367971 GCA_020271785.1 Procambarus virginalis
ATTTAGACTAAGGGGTGAATATCTAGATGATTTCGGATGCTTAGCATCCCCGCGGCCTGTCCTCAACCAGGTCTCCTTTTTGTTACACCCCCCCCCCTTCCTGGAAGCAGCCCATAGCAGCAGCCTAACTCCCAGGTACCTTTTTACTGCTAGGTGAACAGGGGCATCAGGGTGATAAACTGCCCATTTGTTTCCACCTCCACCAGGGATCAAACCCAGAACCTTAGAACTTCGATTCCTAAGTGCTATCCATTCAGCTGTCAGGCCCCCAGGGCCAGGAGTCGTCAAGCATTTATGCAACCACTTAAGAATCCTGTGCATCTTTCAATGATCATAGCAGCTATGTTTACAGTTTATGAGATAAGAACTATAAGGTTGGTTTATAACAGTAATAATCTTGGGTTGTGCAGTCTTGAAGCGTAATATATGTAAAGAAGTCGCCATAACTGAGAATAGGTGTACAGGTTCGTAAATGCTCGACTCCGGGCGAGGTGCAGTAGCTTTCACCTGCGTGAGTTGGTATCACATGCGTAGACATGTAATTCTGGTCAAAGTATCAAAAGAAAATATACATGGCACTCCGATACTCAAGGCACTGAAGTATGTTACCACACCTCATGAGTAATAGTACTGTACCGAGGACTGGTACCTTTACCTGCATGGCTTCCAGAGAATGTCAACATTGCCACCACGTGAGTAATTATGACATGTATACCTTTAAGATGACTCTTTGTGAGGTTAGAAAAAGTATTGTACTATGACCAATCACACACTCTTCAAGACTTGCATATGTACCCAACATTGTAAATATAAGTGACTATTTTTCTAATACTGTATCACTTTCATTTGTATCCTAAAAGCTTTTTCTACCATGCATTCCATTTTAATGTCAATGAATAATCATGAAGCAATATAATTTACAAGGACATGGTTGCCAAAGTCAGACATGTATATAAAAGACAAGAGAATAACCCACTATACAGAGAATAAGCCACAAATGTTGCTGAAATATATAACCATTTGTAGTAAGTAATTATCAAACGAGTGGCCACAAGCCAGAAGGCTATGTAGCACCATATAACCATTTGAAATGAAATTGACGACATTTTGGTTCCTTCAAATATGCATACAGATTTTTTATTGCAGATGGTTATCTAATAACTAATGGAAATTAACTAATCTGAATTCTTGCATTATGGTGAACTTGTGGGTTGACACTCATTGAGAACGCACACAGCTATGACTGTCACCCAGAACTGCAAGAGACTTTCCCTAACATTCTTCCAATCCTACAAAACTGCACCAACATGCATTTCCTGAGCAATAAAACTGCTAAAGATATACTTCCAGATCCATGAGACTGTCCCAACATAAGCTTCCAGGCCTGCAAGACTGCCCCCCAACATATGTTTCGATACATGAGATTTAACTAAACGAGGTCTATTGGCCCATACAAGCAGCTACTATTTATATCCACCCAAACTCGATTCATATTTATGTCTAACCTGCACTTGACATTAATAAAAGGGAAATAAACACGGTTTTAAAATAATTTAAAAAAATAAATAAACTAGAATATATATTTAGAAAAGACCTGGTTAAATAATGATTTGAAACAGGGTGTTGATTTAAAGAACAAATTACTGGCTAACTTAATAGGCATAATATCGATGGATTTTTTACGTGCACAGAACACCGCTTCATTTTCAACTCACAATCGGGGATTTCGGGTTCGATTCCTAGGTGGGATAGAAATGACAGGGACTGCTTTGTATGTGCCAATGTTCTACGCAATGTTCTAGTTTGAGTTTATATAATTAAAACATTTATAATCCCTCTGATATACTCTTTCATCCATTTACATACTATAATCATGTCACCTCTTGCTCTGTCATTCTTGAGAATGTAAATTAAGCTTTTTTTTTAATCTCTCTCTCTATATGGAAGATTTCTAATTCCTTGGATTAACTGCATCATCCTTCTATGTACAGTAGGCTTCCAAGTGAGTATACTGTATATCTATTCTATACAATGGAAACAATTTCAAATCTTAATGAGGCCTAACAAGGATAAGATAAAGTTTAATATTAAATGTTGGTTTGGTCAACTGCAGGAGTTGATAATTCCATCTCGGTACCTTACTGACCAACCAGCAAGAGTAACAAGAAAAGCATGAGAAAAAAAAAAGGCGTATGTATGAAATACATATAGCAGGGCAGGCAACCCCCCACCCACATCCCCCCCCAAATGGTTCTGAATGTAATAAAACGCCAGTTACTGGGCGAGCCCTGTTGGCTCCTCGAAGCTGTCACACTGTTTAAGTGCCATACTACTAGGTGTCATCAGTCGTGGAGTTCTATTGGCCAACCGGGGACCACGAGCCAGAACCTGACTTCCTCAGAGAGGCAAAGGGAGCGATAGCCTGTGAACACTTTACATTTAAGGTGCATCAAACCTGGCCTGGAGCCAGGCTCAACTTGTGATAACTTGGATAACACTGTTGCCTGGAGTGGTCTGCAGACTCTCGTATCCAATATAACCCGGCTGGTCAGGCAATTCTTGCAGGAATATTAAACTTTTACTTGAAGTCCACTTCTGTTTTGGCAGTACTGTACTGTATTTCTTATGCTTCTTGGGAGGGTATTGAACCTATAATGTTTATACAGTGTTTGTTGATTTTGCCTTTGGCACTTCTACTTCTAACTGGCTCTTTTTGGCATTTCCTACCATGTTCACTTCAACATGTTGTTATTTTACTATGCAAATTTGGGACCTGGCTCTATTAGTATTTTTATATACTAAACTAGGAAAGATAAAATAATGCACATTATTTTATGTAAGATAGTATTGCCAAGAATGGAGAAAACAGCCAGTAGTGATTTACTGTCTGATGAACTATGAACAGTGTGGAATGAATTAAAGTCAACTTAAATCTGAAATTTTATTTATTTTACACTCTACTTGCAATGATTAACAGGTTTCTACTCATCTCCGACGAGAAAACCTTAATACAGACAGGTACTCTGGACCAGTCCTGCGAGATAATACACAGGCACATGTAAATCCAAATTTGGCCATCACCTGCTCAATTTCAGCAGGATCATTTTCCTTTAGTACCACCAAGTAAAATACCCCTTGAGGTGATAACAGGGTATCAACACTTGGTAAAAGTCTATCTATAACCTCACGTCCACGCTCACCTCCTGCCCAGGTGTATTCCAAGTCTCCCTGACCAACCTCTTCTGATGGAGTGACAACATAGGGAGGATTGAATAGCAACACATCAACAGGCCATTTAGTGTTGTCTATTATGCCAGTCACTAAATCTGTACATACAGACTGAATACTCACACCATTTAATCTTCCAGTTTCTTTGGTAACATGACATGCACGGGGGTTGATATCTGTGCTCATATAACAGCACTGGGATCCTAAAGCAGTACCCAAAGCTGTTATCACAACACCTGATCCTGAACCAACTTCCAAACACAACAATGGTTTGTGTTTGTGGAGAAGTTCTAAATCTTTTTCCAAGGCATCAATGAGCAAGAAACTATCTTCCGATGGCTCATATACATGTTCCAGATCTTCAGCAGTAATGTGGGAAAAAATTGGAGTCTTAATTGCATTATTTGAGTTCTCCATCCTTTACACAGTCGTAATGTTAAAGATGGGTAAAATTGAGGATAGTAAAATAACAGAAGCAGATTATAAAAAAATATAAATATTATGATTCGCAAATGACTAGATGCACAGCAGTATGCCTGAGTCAGGCATATTTACATTGACTTTATACAAGAACTTTATACCTAATAGCAAAATAATAATGGAATGTTAGTCATGAATATTGGCACACTAGATTTACTTTATAAAACTTCCAGCTATATATCTTTGAACAAAATCCCTAAAGAGAAGGTGCTATATGAAGGAAATTATTATGAACTCTGTAAATCAGGTAGAGTACATGACAATCCAAGCTGCATATGTGCACTAAACCAAATTTCACTTGACAAATATTCAGAATGTCACTTGCAGCTCACCAATTTATAATATTTCGACATGTGAAGCTCTTTGGAAATACGTACTGTAATCTTTGTAGAGGAACCAAGTATTAGTTAAGGAGCATGAAGAGAGGTTGATGGTGTATTTGATAATGGGGAGGTTGTTTCTAGTAGAGCTCTACGACGTGCATTTTCCTTATTTACCTGAGAGTGTAACTTGTTGAGACGGTCCTGCAATGAAAGAAAACAGGTTTACTTACTTTTCCCTTTCATTTTGTATGCTATATTTTTTGTCATTTGGAATATCTAAATCAACCCCTCCTCCTAAAATAATATTGCTGTACAGTACTTACAGTAAGTATTTGGTCAAATGTATAAAGTACATGTAACTGTAAAGGTGGTACCAAGCAGGCCCCATGTAGCTTAATCATGGGCAAATTGATTAGAAATCAATGGATCCAAGAGAAGAAACACAAAGAGAAAAACATGTAGAAGTTGTAGAAAAACTTCCCAACACACCATGTAAGGGAATAAACACAGACCAAGGAAAGATCAACCTGCAAGATTGGATTTTGTTTTAACACGAAGTGAAATTGACATTGAGAACTGTTACGACCAGGGTGGTCTGTTGGTAGAGAAACACAGGGTTGAGAGTGTAAATCAGAGTGCATAATTATTATCAGTGGAGTGACTTCAGGGTACTCACTTAGTTGTCCTTGTGGGGGTTGAGCTCTGGGGGCCAGATTCACGAAAGCACTTATGAACGTTTACATCTTTCCTCAATCTTTGACGGCTTTGGTTACATTTATTAAACAGTTTACGAGCATGAAAACGTCCCATTTAACTGTTGTTATTGTTATAAACAGCCTCCTGGTGCTTCGGAACTCAATTAGCTGTTTAATAATTGGAAACAAAGTCGCCAAAGATTGAGAAAAGATGTACAGGTTCGTAAGTACTTGCATAAGTGCTTTTGTGAATCTGGCCTCTGGCTCTAGTTCACTTCTCAACTGTCAATCAACTGGTACACAGATTCCTGAACCTACTGGGCTCTATCATATCTACATTTGAAACTGTATGGACCACATCACTACCTAATGCATTCCATCTGTTAACTACTCTAACACTGATGCGAGATTCAACAGGTGATGTGAGAGGTGCGAATTCCCTACACACTGTAGGGAATGACATCATGTCATACCGTAGACCCGACATCATGGCATACAGAGGAACCGAGGCCAAGATCATCGACACCCAGGTTACCTACACTAACTACTGGTGTTACAGTGCTGCTGAGGGACACGATTATTTGTATGTGAACTACTGGCTATGTTTAGACTTTGTACTTATTAATTAAATATTACATAGCCAGTAAGATTATTAATTTGTGTGGTATTTATGTTATAATTGGCAAAGTTGACCAACAGGGTAGGATGTATGAAGTACGAGTTTTTTTGTGTAACACTACCAGTAGGCAGGGGAAGTATTCAATTGAGTAGAGACAGGTTATGGGAAGGTGTAGTGCCTTGAGCTGCACATCGTACCGATTCCTGAGCCTACTGGGCTATGTCATATCTACATTTGAAACTGTGTATGGAGTCGGCCTCCACCACATCAGATGAACAAATCCACAAGGTCTCAATGCCAGTAAGTCGGTAACTTCTTCTATTACTACATTACTCTCCTGGTAAGTCAATACTTTATATGCATTTTAATGGATGCAGGCCCACTGACATTTATTTTCCCTTGGGAAGGAGGTGTTGCCTGGGATCAGACTGGTCAAATGAAATCCCATATGGAATGAATCTTCCTGACCCATATACAGTAATTCGTTCATGTGAGGATGCATTGTACTTACTATCACTATCCACTTACAGTAATTATTTTGAGGGCTTGAGCTTCTCTAATTGCTACACTGTCAGCAAATTATTTCATTTTAGCCTCTAATAATTTTTCTGGTGCAAAGGATATTTCTAGCTCAGAAAAATAGGTTAGATGGGAAAGGTTCATTAAAGTTACTAAATTATACATTACAAATATTATTAGTTGATTAATGATACATTTCATAACAGTGCGACTCTCCAATTATCTAGACCAGCTGGTATGGCTAGGAGTCTGTCAGGGGACATTAAAGAAAATATACATCACTATTTATGGCATAATAACTTAAGAAGGCTTATTTTATGTTAGATAAAAATATTTGTAAATTCTTCTCAGGCAACAAGGGATTTTCCTGGTTATTGGGGCCAGAATGGGGATCCCCCATTAACTATACAGTGCAACTACCTGGTAAACAAGGACAAGAGATCTTTCTAGTTCTGGGTAATCTGAAAATCAAGATAATGCAGGTACAGTACCACAATACAATATATAGTATCATGGATACTCAACCACTCCAACATACCAGCAGTCATCCACAGCAGCTTTACAAGGCCAGGTGTACAGGGCTTCTCATAAGTTATTATGCATAAATACATTCACCTCTCTTCGCAAGCTGCTTCCACTCAAGCCTTGTCCCTTACCATATTCCATTACTTGTTCACTCACTCACCATGTCAGCCCTCCTCCTCCCTGAGCTGCACCAAAAGTTTGTCTACATCGTAAGGTATTTTTTAAGGTCAAAATTTGACATCTTACCTGAAATTTGAATTATCTTATAACATATTACTGAACTTGCCTGCGTATTCTGGAGGATATTGTTCACTACCACTACTCTTCTCTTTGCATTCTGTAGCTTCTTAATATAAGCGTCCAGTTGCAAGGGACAACGAGTCTGCTCCTGCACCCGGGACAACTCTGCTGCCAGTCCTTCTAGCTGCTGGTGCAGCTCACTCTGACTCACTCTGAAGACCATCAAATTTAATACAATGTACAAGATAAACTGTTCACCTAAACATTTTGTGACTACTGAAACATTACTAGTTTGTCATTCAGTATATAAAAAGTTTTATAAAATGCAGTAAAAGTTTTTTACTTGAGCTTCCTTAAAAAACACAAAATACAGCAGTTAGTTTTGAACTTAAAGAGACATCATAAACAAGAGAGGTATCCACAGATATGATTTTCACAGAATAAGGACAGTGATATATCAATCCATTTTCATAATGCACTACAATTTTTATGCTGTTGACCACAAAGTAAACACTGCCATGCTTAGTGAAATTAAAAGAAGCATAACGTTAATGCTTCCTCTGGGCACTGGCCTCAATACATTGAATAGGTTGCCTACGGTTTTATCCTCTTGATTAGGTAAAGCCTTTTTAAATTTGATGCTTGTACAATCATGAGCACAAGCTGTCACAAGAGAAAGTCTGGTCTAGAGGTAGGAGGAGAGAGGGGGGGGGGTCTAGAGGTAGGAGGAGGGGGTGGCGGTCTAGAGGCAGGAGGAGGGGGGGTCTAGAGGCAAGAGGAGGGGGGCGGGTCTAGAGGCAGGAGGAAGAGGTGGGGTCTAGAGGCAGGAGGGGGGTGGGCGTCTATGGTGGGTGGTGAGCCAGGCGGGGAGTCCAGGAAGGGTCCCGTACCTGGTAGCACGGACACGGTCGTCGAGCTGGTCGAGGCAAGGCTTGAGGAGGCCGACGATGCCGTCAACGAGAGCGTCCCTGGTGGGGGAGACGAGGTCCTCCGTCCTGTCGTCGACGGAGGTGCACGAGCTTTCAGTGTCCGCCATCACTGTTTACCTCCTCAACCTCACTCCGATTACCTCACTTCTCTCACATAATTCCTATATATTATATAATGCACCATTATACTGATCAATATTGCCTTATTGTTATTAACTTTATCTTTTATAAAGTATTAATGAACTTTATATTGTGTCAACTAAGTTTCTTAAAATGGAAAAGTATGAATAAAGTGCTTGAATTTGAATTGGGATTAAATATTTATATACAGATCCACGCGACAAATATATTGTAATTAAAAGTGAAAGATAAATGATTCGTGTCACGTGTTAAATGGTTTAAATGACCCCCTGGGATCACTCCGTATCTCAAACTTCTAACATTACTAACCTCTATGCCTACTTCATAAATGTGCATATATCATGCGTATATTTAAAAAAATAATATCTAAAATCAATATTAATTCGTGAACTAAGTCATTGTGAAGGCTATAATAAAAAGTGCGCATGTCGGTACTTCTGGAGTCGAGTTTTGTGAAGCCGTCAGGCAGACATTTTGGGTCTCCCGTCTGCCTCCAGCTCTAAGTAATATTTAAACACATTCAGCAGGTGCAGTCTTCGCTGCTAACTACCTCTTGCACAATGCCAGCTTGTGCTGCATTTGGATGTAACCATCGACCAGAGAAAGATAGGAATAAAACATTTCACAAGTAAGATATGGGAATAGTCCTTGCTTTACTCTTAACAATATTTGCAATGTTCTTCAGACATGCCAAACAGGTTACAAGTGACAGGATGAACAACCCAGCGGGTTTTCTTCCTGTTGGGGAGTGTTGTACATGCTGCTATGGCGGTGTGGCCACTCACAAGATGAATGGCGCTGCCCAATAAACTCGCCCCTCGGGGCAAAATCTAAAAAGTTCCATCGCGCTTCTCTAAAAAGTTTACTTTGATTTTTCTTATATTGTGATGATAAGTTTATAACAGGTGAGGTGTTGTCCGTTCCTTCGAGGTTCGGTCAGTCCGTCTACAGCAACTTTATTCACTTACACTTTGTACGTAAATTTTAATAACATTTTCATTTATATTTGTACTTAGCCTTTGACAGTCTCCGTGGTGTAGTGGTAAGACACTCGCCTGGCGTTCCGCGAGCGCTTTGTCATGGGTTCGTATCCTGGCCGGGGAGGATTTACTGGGCGCAATTCCTTAACTGTAGCCTCTGTTTAACGCAACAGTAAAAATGTGTACTTGGATGAAAAAACGATTCTTCGCGGCGGGGATCGTATTCCAGGGACCTGCCCGAAACGCTATGCGTACTAGTGGCTGTACAAGAATGTAACAACTCTTGTATATATCTCAAAAAAAAAAAAAAAAAATTGTTTTATGTACAACTTGATCACCCATTTGGGTCAGGTCAGGTTACACACCACCCGAAAATCGTTATACAAACAGCTTACCAAAGTGTTTAAAAATCTTCCCCAACCCAACCTGACCTAACCCAAGCCGGCCCTAACCTAACCAAGCCGGCCCTAACCTAAGGTATATAGATGCGGTTTTTGACAACTGGGCAACAATAGCTTGTCAAAATGCTGGTGTATGACTTGTCTAACTTGTCTATACTCTATGGAGGGTTGATGCCAGACTATTTTGTGGCCCTAAGCAACACCAGTACTAGCAAGAGAAAAAAAAATGCCATCTTCGATTTTCAAAAACACAAGTTTTGTAAAAAAAAAAAAAAAAAAACGTGACGAGTGAGTATTGTGCCCCTCAGAGGTGTTCACTCTAGGCAGCTGCTGGCTTGCTAGTTAGTGTAATGGTGGCACCGGCCCGGACTACCTGCGCACCGCCTCAAGTACGAAGCTTTTTGCTTCACTTCTGAATCACGTTCTACTAAACCTAATGTAACATACAAAACTGTCACAATGCATTGAAACCTAAGCTAGGTCTAATNCGACAGTTGTATCAGCAGTGACAACAACTGTATCAGCATTGACGACAGTTGTATCAGCAGTGACAACAACTGTATCAGCATTGACGACAGTTGTATCAGCAGTGACAACAACTGTATCAGCATTGACGACAGTTGTATCAGCAGTGACAACAACTGTATCAGCATTGACGACAGTTGTATCAGCAGTGACAACAACTGTATCAGCATTGACGACAGTTGTATCAGCAGTGACAACAACTGTATCAGCATTGACGACAGTTGTATCAGCAGTGACAACAACTGTATCAGCAGTGACGACAGTTGTATTAGCGGTGACAACAATTGTATCAGCAGTGACAACAATTGTATCAGCAGTGACGACAGTTGTATCAGCAGTGACAACAGTGGTGGCAGCGAGAGAAGAGCGGGTGTCAGCAGTTATCAAGTGAGCGGAGCATTACACCGATATATTGCGTTATATTGTCTCATATTCTCTTTCTTCCTGGCTTTATTATATCTCCTGTCACTCCTCTCTCTCTTGCGTCCCCTCTCTCATCGTATTTTTGGTCTATCATCCATATATTACGCCTGTTCATTGTCATCATTGTCTTCATCACTCTTTCACCTTTTCCCTCTTACAAACCTTTAACCCGGTTTGTTTTCTTCATTAACGAAATTAGCGCGGAACCTGACACGAAAAATGTTCACTTACATAATATACTTCAGCGCTTAGGGGTAATGCTAGCAATATAGTTTGTAAGTTTCATCAGACTTGAAAACCCTTTACACTTTTGAAATGTCACTATATTTTTGTTTTTACTATAAGGCATTATTATTTTCCTGCCTGCTATACCTCGTCTTCGCTTTTTTTTATCGTCTTGTTTCTCCCACCCGGGCCAGATTCACGAAAGCACTTACGAACCTGTACATCTTTTCTCAATCTTTGGCGGCTCTGTTTCCAATTATTAAACAGTTAATGAGCTCCAAAGCACCAGGAGGCTGTTTTTAACAATAACAACAGTTGATTGGGAAGTTTTCATGCTTGTAAACTGTTTAATAAATGTAACCAAAGCCGTCAAAGATTGAGGAAAGATGTACACGTTCGTAAGTGCTTCCGTGAACCTGACCCCCTGTCTGTTGTCAGTTGGTGAGGGTGGAGGAGGGACCGAGGCGTCCTCACCGCCATGTCATGTGCGGGGGTTAGGCTGTCTCACCCACGCACTATTTCTCTCCTTTATTACTATTATTTTTAATTTGGTCATAAATTTCGTCTTCGTGTCACCTTCAAGCTCTTCTCAAGCATTGTTGTAGAATTTCCTGCGCCTTTCTCTAAAGTTATGGCTATAATTTGCCTTACTAATTTCTGGCTTTCTCGTGCTCTCTTTGTCCCCTGCTTCTTCTTCTTCTTGTTTATTGTGAAGTTGTTCTTGTTTACTGTGCATCTATTTGTCTTTCCTTTTCCTGCCGCTTTATCTTACGCTTCCCTCACTTATTCGTTTTTGTTCATGAAGTGAATAATTTGACTGTTATAGTTAGAATATTATTAATAAAGGTTGCGTGGAGTAGGTATATTAGTGTCATAAAGCACACGCTGTATAATGCTTGTCTCTCTCCCTGGCTCCTCTCCTTCCTTGATGTGTTATGTCATCGTGGCACTACATAAGCTTTAATTTACACAGTTGTGTCTACTAATATATTCTTAGTAATCTTTAGTCATCATTAGTGTCATGGTGACCATGCCATGGTCACACCTGTCATTACTATGAACAGTATCAGTGTATGGTCAGCACTCCTTCGTCTTGTCCTCCACAGGTATACGAAATGCACGTCTCTGGGTACACCTTCCACGTCCTTTCGCCTATCTTCACCCTACACTGGGGGATGCAGGTCAAGCGGACCCGCCCGGCATGGCGGGAGAAGCAGAACAACGCCAACCGGCGGCTCTTCGAGGGTTTCAAGCGGGAAGTGTTTGCGCGTTATGGCAAAGACCCTCTCAACATGATGGCTACCAAGAAGCCGCGTAAAGCGTAGCCAAAAGTATCCTTTATACGAGGAGAAGCAACCTAAAAGCCCCGTGGCAGGAGTGTGCCAGATTTTTCTCACCCCCCAAAGTTACAGCTGCTTTCTGCTTGTAAGGGGTGAGGTTGGGGCGCATAAATGAACTCTTACATCTGGAAATTCTGCTGGAAGAAACGCATCTTGGGCTTTTCTTCGACTATGTTTACATTTTGGGATGCACATTAATGGATTTTACACCAATATAATTTTCCTCTATTAGGAGAAAAATACACAACTGGTTTTGTTAATGATATAAATCATGTTCCAGACAATGGTAAATAGTCATTGTTTTAAGTACGAAGGTAAGTGTAAGGGAAATAATATGAAGAACCATTTTCAATTAAATCAATAAAAAACTTATAAATTGTGGACAAACTATCCCTTACCAAGAAGAAAATAATGTGAATATTAGATCGTAATTGGATAAATGAATGATTACTTCCAGTGTTATTAAGCAGACTATGAGACAATGGAACACCAATAACATGCATAGACATGTATATAGGTTATCCACAGTGTTATCTATGAAAGTGGTAAACTATTTGTTGAAAGATTCTCATATATATGAGGAAGATATGGGGATGAAAATCTTGTTGCTTCCTCCGGTCTGTTCCATAATACATATACAGTATGTTATTAAGGCTAGGGGGTCAATACCAAATAGCAGATTGAATGTGGTTTTCAGATGAAACTAATTTATTAATCTAAAAGTTTTCTTTGTAAGAGATGGTTTGTGTATGTGATGCTGGGATGAATAAAAGTTCAGTAGCTTTGTATAGCATTTGACTAATGTTTTCAATTTGTAATACTTTAAATATTTCGATGTTTAATTCCAAATACTTAACTTGGTCCTAGAAAATAAGATACTGTACTCTGTATGTACTTGTGCCCCCTCGCTGGTTTTCCAAGAGATATTTTTTAGTAATCTACATTGCTGCTTTCAACATTTTATATACTGTATAACCCTGATAATTTATATTTTTTTATTGTATGTGTTTTGGTATTACAGCTGTGTCAGTTTTCTATTAAGCTTGTTGATGTGCAGGTGACTATTATTGTATCTTGAAAATTCTCAAGTCCTCGTCGATGAGGAAAGCTCCTAACAATAACTTTTAGGTATTTCATTACTGTGTGTGTGTGTGTGTGTGAAAACAAAAATGAAGTGAATACTCAGCTCGGATGCACATTACCTCACAGCTCAAGGTGAGACTTCATGTGGACCAACTAATTTGATTCTTCCTAGCACCTTGAGCAACTTTTCTATCTCATTTTGACACTTCTTTCAAGATTCTCTCTTGGTTTACATTGGCAACCTCGCCTTGTGTTATTCCTACTTTGTCTCCATATATGATCCAACTTGTGAAATTTTGCAACATCTTGACCCACATGGTGAAGGCTAAGTAACACCCTGTCCTCTTAAAAAGAACGTCGCTTTTGACCATTTGCCCGTATGGCCGAAAGTGGAAGTAATTTGAAAATGAAAAAAAAATTCAAATAAATTTGGGATTTTTTTTTTCAACAACAGTAAGTTAAGGATTCTCTGATAGGTTAGGTGGGCAGGAAATTCTCATAATGTTTCAAAACGTTATGAAAAACGTTAATGGAAAGTTTCCTCTTCTAACCTTGCCGAGTAAGCCGGACGACTCAAACAGAAAACGGAACAGTACGTCACTTTTGTGAGTCGATTTCATTTCAAATTACGTTAAAAATTTGGCCATAGCACACATACGAGCCAAAAGGGATGTTATTTTTAAGAGGATGGGTTGTATACTTTCCCTACTGTTTTGAAAAACCTTTGCCTTGAACATTTTTTCCTTTCACCCACACACTATTACTCTGTTCACAGATGGGTCTAAGTCTGCGGACAGTGTTGGCAATCAAACTTATATGTGCCGCCTACCCCCAGAGATTAGCATCTTCAAGGGGAACTATGCAATTTTGTTGCTCTTCATCAGCTGCTTTCTCTACGTCAACATTTTGTCATCATGGTTGATTCTCGCAATCCCTCATGGCTCGAGTCTTTTTTTTTAACCATTGCATTCTATGGTGTTCATAATCCAATACTGTACTGGCTGTTTCTTATCTCTGGCACAAAATACAGTCGAATTTTGATGGGTTCCCAGCCATACTGGAGTTACCTAAAATGAACTTGCGGACACTGTCCCTAAGGAGGCCATTCGTGCTTGCAACATTACCCAGAACAGGATTTCCTATTCAGATTTCTATCCAGTCATTTATTCTGCAACCCATGACTGTTGGCAGGGTCATTGGGCTGGCATTACAGATAATAAACTACATGCTCTCAAATGTGACCTTTCCCTTTGGCCTTTCTCCCACCACTGTAAAAGACGATGGGAAACAGCTTTGGCTAGATTGCATATCGTTTACACCCACTTATATTTACCTAATAGAACCACATCCTGTTCCTTTTTTGTCCAAACTGCATTGTTCCCACTAATAGTTGTGCACTTCCATGGAGAATACCCTGATTTTCAGGATGATCATGTCTTGCTTTCCTAATGTCCCTTGACAGAATCCTTGAATATGATACCTTTGATGTCAATTACCTTACGTCTTTTCTTTCTCATATTGGAGTGATAGCGCCTTTTGAATATCCAGCAACACAGATGGTGCTATAGTCTTCCCAGCACTGGTGCCTTCCTTTAACAATTACTTCTTAACACTTTTATGTTGTGCTCTGAAGGCTGTATTGTGTCTGATTTTCTGAAAACATAATTTTAAACACATTTTGGAATTACTCAGTTAGTGCTTCATACATTTCCTTCTCAATCTCTGAATCTGTTCTCCATTTTTAACTTCCTAGATTTATCATTTACATGCAACTTGCTTTTTATGACTAGAATACGCAGGATTCTGTTTTACATTACTCTGTTATCCCATTCTCAGTTTCTTCTGCCTCTCTTCTTACTGCTGTGTAGTTGTTTCTTGCTTGTTTGTATTGGTGGTAGGTTTGAGGGTTTATTGTCTTATTTTCCGACTTTCTCACAATTTGTTAAATCAATCCTATTTTCTAGTTCATCTGTTTTGGTATAAATTTTGTTGTACCTTCATCATGTATCTTACAAAGTTTGGCATACATCTCATTTACTTCCTTGTCCAACACATGTTTCCAGTCAAATTCACTAAAGAACTTGCCGAGCTCCTCATAGTCTCTCTTGAAATTTAATTTTTTCTGCTGTTTAAATTTTTCCCTTTTCTTTGTGATTATAATGCATAACATTTAATTCCCGAAAAGATATGATCGCCATTGCCCCCATGGAGGAAGGTACTGTAGGTCAGCTATATCTTTTCTGATATAGGAAAGATATAGTAAATCCTGTAAATATCAAATCCAGCATTGATGGAACATTCTCCTTCCTTAATTAGCATGCTGATAAATGAATGCCTCTAATACAAGGTTCACAGCTGCTAGTTCAAATGTCCTCCATTCTTGCTTCGTAGGCCTTCCAGTCTATTGATTTAAAATAAAGT
>WNGS01001312.1:47368971-47387132 GCA_020271785.1 Procambarus virginalis
TCTACTGGAATTACTTGGATCCTGCAGCGTCTGGAGATGCTCTCGGCGACGTAGGTTCGAATCCCTCGTCACGGCCCTTGTGGATTGTTCATTTACTGGTTGGTTCATTGGAATGGTTATCATGGTTTTTCCATCAAAATGTTGTACGGTAATTGGAAGCTATTTGAAATAGTTCAATTTCTGTGGAAATTGGCTGAAATTATTTCAGTGACTAGTTGGACTGCTGGTTAGTTGGTTTGGATGATGGTAGGTGATCTCCATGACGGTGCCCCTGCATACTCCAGTCATAGTTACACATAGGCAAGTTATTGGGGTTTAAAAGCTTCCTTGTTTAGATTTTGAAATGCTGCTGTTGTGTGTTGGGATTATACCCACTTCCAGGTCTTTGCTATATAGTTGTTTTAACTTAGTATTTTCTCATGATCTTACCCCAGGTCTTTTTCTCTCTATTGTGTCCTGTAGTTACATGCCCCTTATTTACCCAAGGTAACTACTGTATTTCTCAAGTAGCTTCGATGGATACAGCAAGCTGGCAGCTTGTCAAAGGTCTCCCCATTGCTCCTGAAATGTTCTAGTCTCCTATATGTCTCCATTCTCCCTCTCCCTGTTCTGTGGTGCAGTGGTCAATCCAGTACATTATCATTTAGCCACATTTACTTATGCCTGTTGTCTATTCATCTAATCACATAAGGGCATAACTGGCAGATCCCTCACAGTGTTCAAGAGAGAATGATAACACCTCCAAAGGATGGAGGGTCTTATCCGTTTAAACTTAAAAAAAATAAATTCTGATAAAAATGTGTTAAGACCTTATAATTAGATGACTAATAATATCTATATTAAATAACTTTTTCTTTCTTTTGTCATGTGGATAGTACGTAATACAGACAACAGTTAGGTTAAGGGGGCGGTCCAGTTATGTAGAAAAGTTGTTCAATGTCAACCAATATTATTTGACTAGTTGTATATGAAAAGTGCTGAAATTGTCCCAAGTTTCAGTACTGCAGCGTAAATAGAAAAAGATTTTTTTTTTTTTTTTCAACGTTTTTTACACATTTTCAAGTCTACACTTCTTCACACACGTTTCAGATATAATTATTCTGTGACACTTTTCTGACACATTAGCATATAATAAATGATTGTGTGATTTAGGATTTCCAAAACATCTTTAGTTTTCCTAATACAAATGTTCAAAGTTCCACCCAAAAAATTATGCAAAAATGGCATGTTTATTGCTATTATAAAATCAATAAATGAACTTAGAGAAAAGTGAAATCTTGCACATGTAGAGACATGCCCTCCACATATACTGTGTAAGTTTCATGTAAATTGAATAAAAAATTATTCAGTTTTGTAAACATTGTGTCAATTGAAAAAAAAAAACAGAAATTAATGAAGTCTAAGGTTCTAAAATCTGTGGCTGAGGTTGACATCAACCAATTTTCTCCAAAATTGGCATCCTTACAGATAGGTATACGTACAGTAAGGTGTGTAAGTTTGATGCAAATCGTCCGAAAAAAATTTGAAAAAAAAAATTGAAAAAAAAAAAAAAAAAAAACTTTTTTTTCTTAAAATTTTTCCAATTAAACTAATTATAATATTTGTTTAATATATGCTATTGTGATAGCAAAGAGTCATAGCTATGATTTCAGTTGACACTTTTGATTCATAATCGATTTTGACCATTTTGGCATAATTTTCACAACTACATTATTTTTTTTCTCCCTTCCTATTTATGCTACGATGCTGAAACTTGGACCAGATGAAACACTTTTCATATAGAACTTGTCAAAAAAGTTTTATTGAAATCGAACGAGTTTTCATTTTTGCATTTTTGGAGCCAAACTGGATTGGACCGCCCCCTTAAACCCACTTGTCAACCATTTATGTTTGCTTGGCTCACACTTCCAAGAATGTTAAGTCAATACTTTAAGCTGTATAAACCTCACCAAGTGTAATTATGAATTTAATTATGATTGTAAATTAGTCGAACTACTGTACATACTGTACTGTACTGACCCAGTACAGTTTCTCGTGTGTGTAGTATCTGAGGCGACCAAATGCCTAAGATCACGAGGAGTGGACTGGCGGCTATAGTAGAGCTCTGAGTTTTTAAGTATAGTTAACTAAGGGCGGGCTTGTGGACGGAGGAGAGCCATTACCCCTGGCCACCGTTACACACTTACTGCTGTCACGTGAATTGCTCAAGGTTGTAGGGGACACAAATTGGTAACTTTTAAAGCTGCAAATGATTTAATGTTATAAATTATGAGACAAACGATATCTACAAATATGTAAAGTTGTATAGAAACAGTCATATAACAAAGTCATGAGTCATATATTAATGAAGACACCAGTAGAAAATAGGACTAGCTTTGTGTTAGTTACAAACATTTTCTACAGGCTGCTTTCTGTTGGCTACACTTGGGTGGCAGGTCAAATATTTTAATCCAGGAAATGGATTAAAAAATCAAATAGCCACATTGTGTTTTGTAAAGTCTCCATTGGGCTGGGATAATGCCAGTAGACTGAGGCAGTTTTCCATCCTTCGCTGCCAAATGATGAGCAGCAACACAATAGAATATTGTGTTACACAATATTTGGTTATTATGCTCCCAACAAACTTTACAATGTATCCAACAACTCTTTTCTGTTCACTTTGGTATTATTTGAATAATGAAACAAAACTAATTTAAATACAATTTTCTAGCACTGTATTAGATCACTGAAGACTCAGGCAACCCATCTAAAGGACCTTCGTTTACAGTTTTATTATAATTATAATCGTAATTATTATTATTATTATTATTATTATTATGAGGTTTGGGTTCTAAGCCCAGTGGTGGGAAGTGAAGTATAATAGTATCACGTAACTTACGTGATCCTTTTTTGGATGTTGATTTTTTACTCCGCAACGATGCAATTACTTCCTTCAAAGAATTGACCCTCATAGACAAACGTCGTTTACTCTGTTCTGATGATTTTAGCTTCTTTTTTACTTTCTGGAGTTCATCTAAGGTGGCATTTAGTTTTTGTTTTAACCTCCGTGGACTGTCCATTATGGCATAGGAGTGAGTATCCATAATAGTACTGATGGAAGATTCAGTGCTTAATGTACATGATTTGGCACTGGGAACAGATGGCTCTTCTTGGGGAGTCGTACTCTCTGGCAAATCGTTGACTGACCTCTCTTTGGGAGCCTTGTAGCGCTTCTTGCACCATCTGATGTCCTAAAATACACAAAGAAAATGAATGCATATCAAAATAATAAAAAAATTGTGATTAATAGTACTGTACACGATGACCAATAAATAAATACATTTTAATATTGGACATCAGAAAGTATAATACATGCAGCCCGTCCTCTTGAGTTGCTAGAACAGACAAAAAACAGTGTACTAAAATGTACAAACCTAACCTATTGACCCATGCATAGAAAACATGGTTGTCTGAGAACTGCAATGATTTATAGTACCCCACATTTTGTCTGGTGGGGATTTTGATGTTAAAATATGATAAATTATTTAAGAGTACAGGTTGATATATGAGCATCACTGTTGCTGACCTGGATAAGTTTAAGTGCCTTCTTAATGGAAAACTAGATAATACTTCAATTCCAATTGATGCAATTGCCAGCATTAATCTTCAGTGTAATTTGCACAGCCCATCCTGCTAAAATGAAAGTACTTATAGTAACATTGTGGTTGAAAGTACAAATATATTATAGTGAACGGTCTACCAAAATGGAAGGATGAGTTGAATTTGCAGCAGAATACGTAGTCTCAATTTTTTTTTTGTCATGTCAGTACTAGTTAGGGTGGGGAAAGATAGTATCCTTCTACATTGTCTTCTATCTTCTCCTATCCTAGTATCCAACAAATTGACAAAGAAGCATGCCTGGTTGGAATGATCACATTAAGGAATTCCAAAATATCTCTCTCTTTTGGTATAACCTATGGAAAGATGCAGGGTGTCTCAGAAATGGTGGGCTACTCCCAGATCAGATGCTGCACAAGGGCTCAATATCATCAAGCCATGAAGAGGCTTAAGAAAGAGAAAGATAATATTGTGAAATCGAAGGCTGCTGCTAAACTTTCAAGAATTTTTTTTTTAACTTTTTGGGTGAAATATATGTAACATCTTCAAAATGCATTATACAACAGATACTGTGTGGCGATGAATACGCTGGTGCGGCCGACAAAAACTTTCTATCAGTCAGGTAGCAAGGGGTTGGTAAGATGATCAAGTCAAGAGCTCCCGTAGGCATCCTGGTGTTCTGGAGCAAACAGTTGTTCTAGAGCTTCCTCACTGTGTAGAGGAGTTCTGCGCCAACGTCTTCAGCATGGATGTCCACTGGCTCTGAGTTGGTGATGTCAACTATTTTCAACAGTATCTTGGGTTCGGTGAATGAGGTTTCACCTCGGAACCGAATCTTAATCCGGTGAATCATGGTCAAGTGGATGAACAAGTACCTGTACCATGTGGGGGTGCAGAGGTCTCGATGTATCGTGGAGTGGTAGAGCGGACACATCCGCTCCCGCTGGTCGCTAAGGTCTTCCCTATGCCTCTTATCTATCCGAGCCTGAGCCCATTGCCAGATATTTATATATTTCTTATCAGTAATGCCTTCTCTGAAAATTTTTCAGTAAAAAATGAGGTGCGAACAAGGTGCGATTTTTAGTCCTATACTGTTTGCTATCTTGATCCATCATTGAAAGAGTTAAGAGCCAGTACGGCTGGCTGTTGAATTGGCAGTACTAAAGCCAATTCTTCTGTTATGCTGCTGATCTAGTTCTACTCACACTACCAAACATGATAGAAATGTGTGAAAGATATAGTGGGGAATACAACCTAATATTTAATCCTGTCAAATGTACTGTATTTGCTTTTAACTCATAGAACTTATTTTTATCAAGATCCTAGAATTACTAGGTAGAGAAATTCTAGGTAAAGTACCTAGAATTAAGCAAAGTACCAGTAAAGTACTTTGAAAAGCATCTGGGGCATATTCCATCCTCAGAGGGCCCTCTAGTCAATTCTCCTGATACTATTAGAAGCCTGCAGGTCAGAATAAATGTCACCATGAGTGAACTTGGTCATCTTGCTATCTCCTCGAACATAAATTAACGATGTCTAAGCTTGTATGGATGTGAACAATAGGACCAACAGCATACAGAACTTGGTAAGCTGAATTGTGTCTTGAGGAAATGTTCAAGACATATCTTGAGAGTCCAGCCTTGCACTCATTGCAATCTCCTACCTGGCCTAATGTTCACACCTACACTTGAAGAAATCATTCACAAACAAGTTGTATAATTTTGTCTGAAAGGAATCACCAATCCAGCAAACTAGATCAACTTGATTTTTTGTCAGGCACTCACTTATCACTGGGCACTCCAACTTTTCCAGAAATATAAACTTAAGAATGAGTGATGTGAATGCAGTAATGATATTAGCAGGTCTACAGGATTGAATAAAACAGCTAGTTTAGCAGAGACTCTCCCTTACGCAATTAACGTACTGTAATGTTATGTAAACCTACCAAATTATAAATGTAAAACCATTCATGAATAGAGCTTTTAATTTGATTAAAAACAATATTTACTCAAATGGGTTTAACTGAAAGAACTGATAAAGGTATAAAAACAAGCCCATAATATTCTAAACCAAATTAAATTTGTGAATAATACCTTGGCTGAATGGCTTGGAGAAGTTGGGGAAATGTTAGGAGCCACATTTGCCCAAAGACGAGTATTGGGACCAGTATGCTCCAATTCCGGCTCCACAAAAAGATCCACTGTGCCATATGAATGAGAACCCATAAGAGTACTGGGAGTGCTTTCCCTACTTGATGTACATGGTGCTGTGTAAGGTAAGGAGGGCTCTTCTTGTGGACTTATTGGGCTTGCTACACTCAATATATGTGGTGTTGTGCAGGTTAATGAAGCCTCTGTTTTTATAGCTGTCATATTTGCTACCTTTGATGTGGTTGGTGTTGTGCAGGATAATGAAAGCTCTGCTTGTGGAACTGTCATACTTGTACTTGATATATATGGTGTTGTGCAGGGTAAAGAAGGCTCTTCTTGTGGAACTGTCGTGCTTGTTGCACTTATAGTTGTGCAGGGTAATGAAGGCTCTGTTTTTGGAGCTGTCATGCTTACTGGCAATGTTTGGGGAGACAGCCCCCTTTTGTGAGCTTTGCAACATTTGCTGCAGGGTATTAAAGGCCTCAATTGTTGAGTTGTCATGCTTGCTGGCAATGTGTGAGATGAATCCTTTTTGTGTACTTTGTAATGTTTAGTGTTGGGTAATGAGGGCTCCTCTGTTTGTTGGCTTTTCACGTTTGCTGGCAATGTATGAGCAGACTGTCTCTTTTGTGGAATCTTGCGACGTTTCGCACAGGGTAAAGAATGCTCTGGTTCTGGGGTTGATGTGCTTTCCGGTAACATTTGAGGAGTTTTCTTTTTTTGAACCACACAACTTTTAGCATCGGGTAAAGTGTTTTCTGATTGTGTAATTGTTGAGCTTCCTGGTAGCTTGTGAGGAGACAACCCATTTTTTAGATCCTTGCAACGTAAAGAGAGCTCTGCTTGTGGGGTGGACACATTTGTTGGCAATTTGTCAAGACACAGCCTTTTTCTGCGAGCCCTACGAGGTTTGGAGACCTGAAATATATAAAATAAATGTAAGTACTGTATGTGTGTGTATATTTATATATATATATATATATATATATATATATATATATATATATATATATATATATATATATATATATATATATATATATATATATATATATATATATATATATATATATATATATATATATATATATATATATATATATATATATATATATAAAACAAAACAAAATATAAAGTTTGTGATTGATACTGTAGTACTGTACTTGAAGCTTTTAGCAGAATATATAAATATATTTTTCTGGGTAGGTCCCCTTAATAACTCTTCTAGTGTATGGCACTGACATTTAAAGCACACACATGATGTGCCAGGATTTAATGATCATCTGTACTCACTGGAAGCAAGTGGCATTTCACACCTATTTGCCTACACTTTGAGGAGCATGTGGGAATCAGAGATCAACCTACTAGCAAAGTGAACCATCCAGAAGAGATTCTCATAACACTCAAAATTTCCACAGGATGTTTCATAATTAGGTAATACCAAATAAAACTGAAAGTAAATAACATCCCCACCACCACTTGGTGACAGGCCATGAAGAGAGGCTCTTGTTAGGCACCTTCATTCTCGAGTCTGGCGCTTACCCTGATGGGTGCCTTCTGTTTAAACCACACATCAACTTTACAGACACGTGATCAACTTTCCATTTGGCTTCTCGTCCATGCACGATTATTGCTGTACATTAAATGAGCGTGTATGCTGGCTTTCTGGAGACTCTCTCAGTACTTTAATCTGTTCTGGCTTTGTTTCAAGGTCAAATTACCTGGTGTCAATAGCATAGATCATTAATTAGTGATAGTGAAGTCTTTGTACTGAGTCAGGTGGCAGACATCCTGGTTTTTAAATTTAGACATTACAAGCAACAGTATGAAATTGCTTGGTGTGCATTCCACAAATCTCTGGCCCTTCGACATCTCATAATTATTCGAGGCTGCGATGATTCAGTTTCTGGCATGGCTCTATGTGGCATTGATCAATGATAAATACCGATGACCTCTTGTAGCTCGGATATGATCAAGTACCTCTTGCTGGGATTTCAGCTTTAACAATCCTCAGCACCTTTCACAAAGCTTTTTCAGCTTTCTTCCACCATTTACCTGCTCATGCAATGTTGAAACAATCATGGTCTCAAACTAAAGTTTTGCAGTTCATGTGTTCAGGTATGTTCTGTGCATCCCCACCTCAGGACTACATGTTCAAGGTGCCTCCTTTCTTTTTTATATATGCTGTGAGTAGCCTGGTTGGTGAGCTTCATAGTATTCACCAGAAGCTTGATTCTTGGAAATTTGTGCTAGTGGATTGATTCTTAAAGCTAAGGTAGCCTCCTCCTTAATAAGAATGAGGCATTGTTTCTTGGCGGTCTTCTTGTTATCGAGGCACTGTTGGTTTAGCCTTGTGTGCATCACACACATTGTGCCCAGCTGCAGAAATTCATATATATTTAAGGGCGACTTGTGCCGCTCATGATGGACCACTCTTTTTCAGTCCTCGTACAGTACCTTACTGCCTTGCACCAAACCAAGGTTAACTCGGATCATTTGCTGTGTGGTAAAATGGAGCCACCAGCCCAATGTGTACACCCCAGAGCTCAGGACTTCCAGGAATACACTGTCTTAGGAGCATTCTGGCAGGCTGGTATGTTCATGAGGTATCTCACCCTTGTCTTCACTGCATGGGTATTGGCATACCTGGAGCAATGGACAAGCCTGATAGTGCCTATGGCACCTCTACTCTTCACTGGTTCTATTCTGCATTTCCTTCTGTATCTTTCATTCTAGTATGTTATTCTACTGTGCAAATTTAGGACCTGGCCTTCAAGTATCTTCCATGTACACTATGTATTATTTGATGCCTCTTTCGTCTTCTTTCCAAAGAGTACATTTTGAGAGCTTTGAGACAGTCCCAATACAGTAATTTAGATGTTTTATCATTTCTATGTATGCTGTATATATATTCTCTGTATTCCCTCTAATTCAGAGATCTCTCCCACTCTGAAAGGGGAAGTGAGTACCGAGCAACTCAAGATGGGACAGCACCAGTGATTTAAATAGTATTAGCATTGCTGTGGGGTCTCTGGATTTGAACATTCTCATAATCCATCCTATCATTTTCCTGGACGGCACTATATTTGCTCAGTTATGTTCACTACATGTCAGGTCATCAGACATCATAATTCCCAGATCTTTTGCATGATGCTTTCCTTCTATGATTGTTTCTGATTGTATCCTGTACCCTGTGTTTTGTTTAACTTCCTCGTTTCCACCAGACCTAAGTACTGTACCTGGAACTTGTCACCATTAAACATCATGTTATTTTCAGTTGCCCAATCAAAGACCTTATTAATATCTGCCTGCAATTTTTCAATGCCTTTTACAGAGGAAATTTTCATGTTGATTTTGGTATCATCTGCTAAAGACGACACGAAGCTGTGACTAGTATTTTTGTCTATATCCGAGATAAGAATGAGAAATAGCAGTGGTGCAAGGACTGTGCCCTGGGGTACAGAGCTTTTCACTGCACTTGGGCTTAATCTTATTTGATTTGATTGGCAGTGTCACTCATTCTTGAATCTGGTCATTCAATATAGCCAAGTATTAAATGGTTGGGTTGACTGTAGCTTGTTTGTCAATAGGAAGGAATGCAGTATGAAACACATGTGGCCTTTTCTTCTTTTATTATTAAAATACTGTATAATAATGTATCTCTACTGGGCCAGGTAACTAGCTGTCTTAGTTTGTGTACAGGGTGGAGGTTCATGCTAGTCTGCTCTCGGCATGAGGGCACGCTAACTGGGCCAGTGCACAAGGAATGCCAGGTTCCGAAAGATGCTGGGTAGGTATAGCAACGCACACCAAGGGTGTCCAACACCGCTTGGCACGCTAGCAACGGCATCTTCGACAATATGCTTGAAGAACTTCTTGGTTCTTTATCTAACATTCATTTACAGTGGACCTGAACAAACTGTGTGACATTCAACACTGTCACAGTCACCAAAGGTGTCCAACACAAGCCCTCTGTTTATTTTTTGTTTCTGTATTTTTTCATGTATCACATTTAAAAAAAAATGTGTTCTGGTCCTCATGTGAAGCTCTGTTGTATAATGAAATGTCCTTTCTGTAGCTCCCTGTTACACTTTATGCCTAGTAGCTGAGTAGACAGTGCTCTGGATGTGTAGATCTAGGGACCCGGGATCGATCCCGGGCCATGGCGGAAACAAATGGGTAAAGTTTCTTTCACTCTGATGCCCCTGTTACCTAGCAGTAAATAGGTACCTGGTAGTTAAGACAGCTGCTACAGCTGCTTCCTGAGGGGGGTGGGGGAATTAGTAGTTTATAAAGTTGATTGATAGACGGTTGAGAGGTAGGCTGAAAGAGCAGAGCTCAACCCCCGCAAGCACAAATAGGTGAATACTATGATAGTTTTTTGGGATGTTTTGGCTTAAGAGTTAAGAGATGTCTCACTAGAGCACCAAAGAGCTCGGCTTGTCACCTGGTAGCAGTTTTGAGTGTTTTGTGGCTTATTTCCAGGAGGTTCACTTCAGTACTGGGTTGATCTCTGATCTCCATGTGCTCCCTGCCCAACTGAAGTGACGGGGAACAGAATTAAGAGTGTCCAATTCTTTCCTCCTGCTAAGGATTCAAATCAAAGTTGTCTCACATGAGAAGCAAGTGTGTTATCCACTATATCACAGTTAACATGCTGACAATACAAATATAGTTCCCCAATATTGTACTGTACTGTAAGAGCTCGGGAATTCAAATTCCGGTAAACCAAATCTTTGGGGAATCCTAACAAATTTGAGCTCTGTTTTCGACTGCTCAACTTGAATAAAAAAATTCAGGGTATCGAGATGTCTGGATAAACTGAATAAATTCAAATTTGTTGATATGTTTTGATTTTCCAGGTAAAAATTCACCTAACTTGAATAGAGGTGGACCCATATAATTCAGATTATTGAATGTATACACACTTAAAAACAAAGCACTGTATGCAACAATACCTTTGATAAACTGCTCGTCAATGTTGCAAAAATTGTAGGAGCTGCATTCTCCCGCAGTCGTGTAGTTTGACCAGTACGATCAAATTTTGATTCCTCAAAATGATCAGAACAAATAACGGTGGATTTTGATGGAGTGAACTCTCGGTTAATATTGTCTAGCCATATTTTGAACAGCTTCTCATTCTTCCAAGGAAATCTATATAAGAATGAAAAATAAAATCGGTAATGATTATTCAGAGCAAGTACAGTACAACATTCTAGTGTTTCAATAGGAGTTTCAACAACATGGAGGTAATACTGATAGGTAACAACAAGCATTACTAATACCAATTAATACTCTAGACCAAGCAGGTCATAACTGCTAGGACTATGACACAAAAATGAGGTAGAAAACAAATTGCCCAATCCACACATACAAAAAGAAAGTGACAACATTTTGGTTTGTCCTGGACCCTTATTAAATGCAAAATAAAATTTCTGACTTTTGCATTATATTCATATCAGGGGCATTTCTAAAGCACCATATTAGTATTACTGCTACATCTCTGAATAATTAATGTTATACCTTTTATTTATGATTGTTTCTATATTTAGCAGTCCCAATGGCGAAGTGGTAACACAGTCGCCTGGCATTTCGCGAGCCTCTGGCCTGGATTTGTGTCCTGGATGAGGACGATTTACTTGGCGCCAATCTTTAACTGTAGCCTCTGTTCACCCATCAGTACGGGTACGGGTCATATTTCCAGGGAAAATTAGGATTAAGGACTTGCTCGAAATGCAAGTGGCATGCTAGTGGCTGTACAAGAATATAAGAACTCTTGTATACTGTATATAAATAATATTGGATACCAGATGCATCTTCTATATCCTCCGTTCATTTTGACTACTTTAGTGTCTCTTGTTTCAAAATTCTGTTCTACTGTGATGGGTAGTTATCTGACAAATATGCATTCCCTTTGATGGTGATTGTAAAGTCCAGTATCATGTACTGTATTGTTGTTGGCTATGTCAAATATGTCAAACATGTCAAACATGTACAGTACTGTATTACAGATTAATTGTTTTACATTTTCTTACAATTTAATTTAACAAGAGATGACCTATTACTGGAGAAATGTCACCACTCATTTATGAGCATAACAATAAGGGAAACATACCAGACACATCTTGGCCCATATGACGAAGCTCCTATTAGTTTCTCAAACAAAACCATTTCTATACATGTCTAAGCTTCGCTTCATGCAATCCAGTGATCCCATGTTTATTATGTTACCCAATAACTTTCTCCACAAATCAAAAACCCTGTTTTCAAACTAATATTTACCCAGGTCTTTTCTGAACCTAAACTTTTCCAATTTCCTGAGGGTCCCGGTAGTGGTCAGGTTCGTTCTCGACTCACAATCGAGATTTCTGGGTTCAAATCCCGTGCAGGACAGGAATGGTTGTGCACATTTCCAATCGCCTAATGTGCCTGTTCACCTAACAGTAAGTAGGTACTGAGAAGTCAGTCAGCTTGTTGTGGGGTTGCATACTGGCCGGGGTCAATAAAGCCTAACGTGTAGAAATACACTCTGGCTTCCGGTCCCCTGACACAATGAATTACTTATATTAATTATAATTTTAATCCATTGTTTCATCTCTATTTTGTACCAATATATTTAAAATTTTATCAATATTTCTTTGACATATCCTTTCATCCTTTTAATTAATGTACAGGTATACTGTACCTCAATCACAGCATCTCTTATTCTTTACCATTCTAAAGAATGTAAATTAAGTTTTTTAACTACAGTACTTATATATGAGAAGCTTCTGATTCCTGGGATTAACTTTATCATCATCTCTGTTCACATTCAAGTAAATCGAAGTCCATTCTGTAATTACGGTGACCAAAACTGGACTTCATAATCCAAATGGGGCCTAGCACGAGCAAGATAAAAGTTGAAGAGTTACATAAAATACCTTTTGCCTCGTGGCCACCATCTGTCTGTACTGCACTGCACTGTACCATACTGCACTACACTCTACTATACTGTACTGCACTGTACTATACTATACTGTACCATAATGCACTGTATTGTACATATACTGTATATATAGTATTATAATACAGTATATGTAGTAATATAATATATATAGTTTTGTAAATTGAGTGAGATTAGACCTAGCTTAGGTTTTAATGCATTGTGATAGTTTTGTATGTTACATTAGGTTTAGTAGAACGTGATTCAGCAGTGAAGCAAAAAGCTTCGTACTTGAGGCGGTGCGCAGGTAGTCCGGGCCGGTGCCACCATTACACTAACTAGCAAGCCAGCAGCTGCCTAGAGGGGCACAATACTCACTTGTCAAGTTTTTTTTTTTTTTACAAAACTTGTGTTTTTGAAAATCGAAGTTGGCAATTTTTTTNAGTTAGGATATATTAGATCAAGATAGAATATGCTATATTAAATCAAGAAGGATATATTAATTAGTAATATTAGGTTAGGAAATATTTGATTAAGTATGGATATATTAGACGAAGTTGGGATATATTATATAAGTTAGGATATTTATATCGTCAGGAATATTAGGTCGTTGGATATATATTGGTTAAGTTAGGATAATTTAAGTTAGGATATATCACATTAAATTAGGACCTATTGCGATGCAGGATTCTGTCTCTAGATTATTTAGATAGGTACTGAAACATGTCCTATCTCTTCAAATTATTTTAGCGTTGCTAGCAGTGTAGAGTATTTTACACTCGTTCTCAGTGAACATATGGTTCCTTTATTGACACCCAGACCATAATGATGAAATGATGATGAATTCCCCTGCCATATTTTACTATACTTGAACTTTCCTTCTCCACGACATTATCTATATTGGTGTACATATTATCTAACCAAGGTTGCAAGATTACACAATATTATTTGATGGTCTCTGTATACTTTATTTCACAATTATTAATTCCCATGTCTATTCTACTTGCCCTCGTTGGGCGCCGTTTAGAATACGTAGTTCAGTTTTTAGTCTCAGTACTCTAGAATGAATGTACTTCAGCTCAAACTTGCACACAGAAGGACAGCAAAGGTTAATCAGAAGCCTTCCTTATGAAGACATACAGGACTGAAGTATATAAATGGATGAAAGGTCATAGCAAAGTAAGACTTTAAATATATTAACACAAAATAAAATACGGAACAATATATAAATTGCATAAGTTTAGATTCGGGAAGTTAATACTGGTTTGGAAACAAGGTTGTTGATCTATGGGTACAAATTACCGAGTAACATAATAGACTTAGGATATATGAATGAGTTTGGGTGGATATAAATAGGAGTTGCCTTGTATGGAACAATCCTTCTGCACTTTCCTCAATTCTTATGTTCCTATAATTTAAAAGATTTACAAATACATGTAATTTCTCAGAGCTAGGCTATATACACGTGTAGATGGTAACAAAAGGTTCAAATATAGAGTACTGTAATATCAGTGGGTCAGTAGGCAGAAATCTGTTTTCTTTTAAAGTAAAAAGTTGATTATTTGGTTATAAAAGCGCCTTTACTTACAAGCCAAGACAATATCCTGGAGTTCTATGGCGCCTTCCCCTCAGAGTCCTAATACGCTGCTTCCAGGTAATGGCACCAAGCACTCTCTTATTATAAAACTGTAGTTATATACATGAAAATTATGCATGTCATGAATATATAATGAATTAAATCCAGCGAAATAACCGCCTTTCTGGTTTACAAGAAAAATTATCGCTTTTTTATTGACACGGCGAAATTGCCTGGTTGAGGTACCAGCCAGTGTTTTTTTTTGCCACTAAATTTTCTTTTTTTTTTATTAATCAATATTCGTTTAAAATTTGTTTCGAATTAATTATTTTGAATCGGTTGTCGGTATCATTTGAACATATTTAGTTGTGTGTTAGCACATAGCGAGGAATGTGGCAGTGGGAATATTCTAAGTGGTTAGTGAAGGAACAGCTAACTGCTTTGTGAAGCCTGACTTGTCTACCACCACTGGTTGTTTATCATCACCGGTTGTGTACTGCCATTAGCTGCCTTCCACCACTGGTTGTCTTACATTACTGGCTGTCTACCACAATTGTCTTCCATCACTGGCCGTGTATCAGTAATGGTTGTCTATCAACACTGGTTGTCTACCACTACTGAAAATGTTTGCATTACTGTACAAGAGCTTAGCTAATGGCATGTTTAAGAGAACTCGATGGCTATATAAAGGAAGGACCATAGGTGTCATGATCACAACATATAAGATATTGGGGGAATAAAGTGGACAGAGGCAGTTCAGATTAGGTAAAATAAGAGTAGCAGATGGTAATAGGAATGAGCCAGAGAGAGAGAGAGAGAGAGAGTAGCAAGCGCGGAATGGTCAAGATGGCTCGACAAAGCTCGTTTTCCGATTGTTGAACCCGAATATATATCGTTAGGTTAGGCTGTATTAGACTCTTGGTTAGGTTAAGATACGTTGGGTGAGGATAGGTAGGTTTAAATCCCATGACTTTTTAACTTTCTTGCGATGCTACTGGTATCAGTAGCAAACATGTGCAGTGAGCCTCAGGCAGGAGTGGTGAAAGTAGCCACCATTCGCGGCTTCAAGAGCAAGCAATTATTAAAAGGAAAGCGGTGAGTCAGAATGGCGATATAGGTAACAGCTCTAGTACTGGTATAACCGTACCATAACTAAGTGCTCTGAGGTCGGGGCACTAGAGCTAGATCTCGCCCCATGTAGACGTCTAGGTAAGCCAGCACACTAGACACGGGTTCTCACGGTTCCACTCTCCCACCAAACCCGTTTTTAAATGAAGACAGGAATACCTTTTCACCGGCAGTAACCCACTCAAGCCCAACAGTGGTCCTAAGTGCCGGAGCGGCCGCTTTTTATGCCCAGCGCTATGCTACCCTTGTCCACCACTACACCCCTTGTCCACTGCTACACCCTCTTGCCCACCACTACATCACCTTGTCCACTGCTACACCCACTTGCCCACCACTACATCACCTTGTCCACTGCTACACCCTCTTGCCCACCACTACATCACCTTGTCCACTGCTACACCCACTTGCCCACCACTACACCCCTTGTCCACTGCTACACCCTCTTGCCCACCACTATACCCCTTGTCCACTGCTACACCCACTTACCCACCACTACACCTCTTGTCCACTGCTACACCCTCTTACCCACCACTATACCCCTTGTCCACTGCTACACCCTCTTACCCACCACTACACCTCTTGTCCACTGCTACACCCTCTTACCCACCACTACACCTCTTGTCCACTGCTACACCCTCTTACCCACCACTACACCTCTTGTCCACTGCTACACCCTCTTACCCACCACTACACCCCTTGTCCACTGCTACACCCTCTTACCCACCACTACACCCATCATGCCCACTGCTACACCCTCTTACCCACCACTACACCCATCATGCCCACTGCTACACCCTCTTACCCACCACTACACCCATCATGCCCACTGCTATGCCCTCACCCACCACGCCACTGCATTGCCCGCCACTACACCCCCCCCCCCCACCCGTATGCTGCTGCATCCTAACCTTCTACTACATTTAACCACCAAAACCTGAATGGATGAAAGGAGTTAACTGTCCATTATGAACTGTACTGCCAGGCCTCGTCCTCAGGGCTCCAACCTTCACACAGCTAACTCACAAAGGAATAAATTGTCAATGGTTTAATCCAGGCTTGGCTTTGGAGGGTGTAACGTCGTGCAGTAGAGGTGCACCCTCCCTCCATCATGCAGTGGAGGGAGTACTGCAACACCCAAAGAAATCTACTTTTTCGGAGAGGTCAGACCCAGATTACCTTTGACCACCTTTAGAATCCTTGAAATACTGACGAATTTATTTTGGTTGCAAATATCTTAATCGAAACATTCCATTGACCAGGCATGCCCAACTCCAAGGAAATTTCTCTCATTCTCTTTCTCACCCTTGCTAGCTTCTCCCTCCCCTCCTTGATATATGTAAGGGTCAGAAGTTGACCTCGTCGCCCATTAGTTAAGAGGCATGTCAAACAATTTGTAGTAAGGAAATTCCCCTGGGATGCTGTTTTACTTCAAGTAAAAGGTATTTGATCTTCTCCCTTAAAAACTTTAGAGTGGTATGTCGCCCTCCATTAGTTACGAGATCAGTAAAAAATACCACTTATCAAACAGCTTTTAATTTAAAAATTCCTTGTAAAATGTAGTGTGTGATGTTTTCTAGATGCAACTAGGTGAAGCCTTCAAGTGGTAGGTGGCAACAAACCACCCCCCCATCCCACCTGATACTAGCTGGGGTAGTTTGGGTACATATACCCAGTGTAGGATTCACTTACGGGCTATTCATGCCCGTGCCACCTCTTGGATGGCTTAATTTTTATCAATCAATCGATAGGATTCAGAGTATCCGGAAAGAACAATGGGATAAGGGCTTGGGGATATCAGAGCCAGGTGGGAGACAGGATCTCCAGCTAAAAGGCAGTGGTCAAAGGTAATGCGTGACATCTCTGATGAAATGTGTGATGTAAAACATGTGTATGGGGCAAGTAACAAAGTCAACAGACTAACAGACGTTGTCACAGCTCGAATAAGACTTGGCTACAAATATCTCTGGCAGTTCGGCTTGTATAGAGATCTAGATGAAGTAAAGTGTGTGAACAAAGACAGGGGGACACACTCGAACACTATATCTTGGATTGTAGTAAAATTGAGCCATTTAGAGATAAATCTAAGCTCATGCTGTATGATATGGCAACCTATCTTATTACCAAGGATAAAATACCTGAAATCCTTGAACTGAATCCATATTTCGCATTAGATAAATGACATATGAGATTAAGAAACATGTAGTGTATTGTGAAGACTAATAATAAACAGCAGCTCCCCTGTGACTCTATATCTCCATTACTCAAATAATTATGTATTAGCGATAAGACCTACCATTAATGTATGGGACTTACTGTAATATATAGCTCTTGAAATAGAACATTCTCTGTAACTAGCTGACATTGTAACTATAAGGTGTGAAGGATATATGAAAATTATTTATGTAATAATCTAAGATGAGGTCTGATAAAGACTTTTGTGCCTTATGTAATACTTTTTGCACTACTGCTCACAGTATAAGTATGGGGTGCACAATAAACTATGGGGCAACAATCAATTAAATCTCTGGTGTATTTCCCATGTCTAAATTACTTGCCATTTTGCCAGTGTAGGATAGGGACTTAGGAATTTGCCAGTGTATGTGACTTAGGAATTTGTAGTGAATTTCATAATGTTGATTAAATAAAATATAGTTAAATTTCCATCTTTATGTGTCACTAGTTTTCCCTCCATTGTCATCTCCTGTGTAGATCATCAAGGCCGTTGAACCTCGTGCAAACCTCCCAAATTCTCTGGTATTAAATTGTTAAACATACTGTCAGCAAGTGA
>WNGS01001312.1:47474925-47491994 GCA_020271785.1 Procambarus virginalis
CACACACTACACATCACTTCAAAATAGTTTAGTTCATAGCCTAAGTTTGAGAAATATGCATGTGTGAGAATAGATATGACAGTGGAGTAGGGAGTACCTAAGCAACTGAAGACAGAGAATGAGGAGATGAGAGACGTCAGCGTTATCTTGAGGTTATCTTGAGATGATTTCGGGCTTTTTAGTGTCCCCGCAGCCCGGTCCTCGACCAGGCCTCCACCCCCAGGAAGCAGTCTGTGACAGTGACTAACACCCAGGTACCTATTTTACTGCTAGGTAACAGGGGCATAGGTGAATAACACACTCTGGTAATATAGCGTAATATAGCGTATATAGCGGGCTATATTACCAGAGTATCACCTTCAGTAAGAGATAAACACCTTCCTCTCAACGTTTACTGATGATACAACACAGACGTGGACAATAAATGCAATATAAGGCCACAATAACCTAAAGGATGACAGAGATAAACAAGTGGCTACTAGAGTTTCAGTCAATCAAGTGCAAAGTAATGAAGCCGAGTGCTGACAACAGGACACCGGACACAAGAGTACCCATGGGGAGAGGAGACCCCGACGGGGGCTATCTACGGGCTCACCATAGCCCGTGCTACTTAAAACTTTTTGTTCCAAATAGCGAATCTTTAACAACAAATAACGTCGGGGGCAACTGGGTGTTGATATATATATATATATATATATATATATATATATATAATATATATATATATATATATATATATAAATTATATATATATATATATATATACTATATATAGATATATTATATATATATTATTATATATATATATATATATATATATATATATATATATGAGTTCTTACATTCTTGTACAACCACTAGCACGCAGAGCGTTTCGGGCAGTTAGTTTTTTTTAGTTTAGTTCATTTATTATGCACCCCATACCTATCTTGTGGGCGGTAGTGGAAAGGTTTACAGAGGCACATAATGGGCTCAGGGACTGAACCCCACAGTTCATTTAACTAAGTTACAAAATTCAATATAAGTCGTCACATCAACAATGGGTTCGAGATCGACCTCAAGTACAGTTTCTAAATTAAGCAACTGACATATGTGGAGAGCCTATTGTCACAATTGATATGTTTGTCCTGCACACCGCCCCCCCCCCCCCATCCAGTGGGCAGCGGTGGATAGGTTACAGTCACTTAGTTACTACCTACGGGCAGGTCCTTAATCCTAATTTCCCCGGAATACGACCCTGCCAAATCGTTTAACACCCAGGTACCCATTCACTGCTGGGGTTTAACAAAGGTTAAGGATCCTCACCCAGTCAATCCTCACCGGCCAGGGGCCAGATTCACGAAGTAGTTACGCAAGTACTTACGATCGTGTACATTTTTCCTCAATCTTTGACGGCTTTGGTTACATTTATTAAACAGTTTACAAGCATGAAAACTTGCCAATCAACTGTTGTTATTGTTATAAACAGCCTCCTGGTGCTTCGAAGCTCATTAACTGTTTAATAATTGTAAACAAAGCCGCCAAAGATTGAGAAAAGATGTACAGGTTCGTAAGTGCTTGCGTAACTGCTTCGTGAATCTGGCCCCTGGATACGAACCCAAGCCAAAGCGTTTGCGAAGTGCAGGACGAGTGTCTTACCACTGCGCCACGGGGACTGCACCGGACCGGTCTCCAGAGCACCACATCGCCTGGATAACAGCTGCTGTGCTCGGTGTGTTGGATAACACAAGAAACATGACAACGTCCTATAGAAACCTAGACCTCGATTCATCAAGCATTTCCACTTACGAAACCTGTACATCTTTCCTCGATCGTGGTGGCCTGCCTTGTGCATATCAAACAGTTTGCCAGTCAGGAAACGCTGCGAGGTCGTACAAGCTATGCCTCCATGATTGAGTAAAGATGCACAGGTTTCGTCGTGAACACGTAAAGGCTGAACGAACCCTGGCCGTGAAAACGAAATCATTCGGGAATTTGTGTACCCCTGGTGCAAGAGGTACCCCTGTGTACCCCTGTGTACCCCTGTGACCCCTGGACCAGGAGGCCTGGTCGACGACCGGGCCGCGGGGACGCTAAGCCCCGGAAGCACCTCAAGGTAACCTCAAGGTAAGGTAACTCCCATATGTACAGTTCTTGTTTGATTAAACACACAACGTAGGTAGACAAGCTAGGAGGAATACCACCAGACAGGTCCCAGAGCTGAGGGGTATGAGTTACGAGGAAACCCGGAAGGATATTTTAAAATAATTTATCACATAAATCTTTTTCAGAATTATTAGGGTCAGCAAGGACAGGGTACTATGAACCCGGGGACACGGGCGGAAGCCAAGTACTCAGATGAGTTACAGAAATTGAAATTGAAATAAGTTTATTGAGGTAAAATACACACAAAGGGATGAGGTAGCTCAAGCTATTCTCACCCCGTTCAGTACATCGTGTTAATACATACATAGACACACATCACAAACAATAAACATATTACCGAACATTCTGAGAGATGAGTTGTATAATGACATTTGGAATAATTTGTCTTGAGTCAGCAAGTGGAATGTGCTGAGAAGGATGAAGGCAGACTCGGTGTACAGTTTCAAATGCAAATATGACAAGAGCAATGGACTCTGAAACCTTTACCTGTGTTTGAGACTTGAGAGCGGGATCACAGAGTCCAAGTTCAATCCCCGCGAGAACTGTTGGCAGGATTGACTTGATGACTGGGCTAAGGCGGCACCGCACCTTGTAGTTACCTTGACTTGATTTCGGGGATCAACGTTCCCGCGGCCCGGTTCTCGACCAGACCTCCTGGTTGATGGTCTGGTCAACCAGGCTGCTGGACGCGGCTGCTTGAAGCCTGGCGTATAAATCACAGCCTGGTTGGTCAGGTATCCTTTGGAGGTGCTTATCCAGTTCTCTCTTGAACACTGTGAGGGGTCGGCCAGTTATGCCCCCTCATGTGTAGTGGAAGCGTGTTGAACAGTCTCGGGCCTCTGATGTTGATAGTTCTCTCTCAGAGTACCTGTTGCACCTCTGCTTTTCAACGGAGATGTTCTGCACATCCTGCCATGCCTCCTGGTCTCATGTGGTGTTATTTCTGTGTGCAGGTTTGGGACCAGCCCCTCTAATATTTTCCACGTGTAAATTATTATGTATCTCTCCCGCCTGCGCTCAAGGGAGTACAGATTTAGGCTCTTTAGTCGGTCACAGTAGTTTAGATGTTTTACTGAGTGGATTCTAGCAGTAAAGGATCTCTGCACATTCTCCAGGTCAGCAATTTCTCCAGCTTTGAAAGGGGCTGTCATTGTGCAGCAGTACTCCACTCTAGAGAGTACTAGCGTCTTCAAGTATCATCATCGGTATAGCGTCTCTAGTGTGAAAAGTTCTTGTTATCCAACTTGTCATTTTTCTTGCAGTTGTGACGGCTACTTTATTGTGTTCTTTGAAGGTAAGGTCTTCCGGTAATGAGTACACCACAACACTGTGAGGACTGACTCAGTGACTGGTGCTCAAGACACCACAACACTGTGAGGACTGACTCAGTGACTGGTGCTCAAGACGGCACCAACACTGTGAGGACTGACTCAGTGACTGGTGCTCAAGACACCACAACACTGTGAGGACTGACTCAGTGACTGGTGCTCAAGACAGCACCAACACTGTGAGGACTGACTCAGTGACTGGTGCTCAAGACACCACAACACTGGGAGGACTGACTCAGTGACTGGTGCTCAAGACACCACCAACACTGAGGGAGGACTGACTCAGTGACTGGTGCTCAAGACACCACCAACACTGGGGGAGGACTGACTCAGTGACTGGTGCTCAAGACAGCACCAACACTGTGAGGACTGACTCAGTGACTGGTGCTCAAGACACCACAACACTGGGAGGACTGACTCAGTGACTGGTGCTCAAGACACCACAACACTGTGAGGACTGACTCAGTGACTGGTGCTCAAGACACCACCAACACTGTGAGGACTGACTCAGTGACTGGTGCTCAAGACACCACCAACACTGTGAGGACTGACTCAGTGACTGGTGCTCAAGACACCACCAACACTGTGAGGACTGACTCAGTGACTGGTGCTCAAGACACCACCAACACTGGGAGGACTGACTCAGTGACTGGTGCTCAAGACACCACCAACACTGTGAGGACTGACTCAGTGACTGGTGCTCAAGACAGCACCAACACTGTGAGGACTGACTCAGTGACTGGTGCTCAAGACACCACCAACACTGTGAGGACTGACTCAGTGACTGGTGCTCAAGACAGCACCAACACTGTGAGGACTGACTCAGTGACTGGTGCTCAAGACAGCACCAACACTGTGAGGACTGACTCAGTGACTGGTGCTCAAGACACCACCAACACTGTGAGGGCTGACTCAGTGACTGGTGCTCAAGACACCACCAACACTGTGAGGACTGACTCAGTGACTGGTGCTCAAGACACCACCAACACTGGGAGGACTGACTCAGTGACTGGTGCTCAAGACACCACCAACACTGTGAGGACTGACTCAGTGACTGGTGCTCAAGACACCACCAACACTGTGAGGACTGACTCAGTGACTGGTGCTCAAGACACCACCAACACTGTGAGGACTGACTCAGTGACTGGTGCTCAAGACACCACCAACACTGGGAGGACTGACTCAGTGACTGGTGCTCAAGACACCACCAACACTGTGAGGACTGACTCAGTGACTGGTGCTCAAGACAGCACCAACACTGTGAGGACTGACTCAGTGACTGGTGCTCAAGACACCACCAACACTGGGGGAGGACTGACTCAGTGACTGGTGCTCAAGACACCACCAACACTGAGGGAGGACTGACTCAGTGACTGGTGCTCAAGACACCACCAACACTGAGGGAGGACTGACTCAGTGACTGGTGCTCAAGACAGCACCAACAAGCTGCCCAACTTGGAAGAGCTAAAACAGGATGCTGATGAAGACCCGTAACTGCCACAATGACCTTCGCCATGTATTTGCCGCCTCTTCCTTTTGTGTGTTTCTTTCCTGATGCGACCTTCTTGTCGTCTTAGAGAGGCGCTCAACGCGGCCTCGCCCAAGGTGTCCGACTAGTTTGTGTTAGGTGTTGAGGCCAGTGTTTTGTGTGCGGGATGAGCTTCGGCTTCTGGGCCCCGCCTTATGGCTGCCAAGTCTAGTACAGTTTAGATTTTGCCCCGAGGGGCGAGTTTATTGGGCAGCGCCACTCATCATGTGAGTGGACACACCGCAATAGCAGCATGTACAACACTCCCCAAAAGGAAGAAAACCCGCTGGGTTGTTCATCCTGTCACTTGTACCCAGACACAGCTGGGACTTGCTTAACTGCCTCAAGTGAACAGCTCGTCTAGTACAGTGTCTCCCAAATTTCTAGTAATTTCTAGTACAGGGTCTCCCAAATTTCTAGTAATTTCTAGTACAGTGTCTCCCAAATTTCTAGTAATTTCTAGTACAGTGTCTTCCAAATTTCTAGTAATTTCTAGTACAGTGTCTCCCAAATTTCTAGTAATTTCTAGTACAGTGTCTCCCAAATTTCTAGTAATTTCTAGTAATTTCTAGTACAGCGTCTCCCAAATTTCTAGTACAGCGTCTCCCAAATTTCTAGTAATTTCTAGTACAGCGTCTCCCAAATTTCTAGTAATTTCTAGTATAGTGTCTCCCAAATTTTCATCTGATGAACATTTATTCCATTATTTATATAAATAGCGCCTATTTATTCTTTATATGGGGGTGTCCTGAACTATATCTCCATTCACCCAGCTTAAATCGCGTTTTTTTTTTTTGGATAATTACTTACGTGCCCTTTCAGATTATTCCACTTGCTCACTACTCTTGGTTCTCACATCAGTGTGGTTCATTGGTGTCGTCTCCTCCTGCCACGGTTCATGCTAAATATTTATTTATCAATGTCGGTAAGTATCGTATATGTTAGGACCATGTCACCTCTTTCTCTTCTCGTTTTCCAGCATGATGAGGTCCTATAAGTTTAGGGGCCAAGATTCATGAAGCACTTACGCAGCTACTTACGAAACCTGTACATCTTTACCTCAATCATGGCGGCCTTGTTTACATATATTAAAGAGGTAATGAGGACTACAAGGTTGTTTATAACGATAATAACCTTGCGTTATGCAGTTTCCTGCCTGTCAACTATTTAATAAATGACGACAATGCTACCGTAACTAAGGAAAGATGTAGAGGTTTCGTAAGTGGTGGCGTAAATGTGTGAGAGAGTGAGTTACCTCAGTCAAAGAGAGAGAGAGCGAGAGAGAGAGAGAGAGAGCGAGAGAGAGAGAGAGCGAGAGAGAGAGAGAGCGAGAGATAGAGAGAGCCAGAGAGAGAGAGAGAGAGAGAGAGAGAGAGAGAGAGAGAGAGAGAGAGGGTGAGTGAGTTTATATAAAACCTGTCTCCTTGAATGACCACAACAATGCCATTGTGCCAGCCTTCAGTCAAATGACACAAGGTTTTGGTGGGGGTTATGGTGGTAGTTGTGGTGGTAGTTGTGGTAGTGGTGGTGGTAGTTGTGGTAGTGGTGGTGGTAGTTGTGGTGGTGGTGGTGGCAATGATGAAGGTGGCCGCACAGACACACACTCCCCTATGGAAGGGGAAGACCTTCTGTCTCTTCAAGCGTACATTTCCGCATTATTATTATTATTATTATTATTATTATTATTATTATTATTATTATTATTATTATTATTATTATTATTATTATTATTATTGTCATTCCAATAATACACTAGAATGTGGTAAATGTCGCCTTATGTCACCCGATATACATGCCTGATCTATTCATTCATTCAGTAGTCTGGTACCAAGTGCCACACTCTGGTACCAAGTGCCACACTCTGGTACCAAGTGCCACACTCTGGTACCAAGTGCCACACTCTGGTACCAAGTGCCACACTCTGGTACCAAGTGCCACACTCTGGTACCAAGTGCCACACTCTGGTACCAAGTGCCACACTCTGGTACCAAGTGCCACACTCTGGTACCAAGTGCCACACTCTGGTACCAAGTGCCACACTCTGGTACCAAGTGCCACACTCTGGTACCAAGTGCCACACTCTGGTACCAAGTGCCACACTCTGGTACCAAGTGCCACACTCTGGTACCAAGTGCCACCGTCTTGGTCCAAGTGCCACACTCTGGTACCAAGTGCCACACTCTGGTACCAAGTGCCACCGTCTTGGTCCAAGTGCCACAGTCTGGTACCAAGTGCCACAGTCTGGTACCAAGTGCCACAGTCTGGTACCAAGTGCCACAGTCTGGTACCAAGTGCCACAGTCTGGTACCAAGTGCCACAGTCTGGTACCAAGTGCCACAGTCTGGTACCAAGTGCCACAGTCTAGTACCAAGTGCCACAGTCTTGGTCCAAGTGCCACAGTCTAGTACCAAGTGCCACAGTCTAGTACCAAGTGCCACAGTCTAGTACCAAGTGCCACAGTCTAGTACCAAGTGCCACAGTCTAGTACCAAGTGCCACAGTCTGGTACCAAGTGCCACAGTCTGGTACCAAGTGCCACAGTCTAGTACCAAGTGCCACAGTCTGGTACCAAGTGCCACAGTCTAGTACCAAGTGCCACAGTAGTACCAAGTGCCACAGTAGTACCAAGTGCCACAGTCTAGTACCAAGTGCCACAGTCTAGTACCAAGTGCCACAGTCTAGTACCAAGTGCCACAGTCTGGTACCAAGTGCCACAGTCTAGTACCAAGTGCCACAGTAGTACCAAGTGCCACAGTCTGGTACCAAGTGCCACAGTAGTACCAAGTGCCACAGTCTAGTACCAAGTGCCACAGTCTAGTACCAAGTGCCACAGTAGTACCAAGTGCCACAGTCTGGTACCAAGTGCCACAGTCTGGTACCAAGTGCCACAGTCTGGTACCAAGTGCCACAGTCTAGTACCAAGTGCCACAGTAGTACCAAGTGCCACAGTCTAGTACCAAGTGCCACAGTAGTACCAAGTGCCACAGTAGTACCAAGTGCCACAGTCTAGTACCAAGTGCCACAGTCTAGTACCAAGTGCCACAGTCTGGTACCAAGTGCCACAGTCTAGTACCAAGTGCCACAGTCTAGTACCAAGTGCCACAGTCTGGTACCAAGTGCCACAGTCTGGTACCAAGTGCCACAGTCTGGTACCAAGTGCCACAGTCTGGTACCAAGTGCCACAGTCTGGTACCAAGTGCCACAGTCTGGTACCAAGTGCCACAGTCTGGTACCAAGTGCCACAGTGGTACCAAGTGCCACAGTAGTACCAAGTGCCACAGTCTAGTACCAAGTGCCACAGTAGTACTAAGTGCCACAGTCTGGTACCAAGTGCCACAGTCTGGTACCAAGTGCCACAGTCTAGTACCAAGTGCCACAGTAGTACCAAGTGCCACAGTCTGGTACCAAGTGCCACAGTAGTACCAAGTGCCACAGTCTAGTACCAAGTGCCACAGTAGTACCAAGTGCCACAGTAGTACCAAGTGCCACAGTCTAGTACCAAGTGCCACAGTAGTACCAAGTGCCACAGTCTAGTACCAAGTGCCACAGTAGTACCAAGTGCCACAGTCTAGTACCAAGTGCCACAGTAGTACCAAGTGCCACAGTCTGGTACCAAGTGCCACAGTAGTACCAAGTGCCACAGTCTAGTACCAAGTGCCACAGTAGTACCAAGTGCCACAGTAGTACCAAGTGCCACAGTCTAGTACCAAGTGCCACAGTAGTACCAAGTGCCACAGTCTGGTACCAAGTGCCACAGTAGTACCAAGTGCCACAGTAGTACCAAGTGCCACAGTCTGGTACCAAGTGCCACACAAGGACTGGGTGAAGCAGCAGCAGCAGCACCTCCTCCTCTCCCACCTCAGTCTCTTACGTTTACCACGACGTACACAAACCACCAATGAACGTAACCGGGAACGCACAAACAAGGCCCGGCAAACGAGGGATAGAAGACGTGTATATATATATATATATATATATATATATATATATATATATATATATATGTATATATATATATATATATATATATATATATATATATATATATATATATATATATATATAATATGTGTGTGTGTGTGTACATATAAGGATGGTCTGTGTAGCAGGGGTGACGTATAAAACTGTGACTCCCAACATGGCCGTCAACCATAGCTATCAGGACCTTATCTGTTACATGTCAACAATATGTCTACTTTCCCTTTTGAACACCTCCTAGAGAGAGACAAAGCTGTCACTTGTCTCCTCGGAATTAATATATCCGGCTATATTAAGGTAGAAGGTCTTTCTATAGTGTCGTGACTGATAGCCTTAAGTTACTAGGTTAGTTTGGCACACACACACGCTCTTGGTGCTGGCTACCGTGGGTGGGTTCCTTAGCGCAGTGTTCCTCGCTCGAGAAACTTGGGGTTTGTTGATCTAGGGGGCCACGATGGCAGTGGTGCTACGGCCATCCCGTGAAGGGCAAAACGCCCCAAAAAAGTCTTCGTGTCGTCCGGCCACAGGAACCAGTGTCGTCCGGCCACAGGAACCCCCCACGACTCCCCAACTCCCGGAACCTTCCGGCCAAACCGGCACCGGACATCGCCTCCTCGCCCGAAGAACTAGCCAGAAAACGAAAACAACATTCTGTCATCTTCCCCCCCCCTCCCCCCGTAACCGCCCCCCCCCAGGCGGCAGGACGGCCGCAGCGATGGGCAACATGGTGTGACGCGTTCCGGCGGCCTCGCGGGTGTCAAGCCGTCTGCGTGTCGTCAAGGATACACTCGGAGTCCCCCAATCTGGTGTTTTGTCTCCAGCTTTGAAGCTTTGCTGTTAGTTACTGGTAGCTTTCGCTTGCCATGTGACGTAACGCTCGCTGATTGGTTAGCTAGGCGATCCATTTGTTTATACTCTATTTCTGAGTTGCTAATATGGTATGCTCTCTGATTGGCTAGTCAAGCACTGTGTATGTTAAACGCCACAGCAGTTCAACTTGTCCTCCTGCAAAGAACGTCGCTTTTCGCTCGTACGCATTACCCAAGGCCAAAAGTTATTGTACTAGAAAATGGAAAGTTTCGCGAAAGTGACGTACTGTCCCGTTTTCTGTTTTGTGGGGTCCCTCTGGTAGGTTAGGAGAGACCACTTTAAATTGACAGTTTTCTTGACACGGGGGAAACATCTCCCGTCACGTAGGATGCAGTCGCACCTCCATAGATCTCCAGGATCAGCTAATGATGCTGGTGATGGCTCAAAAGGGCCATCACTTACGGGCTATTCATGCCCGTGCCACCTTTTGGGTGGCTTAATCTTCATCAATCAATCAGTTTTCTTGACGTTGGCAAAGCTTAGAAGGACGGGCTGAGGAGTTACGCCGTCTGAGTGGTCTGTTTGTCTTGATCGCGTGTGGTCCTATGCTCTCTTGAGTGGCGGGTCCTAGCGACAAGCGTGATATAATGTATTGCACACATTGTAAATATAATCTGGACAGTGACTAATCAAATAATCAATCAATAAGCATGGCTGTCCAGTTGGATGGAAGACGCATCCCTCACGGCAGTTCGGGAGAGCTTTTAGGGGGACCTTTAAGATAAGGGTTTCCACGCGAACAGCAGTTCACGGTTCAGACACCAAGTGGTCAAGCTCTTTTTGTTTATCTAGCAAGCAAAGCTCCACGGGACCAAGTTACAGCCCCGCTCCTGTGCCAGGTAAGTCCACTACGGGCTCACCATAGCCCGTGCTACCTGGAATTTTTTGTTCCCTGAATCTAAGAGAACAACAATCCACGGGACTGTTGGTATAGCTCCCCGAGTGGTCAGTTGAACATCAGGAACTTGTGGTTCAGGTCTATCCTGGTATAGTGTGTGTGTGTCATGTGCATACGGTGATTAGTTTGGCTAATGTGCACAAATACACACTCAAGAAGGAGGAGGGTGTATGTCTGCTGCAGGATATTATGTATACCGTAGGTGATTTGTTGATGTCAACAACACCTACGGTATACATAATGGATGCTGATGGATGCCTACTACTACCGCTGATGTCATTGACCACGTCACGTCACTGGTGGTGATGTCCACTGTCCGCTTCCCGTGACGTCGTTCAGGGCGATTATGTCACTAACCACCTCACGTAACGTCACTGGTAACGATGTCACTGACTCCCCCCCCCCCTCACGTAACATCACTGGCGACATGCTTTGTTTACCTGGGAGTGTGTTGAGTCCCAGGTGAGCTGCTTCTCTCCCTCCTTGGTCATCTTGAGATGATTTCGGGGCTTAGCGTCCCCGCGGCCCGGTCCTCGACTAGGCCTTCTTTTTGTTTACATGTCCCCGGAAGCAGCCCGTAGCAACTGTCTGACGTATTTACTGCTAAGTAAACAGGAGCATCAGGGTAAAAGAAACGCTAACCATTTGTTTCCGCCAGCGTCGGGCATCGAACCCGAAATCTTAGGACTACGAATCGCGAGCGCTGTCCACTCAGCCGTCAGGTTCTTGGTTGGCACCGCCCAGCAGGCATTACAAGCGTCAATCCCAACCATTAGTAAGGGGTTAATGGTGTAGTTCTGTGCGTATAACTACCATCGCCAGTCGCTCGTGAAAATGCCAGAGATTATCAGCGACTCTTAACTACCTCTTGAGAGTTAACTACCGCTTTAATTAGGTTGTAGAATGCATTGTTTGTATTTATTCTCCAGGTATAATGTCTCAGGTTTTGTGTTTTCGTTAAATCAAAGGTTAACTGGGCAGTGAAACTTGCTTGCTTGTGTGTGTATATGGGTGTAATAGGCGGGCAGTGAAACTTGCTTGCTTGTGTGTATATGGGTGTAATAGGCGAGCAGTGAAACTTGCTTGCTTGTGTGTATATGGGTGTAATAGGCGAGCAGTGAAACTTGCTTGCTTGTGTGTATATGGGTGTAATAGGCGAGCAGTGAAACTTGCTTGCTTATGTGTATATGGGTGTAATAGGCGAGCACCAGCTCGCCACACCAACCAGAAGCCAGCCAGCTTCGGGGTAGAGAAGCACCAGCTCCTGGACCCCGCCTTTCAGTGGTTGATGGTCCTCTCGTGCTCTGTTTATCATGCATACTCTTGGAGCTATGTATTGTGCTAGTCTCAACTACCTCCGCTGTCAGATCATTCCTCTTGCTCACTACTCTTACACTGAAGAAGTACATCAGTGTAGGTATGTATGCAGAGAGGGAGTGGTAGAGATTAGCGTGATTAGTGTGATTAGCATGAACATGAGATTAGCGTAAGCATCATGCTAATCTCACTGATATCACGCCACCAATAGACTCTAAAAGGAATCACACTGCGCAACAGTGGTCATCAACCACCTAGTGTGTCAAGTTCAACTCAACACCATACTCATCCCCCACCGGGCCTACTCAATGACGCCCTCAACGGCGCACTCAACGGCGCACTCAACGGCGCACTCAACAACACACTCAACAACACACTCAACAACACACTCAACAACACACTCAACAACACACTAATGATCATATGTCAGATTCACAGTCGGGCGAAGGCTCGACAATTTGGCTGAGGATGGACTTAAATTACTAGTTCTTACCACGTCTACTTTTTGGGGGTTTTTGCTTTTGTCTCTGTGTCTGTTTGTATGCTAAGCTACATGTGCATGGAGGAGGGGGGGGGGTCGGGCGTTAGCTCCCGGCCCCCCCCCCCGTATGTCTAGCTATGGGTTAGTAATTAAACACTTTAGTGATGTTATATCGAATTAATACGTTGGTCCACTTGCTTGCTACGGAGCCTAGTATTCGTGTTGTTTAGGCTAGTATTGGCGTCTCTAGCTTTCACTCCCCTTCCTAAGACCTAGGAGTTTATAAAGGTATCAGTGCCATACGCCGTGCAGAATGAGGCACTATAGGCTATGGATATAAGGTTACAGATCCCTAGTACTCTGATGTACCGTCAGAAATCGAGTCCGATCCTCTGTCAACCCATTCCCATGTACCCGGCCTCGTGCTACGTCAGATCCGATGTTTGATGTTCATTCAGGTATCGTATTTAATCCCCTATAATCGCATCGAGACAACGGCGTATACTAAACGGCATTTGGTGTGACTGAATCCTCTATGATCCGCTGAGCGTTCGTGAACACCCTGCTTTCGAGTACTACCGCCGTTTGAAGAGTTTTTGTTACGATTAAAACGACGTACGATTGCAGTAGTACAGTAGTTACGATTACACGTAAATTATTGGGAAACATAACTCGTTCTGTCGATTTGACACCTGCAACAGTTGTGTATTATCAGGAGAGCAAGTTGTTTATCGCAGTGGGCTGTGTAAGCCCAAGTGATTGTTAGCCCGTGTCGACTCGCAAGAGAAGGGTATCGGGTTCACCTCCCAGGCGGGATGAGGTGCTTGACCTGGGTCCTTAACATTTCACTTGATGCCTCTGTTCACCTAGTAGTAAATAGGGGCCTGGAAGGTAGACAGATGCTGTGGGATTCATCCTTAGGTGTGTGTGTGTGTGTAATTACCTAAGTGTAATTATCTAAGTGTAGATACAGGATGAGAGCTACGCTCGTGGTGTCCCGTCTTCCCAGTACTCTTTGTCATATTACGCTTTGAAACTACTGACGGTCTTCGCCTCCACCACCACCACCTTCTCATTTACCTTGTTCCAACCGTCTACCACTCTGAAAAAAATATACACAGTCTCCGTGGTGTAGTGGTAAGACACTCGCCTGGCGTTCCGCGAGCGCTATGTCATGGGTTCGTATCCTGGCCGGGGAGGATTTACTGGGCGCAATTCCTTAACTGTAGCCTCTGTTTAACGCAACAGTAAAATGTGTACTTGGATGAAAACACGATTCTTCGCGGCGGGGATCGTATTCCAGGGACCTGCCCGAAACGCTACGCGTACTAGTGGCTGTACAAGAATGTAACAACTCTTGTATATATCTCAAAAAAAAATATATATATTTTTTCGGCACCTCTGTTTTCTTAGCTTGAATCTGTGTCCTCTTGTTCGTTAAGTTGCTGGGTTCAGGAATTAACCTTTGGCAATTTGATATATTCCTGTTAGTAATTTGTAAGTTGTGATCATATTACCTCTTTTTCCTCTATCTTTTAGTTGTGGCATGTTCAACGCCTCTAGTCAGTGTGTGTGTGTGTGTGTGTGTGTGTGTGTGTGTGTGTGTGTGTGTGTGTGTGTGTGTGTGTGTGTGTGTGTGTGTGTGTGTGCGCGTGCGTGCGTGCGTGCGTGCGTGTGTGCGCGTGTTTTGTTTACGTAACAATATGTGTGTGTGTACATGTGAGCGCGTGGCCGCGACCTGCAGCTGCCAGAGAGATCATGTCCGCCACAAACGGGAGAAAGCTTCACCCCGATGATAACCTGCCGTGTGTAAGCCTCGTGCATGCCCCCTACCCCTGCTTCACTACCGCCTCCTATCACCCTCACCTCACACAACCTTCCCCAAACCTCCCCAATCACGTTAATAACCATAATTGCCTCGGTGTTTTATTTTCAAATCTGACGTGTGTAGACCCACGGGGAAAATCTCGTACGTGTTTGGTAACGGAAATAATTAACGGATTTTTCTATTTATTTTTTATTTTGTCTATCTGTTTGAGCTTTTTTTTATAATTCTCATATTGAAGAATGAAGTAAAATAACGGGTTTATATGAGTAGTTAAGGTAAAGTGATAGCCAGACGGGCTTTGTTGTTTGTGATGGCATGTCGTGCGCCTGGCAGCGGCGGCAGACAGGAATGTTGACATTAGGTGATCGTATTTTTAGATTTTTTCACGTTTACCTAAAAATATTGCTGGTGGGAGCTTTGCTCTTGTGTTTTATGGCGCTCTGACGGGTGTTGTGTATTGAGCTCCTCTCAGTGTGTCGGTCTGTAACACGTTGCGGGTACTTTAGTTACACCCCAAGCTGCCGTGACGACTGGAACGTCGGGGTCCAATCGTTGTCACACGTGCGTGTGGAAAGAGACGTTCTCAAACTTGGAGGGGAACGTTTAACGTTGAGCCGTGCTTAAACTCTAAGGGAACGGTTAACGTTGAGCGGTTCTCAATTTTAAAGGGCACGTTTAACGTTGAGCCGTTCTCAAATTTAATTAAAGGGGACGTTTAACGTTGAGTAGTTCTCAAACTCTAACGAAACGTTTAACGTTGAGCCGTTCTTCGTCGCGTTTTCTCGAATCGCATTTTGACATGAAGATCCCAAACGTCAAAATATGACGTACTATAAATCACAGCAGCTTTCAGAATTGGCGGGCTGTCCCGTTTTCTGTTCGTGCATCCTCGGTCATGTTAGATTCTGCCAATTTAATACATCATTTTTGTGATGTTGTGACAACAGTCTGTTGGACCAAGCTCTCACAAGTCAAGCCTGGCCCCAGGCGGGGCTTTGGGGAGTAGAAGAACTCTCAGAACCTCATCCAGGTAAGATCCAGGTAACTTGAGAGGACGGGCCGACTATACTTGCCTCGTTAAGTGAACTGATGTTCGCGAGTGATTTAGACATCTGATGTTTGCGCTGCTGTGTTTAATGAGCAAATGTTTGTTTATTAACGCATGCTCTTGGTGTTCGGTCCATTGACTAACGCGCGCTCTCTAGGTGTTCGGTCCATTGATTAACGCGCGCTCTCTAGGTGTTCGGTCCATTGATTAACGCGCGCTCTCTAGGTGTTCGGTCCATTGATTAACGCGCGCTCTCTAGGTGTTCGGTCCATTGATTAACGCGCGCTCGCTCGGTGTTCGGTCCATTGATTAACGCGCGCTCTCTCCGTGTTCGGTCCATTGATTAACGCGCGCTCTCTAGGTGTTCGGTCCATTGATTAACGCGCGCTCGCTCGGTGTTCGGTCCATTGATTAACGCGCGCTCTCTCCGTGTTCGGTCCATTGACTAACCCGCGCTCTCTCGGTGTTCGGTCCATTGACTAACGCGCGCTCTCTCGGTGTTCGGTCCATTGACTAACGCACGCTCTCTCGGTGTTCGGTCCATTGACTAACGCGCGCTCTCTCGGTGTTCGGTCCATTGACTAACGCGCGCTCTCTCGTTGTTCAGTCCATTGACTAACGCGCGCTCTCTCGTTGTTCAGTCCATTGACTAACGCGCGCTCTCTCGTTGTTCAGTCCATTGACTAACGCGCGCTCTCTCGTTGTTCAGTCCATTGACTAACGCGCGCTCTCTCGGTGTTCAGTCCATTGACTAACCCGCGCTCTCTCGTTGTTCAGTCCATTGACTAACGCGCGCTCTCTCGTTGTTCAGTCCATTGACTAACCCGCGCTCTCTCGTTGTTCAGTCCATTGACTAACGCGCGCTCTCTCGGTGTTCGGTCCATTGACTAACGCGCGCTCTCTCGGTGTTCAGTCCATTGACTAACGCGCGCTCTCTCGGTGTTCAGTCCATTGACTAACGCGCGCTCTCGGTGTTCAGTCCATTGACTAACGCGCGCTCTCGGTGTTCAGTCCATGACTAACGCGCGCTCTCGGTGTTCGGTCCATTCTGTTAAAATAAACCACGTTTATGTACCTTCAAAGAACACGGAGAAAGCACGGCATGGTGTTCTTCCCAACTGCTTGGAGGAAAGAAATTCATGATTTTCTTCCTTGATCTTCTGTATCCAGAGATAACGTTGAGGGGGAGAAGTATTCTTTGTTATCGCCTGGCAGATAACAGGACTCTCATTGACGTGGCTATCTTTTATTCCTAGAGGATAACCTTTTCCCCACATGGACCATAGGGAGGCAGGTGTCCGTAGAGAGGTGTGGGGTATAGGGAGGCAGAATAAGAGAAAAGAGATAGATACACCATAGGCACCGCTCCTGCGCCAGGTAAGTCCACTACGGGCTCACCATAGTCCGTGCTTCTTGCCCAGCTCCTGTGCCAGGTAAGTTACGGGCTCACCATAGCCCGTGCTACTTGGAACTTGTTTCGAGTAGCTGAATCTATAACAACAACAACAACAACAGACACCATAACTATGCCAAGGAAGTAGCAGGGTGGCGGGACTCTGGTAAGTGGTCGTTAGGGGTCTTATCTGTAGATTATCAAGACACGCCCACCTATAGTCCCTCCTTCCCTTCTCCCTCTCCCCCTCTCTCCT
>WNGS01001312.1:47511285-47526342 GCA_020271785.1 Procambarus virginalis
GGTGTGTGTGTGTGTGCTGTGTGTGTGTGTGTGTGTGTGTGTGTGTGTGTCTCCGTGTTGTTGTGGTCTCTGTGCATGTGGCTGGTGAATCCACCTAGTTGTAGGCTCACCTAGTTTTGCTAGCAGGGCGTCGCACCTCGGCATCATTGAGTCCCGCCTCTCAACCGTTAATCCACATGGTGTACAGATTCTCTAAGCCTACTGGGACTCTTATCATATCTACGCTTTGAATGCTTAATATTGGTGATCATGCTTTACATAACACAAATCCTAGTGCATTCCATTTACTAACTACTCTGACACTAAAAAAAAATTTTCTAATGTCTTCTTGACTCATTTGGGTACTTAATTTCCACCTGTCCCCTTGTGCGGGTACCACCGTGTTAAATAATCCATCCTTGTCGACCCTGTCATTTCCCCTGAGATTTTGTATGTGGTGATCATGTTTCCCCCCCTCCCCCGAGCTCTCCTGTCTTCAGCGACATGTTCACACAGCCTTTCACACGTAACTCATGCCTCTTAGCTTCTGGGACTAGCCTAGTGACATACCTCTAATTTCCTACAATGTCTTTTACAGTATGGACTCCAGCTGGACACATACTCCTAGAATTGGTCTACATATGCTGTGAACAAGGTCTGAATGATTCCTTACACATGGTTTCTGAAGGCTAGTTCTGGATGTTAGGCCAGCCTTGCATACGCCGCAGATGTTATTCTTTTGATGTGTGCTCCAGGAGACGGGTTTGGCGTGATATGCAACTCCTAGATCTTTCTCTCTGTCCGTTTCATAAAAGACTTCATCCTCCCTGACTGATGAAGTCAGGGAGTGTGTGTGTGTATGTATGTGGTGTGTCGTGTGTGTGATGTGCTGTGTGTGTGTGTGTGCGTGTGTGTGCGTGTGTGTGCGTGTCGTGTTGCGTAGTGCGTGTCGGTCCGTGGGCTGTGTGCGTGTGCGTGTGTGTGTGTGTGTGTGTGGTGTGTGTGTGTTGTGTGTGTGTGTGTGGTGTCGTGGGTGCGCGTGCGTGGCGTGTCGTGGTGAGTGTTCGTGTGTGATGTGTCGTGTGTGTGGTGTGTGTGTGTGTGTGTGTGCTGTCGTCGTGTGGTGCGTGTTGTGTGTGTGTGTGTTGTGTGTGTGTGTGTTGTTTGTGTGTGTGTGTGTGTGTGTATGAGTGTGTGTGTGTGCATGAGTATGTGCGTGTTAAGATCATGAGTTGTCATGAGAGACTCACCGCCGGTAATAATCCCGGATATTAAACATCTTTCGAGATGAAGTTGAGTCATGGGCTTTGTGAGTGTAATCATGAAGACGTTGTGGTCCTGTTTCTTGAGACAAGGAAATGTATATATTAAGCGGACAGGTTAGATATAATCCTGACGTCAACACTACGCTGACAGATCAAGGGGAAACTCCTGACATTAATGCAAAATCTTAACTAACTTATCATCAATAGTTACTTAATACTTTATATTTTTATTCAAAATTATTTATTGCCGATTCTCTTATTATTGGGTCTAATTGTATAATTTAATGAATGTATAAGTTTATTGTCGCGGTCCTATCAACTGATTTTTGTATTAAATTTCATATTCAGCAATTTTCCCTTTTAAAACAACCTTTGTGTGTTACGACGACCCTGAGGGCTGTTGGGCGTGGCGCATGAAATTTCTACTTTGACCAAAGGATAGCAGACAGACTAAAATTGTTCCGTCCTATAGGGGTTGACTGTAGTTCTGTTTGGCACAGAAATTACTATATGGTTTGATTCTTCTTATTTGAGAGTTGAGCCGATATTGTAAACCACACCTAAAGGTTATATATGAAAACAGACATTCGCGCACAACGCAAACACACACGCACGGACTCACACACGTACTCAAGCACGCATACTTGAGTTGAATGCACCTCACCAGACGCTGGGTTATCACCTCTGTTATACGAGACCCAACCAACCCCGACTCCCCTCCCTCAGCACACCTCATTTTCTTCTTAACGCTAAAAATACAAAGATGTAGCAGCGGCCCTGGAAGAAGAGCCACAGGAAGTGGACGCGACTGGACGTGGGTCCTGGGAATGAAGACAAAATGGATAGGAAGAGTTACTACCTGGTACAGTCGTTGATATACGGCTGTATACACCCTAGTAATATATTACGTGGCATCGTATGTGATATATCCTAATGGCCCCTTCCTTATATAACCGAAAATGGGAATAGAAAATGTCCTTACGTATCGGCCACACTCGATTAACTCTTGGGCATTTAATGGGACGGAACCCCACCCTTGTATATTATCTTCTTGTAATTACTGTTAATTTTCTAGTGAAATGTCCAGATTTTCATGATCAGAATATTTGCTTCCCAACTGTGCAATGACCCGAACACTCTCCATACAATGCCTCAATGAAGCCCTCTTCTGCAGTAAAGGTTGTCCTCCAGTATTAACGTTGTGGCTGATACCAAGGAGAGAATGCATCATGTGTGGCTTGCATGGTGCTGTACAGTCATGGTGGCTTGCACTGTACACTACATGGTGGCTTGCACAGTACACTACATGGTGGATTGCACAGTACACTACATGGTGGCTTGCACAGTACACTACATGGTGGCTTGCAAAGTACAGTACATGGCGGCTTTTCATTTTCTTTTGGTAATTACTTCTCAGATACCATGTGAATTGTGGGGTGTGGGTGTCTACTGACATGCATTCGAATCCCTTTGTGCGTGTGTAGTATACCTCTGTTATATTGTATCGTGTTGTATTGTCCGCATATTGCTGTCTGTTTTATTGCCCTGTTGTTTAATGCCTTTTTGTCTCTATTCCCCCCCCCCTCTTCCTTGTGCCCCTGTTCCTAAGAATAACCTCAGTGGGCATGAAATTCTTAATCTTGGCATACAAAAGGTAGGGTATTACGAAGAGAAAGCACTAAGCCAGTATGATATAACACTTGGAAGGGGTATGAGGTCAAGAAACTGTAATGTGAGGACAATGATCTGGTATATGAGGACGGTATGGAGGAATGGTGCCCAACCGCTAGGATCAACAGGGCTTGGGCACCGATCTTGCAGAAAGCGAAGCCGTTGCTCCAGCAACCTGTCCGAGTGGATGGACTTGCCATGCAAAAGAAACGCCATATTTTGGCGTTGCTTCTTATTAACACGTAGCTTACAAGAGATAAAAAATATATCGTATTGTATATCCTGCGATTATAAAGACATCACTTCTCAACTTTTCTGCTTGAAAGCGATCAGTTCCTTCCGCAACCTTCGCCAGAGTTGGATCTCAAGCGCATTGCGGAAGAGGTAAAAAAAGTGGAGCTTAGTGTTGGATCTGGCGGCCCCCGTCACCAGCGCTCTGGTAAAACAGCTTTATCTGGGGGTCGTTCGCAGCCCGGTTTACGACCTCTCCGAATGCTGAGACGCCATTTGCAGTCGAATGCATTCATTTGAGAACAAAGGTTGAAACAGCGGGTTGCTTGCTGTAAAGACTCATCGCCTCGCTGGCAGTGGTCCTTCAGAAATAATAATTAAGTAATAATTCATTGTGTCGGGAGATAGGTAGCCAGTTGTATCGAAGCCTAACAGTTGTGTTAGGCTTCGATATCAACTTATCAAGGTATATCAAGGTATATCAAGATATATCAAGTTCCCACTCCCCCACAAGATCGAATTACCGACCCTCCCCAGGATGCAACTCCACAATAAACTGACTAATTCCTGGGTACCTATTGTCTGCTAGGTGAACAGATGAACTAGGTGACAGGAAACGCGCCCAACCATTTCTCTCCCGTGATGAGATGTTCATGACCTGTTCTAATCGACAATCTTTCAACGAGTCACAATTGTTAAGGTCTTGAGAACAGCAAATAATTCTATTGTACTTGAATCAGTTCGTCAATACCAAACTTAGGATTTTGCTTTTTTACTAGTAATTGTTTTGAGTCCATAAGAGAAGTAAATATCAAGTGTGGTTGCTGGAGAGTCTGCAGTCTCACTGCTTCTTATATCTTGATGGTGTCAGCGAGAGGAAGAGCTAGAAGAAGTGGGAGAGGGAGAGGGAGAGGAAGAGGGAGAGGAAGAGGGAGAGGACAGGGAAGATATGAACGCATCATTCAAATTATGTTGACCCATTTTTTTAAATATTATATTTTACTGTCATCATAAAATATGATCTGGGAAAAATACGCAATACGTTGGAATGTGTGTGTGTGTGTGTGTGTGTGTGTGTGTGTGTGTGTGTGTGTGTGTGTGTGTGTGTGTGTGTGTGTGTGTGTGTGTGTGTGTGTGTGTGTTCATAACTGAGCAGGAAAGAACATCATACTCACACACACACACACACACACACACACACACACACACACACACACACACACACACACACACACACACACACACACACCAGAATAATATTTCCTCGAATAACATATATGCGAGATGGAAAAAAGTAGAAACAACTGGGTGTTTATTTTTGCATTTGTCTTGCTAACGCATTTCTTTCTATAACGTGTACACAAGTTTTGTAAAATATGAAAACGTATATTTTCAGTCAATCACTCCACTACTCTTGTTGATCTGCTTGTTAAACGTAAAAATACAAATATTTGTCGAGAGATATTTTCAGTAGGGCTTGTATTTTATCCCTGTTGGTATAGCATTGTCTGCAAGTTGCCGGGCCCAGAGGGTCGCGGGTGTGGAGAGAGGCGAGGCTCCACCTCCTCTCTCAGGAATTGTAGAACTTTTCTGCAGGTTTATTTCAGCTTGTCGCGTCATGCAAAGGCAACGAAGCGAGAACGATTGTTGCTCAAAAGTTTATGCATTATTTTGTCCATGTTTATGTATTTTTATGTATGCGTATTCTGGGTAATATTGATAATATATAGTTCTGCCCTTAGAGATAGAAAACTTTACCAAACTTTCAAAGCTAAACTTTTTCTATGTTCAGAATTGTACGACCATTATATGTAAAAAAATGAATATCCTCCAGGAAGCGTTTGTTGCACTATGATTTTTTCATGATTAAAATTTCATACATTGTGAACTCGTAATATTAGTTTAAAATATCTGTCTAAGAGTGAAGAATGAGATTCTTTCATAACCCACACGGAAGTAAAATGGCCAGACCAACCAGCATCAGACTGGGAAGATAGACTGGGAACCCACGAGATAGACTGATAGGCAAAATCAGGAAATTTCAAAGTAATCAGTGGACAGGACAGGCTGAGGAGAAATGATATGAGGAAGGCAGTGATTGATTGATTGATGAAGATTAAGCCACCCAAGAGGTGGCACGGGCATGAATAGCCCGTGAAGGAAGTCAGTGCTTATACTGGTATCTCTAGTAGGTGAGTGCGCCGAGAGTGAGGTGCTGAACTAGACTGAGAAAACCCAAGTATCTGGACCCACGGGAGGAAGGCTTCCCACAATACTAGGTTTATGAAGGCTTTCGCGGGATAGTCAAGACATATTGTGTATTATTTTGTCGTAAGTTATGATCCACTATTAAAGATTGGTGGAAGAAGTGAGCAGAGAGGTTTTGGGGTGGAATAGGAAGAGAAAATGGAAGAGAAGAAGTTATCGGAATAGGAGGGAGGCTGATGACGTAGAAAGGGAGAGAAAGAGAGAGCAATTCTGATAACGAGTAGTGAATGTTATGGAAAAGTAGAAACAATCATGTTAAAGTAAGGTAGAGATGTAGGGAGTGCTAGAAGACACAACCACCCCGCACCAGGTCATTAACGCGCTGCTCAACAACATACTACCTGCTTGTTCCGGCTCCTGTAATGATTCTCTGTGCCACTATGTTCTGGTTGCTGTATTGTTTTACAGAGCCAGCGTGTCCCGGCGCTCTAATTGGGACAACCAAATCAATATACAAAATTCCTCGGCAAACCGATCGTATTTGTATTGTATACGATCATACATCGTAAACAATATGCCAATTTGCCAATTAAATTTGCCACTTTGCCAACCTCATATGTCAATTAAAGCCAGTTGCTTTAATTGGCATTTACCGTTGATTATTGTGATGGTGTGTCTGGCTGAAAGGTTTTGGGAAATACACATATCAAGTCGATAATTAAAGGTTTTAACTGATTCATAATGTGGTCGCGTCTTATAATCGTTCCACCTATCGTTGGAGATATTTGATTTACAATTAAACAATAACTAATAATATTGCATGTATTTTCTTCTTTGATATCTGATTTCATGTCATTATCCAATCGAGTTTTGTGGGAATATGTACGAACGTAAAACAAATTAGGAACACGCCTTAAAAACCGCAAGGTCTGTGATTACACTGTTTTCCTTTTTTATATTACATTCCCTTAGAGTTTGTATTCACCAGGTAAGGTTAAACTATTGTAACTGGGTGTTCATTACAGAACGCTGCAGGGATTATTGCAGCAAAGTATCGTTACGGTGCACTCAGCGTTCTTTACCGATACTGTTGTCCATTAGGAGAGGTCCCCCGGGGCTATCTTACGGACCCCAGACTCCAGGGCGGGTAATGGAAGCTGCTAAGATGTCACGTGTGGGTTTTCAACTTCTTCCAAGCAATACCCTGAGTGAAGTGAACTGGTATTGTGCCTCTCCTGCGTGACCTTCCTCCCCCCCCCCCACCCTGGCATTGGTGCTAGCGTGGCCTGTATACAGTTTACACTGAATGCTGGAATTAGTCTGCATGGTAATGGGTATTTCTCATCACTTTTATGGACAACAGCATACTGTATTTGCCGGCGGAAAGGACACATGTATTTGGTCAATACCAACCGAATACATATTGTATTTACTGCAAAATCATATGTATTTCTCTACAAAAAACTTGAAAAATACTTTACACACAGAAATCACAATTTCAGTCACAGAAATTATGATTTCTGTGTGTAACGAAGTAAGGGCGAAGAGGTAGAACGGCCTATTGACAGAGCTCGAGTGCATGGGGGGAATTGTGTAAAACCCTGGTTTGTGTCTCGGAGAGGCTGCATGATCCAAGTAAGTTCAGTACAACTTCTGGTTGCAATTCTTTTACCATGTCGTAGCTCAGTTGATTAAGGCAGCGTCTGGGATGCTCTCGGACATAGGTTCGAACCCTCGTCACGTCCCTTGTGGATTTGTTTATTGAAAAATACTTTCAATAAAATACACGATGAAACATGTATATGTAAATACATGTAAACACACGATGAAAGCCTACAAATATGGTACTTCAACAATTGCTGACTTTATCTCGAGCATTAATAGTGTTTGTATAAACAGTTTTTTCACGTAATGCGTTTACTGTCTGGGAAAATTGTCGTGAAATATGTCACTGCTCATCACTCGCAACATATTGGGGAGGAATAGCACTTTGGGTTGTTCACATAATGAAGAGTAAGCTTTCTTGTAAAGTTGAGTTGCTTTGTTTATCTTGCCTTTACTAAGACACTGAAGGTACTGCGTGGGTCTGAGCGCCGATGTCATACTCTCACACTGAGGCGCCAACGTTGCACCTGCTGCCCCCCTCACCAATTTTCCTCATAATAACTAGATTACTAAGTCACCGGCGCACCGCCACACCAAGAGGGGCTGCCAGGCCGCCGCCACCATCACCACCACCACCACCACCTTCACCACCACCAGCAGCACCACCATCATCACCACACCATCTCATAATGCATCTTGCGACAGCGCCCACAGGGGGTGACAAACAAGATGGCTGCTACCTTATAGATATATGAAGCCACAAAGGGCTGTATGATGTTAATTAATCATGCTACCTCATTAGTTGCTTGTGGAACATCATTAAAGAGGAAACAAATGAATCCCACACGAAACTACTATTACCTCAATTAGTATTCTGTACAGTGTCTGCGGCCGCAATCACACGGGGACAATGTTCTTTCCGGCACTCCTGTTCCTCACACCATCGGTTAAGGTCTCCATTAACGACGCTTCCTGGAGGCCTTTACCCCACCTGGGGGCTTCCCCCCCTACCTGGGACCCTACCTCCCCCCCCCCTACAACCCTCTCACCCCCCTGAGGGACCTCCCTCATGAGTTCCACCCCTGGCTGATGTGTCCCACACCTGGCTGGCGTGTCCCACACCTGGCTGGCGTGTCCCACACCTGGCTGGCGTGTCCTACACCTGGCTGGCGTGTCCCACACCTGGTTGGCGTGTAGTGCTCCTGACGTGTGCCACAGGCGACCATTTAAGGGCCACAGGTGGGCAAGGCTTGTATAAGCCTCGGTAAATTACAAGGCTTACTGCTTAACGAGCAGACTTTAGTAGTTTGGAAAGAATGACTTTGATAACTGCAACCTTTGTGGGCGAACATTTGATTGCAGGATTTGCAATGGAAAAGTGGTTAGAAAGGATTGACGAGCATTGCTCTATCGGTGTATGGGATGAAGCCATCAGTGTGTGTGATTATCTGTCGTTGTAGAGATTACTCTGAGTATACATAATTTAGGGTTGATATTTTTGGCAGTGGCGCGTGCCATTTAAGATACATACATTCTATAATTCTTAAAATGTAATTTTTAAAGTAAATTATACTCTCAACAGCTAATGGTTTTTCCAGAAAGTAGGAATATATTGCAAATACATTAAGTTAAATTGGCTTTCGTTGCAACATTTTTTTTAGATTTATTTAATTTTTCTATGTATTGCTAAATTGGTAAACTTTGAAAGTATAGATTTATAGACGACACGGTTCAACTAAAGGCTGTTCGTGATAACACATTTACTTTCTTTTTTGTTTCCTGTACATTGCAAGCAGTTGATCGCGGAAGGAATTGCGACTATCTATATACCTTGACTTTACCAAAGCTTTTAATACTGTGCCCCACGAGAGGCTCGGTGGAGAGTTAAAAACACTTTTATGGGAGGGGGATTTTTCCAAAGTAGGAGTTGGCTGAATTGTTTCAAAGAAAAAAAAGAGAGAGTTACCATAAATGGGGAACTGTGGCAAGTAGAGTTCCTCAGGGCGGTCCTGGGACCTCTGTTGAATATCACATACATAAACTATTTAGAAAGAGGTTTTAATTGCAACATTTGAAAATTTGAAGGTCACAAGGGTAGAGCGAGAAATAAACTAAAAAAAAATACAAAACCATAACAAGACGATCTAAATGTATATGTTTTTTTTAGATAGACGAAAGATTGGCCAATCTTTCAGCCAATTTTTCGTTGCTGACGGATGTAGGGTGGCGAGGCAAGGGAATAATGACACAGGTACCACGTATGAGCTGGACAATCCGAATACAAAAACGACTCCAAAAATGGTGTCATGATTAGTAGTGACCTTAAGCCGAGAATTTCCAGCATAACCGTATAAGATAAAGCATATTAGATACTGAGATTTATTTTTAGAATCGTTGGCAATAAAACAAATAATTTTCTTCTTCCGCTGTATTTTGCTCTTATAATGCCCCATTTTGAATGTGCAGTTAAGCCTCAATACAAATTAAGTTGGATAAATTCACTTGAACATGTACAGAAACGGGTGACGTTCATCCTAGGAACTGGAAACCTCTCTTGTGATAAGAGATTAACGAAGTTTAATTGACATTCTCTACAAAGACGTAGAGTAAAGGGGTGACATTATTGATATATACAAATGGATGAAAGGATATAACAAGGGGGATATTAATAAGGTTTTAATTATATCAATTCATAATAGACCACTAAACATTCATATAAAATTGTGGAATGTTACTCTTTCCTGACTGCAATTGCAAGCCACGTCGTCAATTTGCATATGACAGATGTCTCGCTAAAAGCTATCAAGATCCAGCAACTACCAGAGAATTGATACAAGACCTGGGCACGTCGTGGACCTCACCCTGGACGGTCTGGCTCAGGCTGGTGTTCACCTCCTCAAGATTCACTTTGGTCGTGAGAATCCCCAAATGGAAAAGAGCTTTCTCACGTCCTCATCACAATTTATAAAATATGCACGATATAACAGCCTTGTATAGGTGTTGCGGAGACAGGCAGCAATTGTAGGTGTTGTAGAGACCAGTGCGAGTAACTTTGGAGTGGTTTCACGGAAACATAGGACTAACAATTGATATGTTTATTCAAGAACTTATTTGCTAATATTCACAGGGCGCTTGATTACTCAAGATTGGTGTTGGTCAAAACTAAGTCCCACCAGAGTGATATGGAGCGTCTAACTGATCTATTATGGTGTCTTCAGAAATAAAGCCTCACCTAACACTTGTCAAGACAACCAATTAGTTAACTATGCAAAACTGGGACATAAAAGCTCAGTAGAATGCTCGGGTAATCACATGTACAAGCGCAGTTAATTAAAATACTCTATCTATCAGTTAATTTGTGCATCATTATTACTCTATAGCTAATAATGATGCACAAATTAACACGGAAATGACCTGTCAATGGAACAGTGAACCGAACATGGCAGGTAGAAGCTAAATGTGTGGGTGGGTGTGTAGGCACATGTGCTAGTTGCTCAATGAGCAATGCTCAGTCAGTTTCAGCATGATGCCACCACACAGGTCAGTCACGTCTTCACTGATGGGTCTTTTTATATAGGCCTTCATCTGTTGCATGTGTCTGATGGGCAAGAAAAACTGTCAGATCAGAGCTACATGTAGAGACAATAATAACCAAGAACAAATGCTGCACTGTAAGTGGCCGACCTCGTCCACCTTCACACCAATAGTCACACACACACAGGTGGTCTGACAGCTGGTTCTCACAGGTGTCGGCACGAGGCGCATGCGTGGGGCTCACTCTAGCACGACAGTCTTCTCTTCACTGCCACGCCCAGCAACGTGAGACTATAGGCCTCTTCCACTCTTGTATGTGCCACGGTGCAAGGATACACATATGGAAGGATGCACAAACACACACACGTTCCAGGATACTAAGTGAGTACACACATACATGTACCCATATGTGGACACATGCGAGGTGTACAGGCGGCTGATGATGCAGCTCGTCCTCCTGAGGATTCACAACATCAAGAAACTGTCGTACTAAAGGCCTCTATCCGAACCTACCAGAGGACCCAAAACAGAAAACGGGACAGTATTTATTTTCACGAGCCGCTACCAGTTTCTAGAACGACGAATTTTGGGCTTAGGTAAAGTATGTGTCAAATTTCGACGCGCTTTTAGGAGAGGTTGCGGCAGATGACAACACCCATGGGCGGCTGGCAACACCCATGGGCGGCTGGTGACACCCATGGGCAGCTGGCAACACCCATGGGCGGCTGGCAACACCCATGGGCGGCTGGCAACACCCATGGGCGGCTGGCAACACTCATGGGCGGCTGGCAACACCCATGGGCGGCTGGCAGGGTACAATGGTACAGCGCGCGGCCTGTCACATTTCCAACCCGTCCTCGCAAATTCGTATAGTCAATATTGACTTATTAAATACGTGCATAGGTGATATACTAAACATAATAGTTTACCTTGAAAAGCTTCATAGAAAACACCGACCTTACCTAACCTTGTTAGCATGTTAAGATAAGCATCTTATTGCTTCGTAATTACAATTATTACTTAACCTATACCTATAATAGGTTAAGTAACAATTGTAATTACGAAGCTATAAGATGCTTATCTTAACATACTAACAAGGTTAGGTAAGGTCGGTGTTTTCTCTGAAGCTTTTCAAGGTAAACTATTATGTTTAGTATGTCACCTATGCACATATTTAATAAGTCAATATTGACTATACGAATTTGCGAGGACGGGTTGCACATTTCCCATGCAACAGTCGTGGCGGCGACACTTCCACTGTACTGAAACACTTCCCGCCATTTACCGTCACTGATGACTTAGATATCACAGGACCCGTGTGGCACACCTCGGGGCGTTTCTGGGGTTTACGTCAACTCCTTATCTTCGTCACATAAGTGACGGACGTGATTCTGGCCGTATAGTATACGTAACGAGGAAAAATACCTTGCAATATTAACATGACGTGTCGGGTAAGTTAGTGGTGCTATAATGTCTGTTTGTCGAGAGACAATAACCAATTACCTCGCGTCTACCTTGAAGGGGTCCTCTAGGCTAGAATGGTTGAGCGGGTTACGTGAAGACCTCACCATTGCCTCCTGGGAGTAAACAGCCAAGATTTCGGATTAGCGAGTGAGGGGAAAGGCATATATATGCCTACTCTAGTCACGTAGGCCTAGGCAGAGGATAGCGTGACATCACAGATACGTCACGACTGACAGTCGGACCGTTGGAAAACTGACCTGAGGGTTCTCTTCCCTGACCCACAACTGGGAACTCTCACTGTAGCACTAAATATGGCCGACGTCTATGGCATTATTCTACTGCATAGATACTTCACTCCGTCCTAGTTAATCACTCGATGGGCACCCAATGGCCATTGTGCAGTAACCTTCTTTGTAGGAACCTGGAGGTCACGCAGACACCCAACATGCTGGGTCTGTCCCCCCATAAATTCAGAAACAAGGACATGGACGCTCTAAATGATGCATGGAAGCGTCGAATCCAGGCTGATTACACTGAATTGTGCCTCAGGATGTTCTGCAATATACCTCACCTGTCAGCTGTGGAAAATCAATCTCTCACGACAGTGGCTAAGTTTAGATTCAGGAAAGGCGCGGGTAAATACTGATATAAAATCAGGGTAGTCCATTTGTTACAAAATACTAGGTAATATAATAGACATATAAATGAATTAATGTGCATATAAATAAAAGCAGCCTCGTATGGGCCAATTGGCCTGTAATTTTACTGCTCATTCAGAAGCTGTTACACTAAACTGAAGGAACATAGATATTGTCTTTTGTCAAGTTATGACCGCCGGTGGTAATTCTTGTCCTCGCCAACGAGGTGACGGCGAGGCATTGGCGATAACACTGCTTTCGCCTCCAAGGTGAAGGTTGACGGCTTTGGTTTCAATGTTGTTTGGTATCAATAGAACTGCCTCGCAGGGNTATTTCTAATTTCGTATTCGTAAATGATTTGTTTTATGCGAAATATAATGTAACATTTATGTTTTATCTGTTTTAATTACAAAAAAAAACAAATCCTGTCATTTGCAAGATTGTAATTGGTAACACCAATTAACCAATTAAAATTCCGTTCAAATTGGAGCTTCTGTGTCTAGTCTGTAAATGTTTTTCCAGCTGAAGCAACGCCTAATTGGCCATACTTATTTACTTTCTTAAAAGTATAATAATCTGTCGTTGTAGTGTTGGCAGACCCTGGGTAGAGCTGCCAGCTGACGTAGGAGAGGTGGGAAGGGTGAGGCGTGGGTGGTGGTGGAAGGTGTAGGGGAGAGTGTAGTAAGGGTGTGGGTAAGCTTGGCGTAGGGGAAGATGGAGCTGAGGTGTGGAGAAGGAAGGGTGTAGCAGGGGGTGTATCTGGAGGTGTCGCTGCTACTGAGAAGTTGTGGGTTATACATAGAGGGGGAAGCTGGTGAGGACGGAGGCTGGATGTGACAGCAGTTGTGAGGTAAGTGAGGCATAGAGAGGAGGTTGTGAGGAAAGTGAGGCATAGAGAGGCGGCTGTGAGGTAAGTGAGGCATAGAGAGGAGGCTGTGAGGTAAGTGAGGCATAGAGAGGAGGCTGTGAGGTAAGTGAGGTATAGAGAGGAGGCTTTGAGGTAAGTGAGGCATAGAGAGGAGGCTGTGAGGTTAGTAAGACACACAGAGGAGGCTGTGAGGTAAGTGAGTCATAGAGAGGAGGCTGTGAGGTAAGTGAGACACACAGAGGAGGCTGTGAGGTGAGACACACAGAGGAGGCTGTGAGGTAAGTGAGACACACACCGGAGGCTGTGAGGTAAGTGAGGCACACAGAGGAGGCTGTGAGGTAAGTGAGACACACACAGGAGGCTGGTAAAGTCAGTGTCGTGAGGCTGTGGGCTCCGGCACAGGGCCCTGAGAGCTGACTCCACCACAGACTGAATTCCAGCCCGTCCTCGTGTTTAGGAGGTACTGATAGCAGCGCTCTGGGCCATCGCACATATATGGACGTAAAAGCCAATTAGAAAGTCAAAATTGGTACTTCTGAATTTGAACAAACCGGAAAAGTTGTTTTAATCATGTTGCAAAGAAATTTTAATCTAACCTGCTAACCTTCTTAGGCCTAATACATGCTATCTGGGACCTAATACAGTACATAGATGTACTATACTAGGCCTATAAATATTTAAGTTTGTTTTTTGTTATATTTTTTGTTCGGTCTATGAAACGAACAGTACAAAATTCTACTATCTAATTGTTTATTACGTCAACGTATGTACGATGGTCCATATGGTTAGAAGAAGTACTATCTAAACAGGAGGATGAGTTGCGGAGTTCACATACAAAGACCAGGATTCACCAAGCATTTACGCAACCACTTAACGAAACCTGTACATCTTCCTGAGTCCTGGCGGCCTAGTTTACATTTCATAAACAGTTTATGAGCTGCGAAGCACTACGAGGTTGCTTAATAATAATCTTGGACTGTGAAGGTTCTGAGCCCGTAAACTGTTTAATAAATGTTAACAAAGTCACCGAGATTATTGAAAGATGAACAGGTTTCGTAAGTTGTTGAGTTAGTGGTGTAATGATTCCTGATCCAGGTGGGCCAGGCGACACAAGAGCACGGCGTACTCTTAGTACGTCGTTTCTTAGTACACAAAACATTGTATAACTTGTTGGAGACCGAAAACCAGTTCCTCGATCGCCTGAATGTAAATGGACTCGAATATAGATTGATAATATTATCAGTTATTATTAGTGACAGTGCGATTAGCATTTGTTTCAGAACGTTTAATCAACATGAGCCTCAACTTCCTTTTTATATTACTGTAGACCCTAAGTTTAAACTTATATATTTTCTCACGCGTGAGCATTTATGGACGATTCTGATTGTAAGTAATCCAAATCTTGTCCTCTTGGCTTAGGAGCGTTTATCACCTTCTGTTTGACAAATATTCGATATATACGCAACTAGAAGTTGCACCCGGCTATGCCGGGTCTCTTACCGCCCCCCCCTCGTCCCTCTTCCCCTTCTCTTCTTCTATTGTCCCCTATTCATCTCAGAAAATTTATTACGACGCACTGTAACGGCTGAACATA
>WNGS01001312.1:47535001-47549691 GCA_020271785.1 Procambarus virginalis
AAGAGAGGGGTGGAGAGGGTTAATGGGGAAAGAGAGAAGGGGAAGAGATGCCCCCCCTCCCACACTCCCCACCATTCTCTCCTTCTCTCTCTCCCCCTCACTGAAGTAGTGAAGGTTATGTAGTGTGAAATAACTGTCAGCGAGGGAGAATCTTCGCTACTAATGTTTTCTATATATCTGTCCAATGTGGCAGTTTCTAATTTCATGCTCTCTAGATAACTAACATAGTTGAGGCATCGCTTGAGGGAAGATCAAGTTAACACCCTCCCAACATTACCACAGTTAATGAACTTGACTGCTGCAGCAGCACAATGTGCTCAAACATTTTATTGAAGATTAAACATTTTGAAGAACATTTGTTGCGGTTAATTACGGATTTTATATTTTTTAAACCGGATGCTTGCAAATTGTTTGTTTATCTAAAATAAACAATTTGTTTGGCGAGTAATGGGGGATAGAGGTTAGTTACCGAGGCAGAAGTGATACGGTTGAGTTATTCGTGATCCATCTGGTCAGGGGGAGTAGTCATTTATATTGATGTAGGGTTGACCAGACCACACACTAGAAGGTGAAGGGACGACGACGTTTCGGTCAGTCCTGGACCATTGGTCCAGGTTAGGGTACGTGTTGTTATTGTCTTCTTGTGCTGCTGCTGTCAGCTGACTGATGAAACGTTACAGCACTTTTTTCGCCGGATTGTTTCATGTGAAGCGTGACGAGGCCTCTGTGGTTATGCTGACAGGCCTACCCATTTATTGCCTATATTTGTTTGCAACAGTAACATGTGAGTAGGAGGAATAGGCCTATATTGAAATATAGTTGATTGGTATTTTGTGTCATGTGTTTAAAGAGTAAACTTTCAGGTCGGTTAAAGATTGAGATTATTTCAAACCATCACAGGAATTTCGTTAAATAGATCCATGAGAGTCAACAGTAACTGTTCACTGTTCACTGCTGCTGTAAATATGCGTTTGGGCCTCAGGACGGGAAGCAGCGTATTTACCAACACTCAACAGTCTGGGATCGGGAGCTGAGGTCTCTCTGTCACTGGGAACAGGAAGCGAGGCGTGGAGACCGCCCGCCTAACTATTATATCTTCACTGGAAAAAAAATCATTAATTAAGTTGCGCGTAATGTGCATAGTTGTCTGGTGTTAGTGTAGAGAGGACGGTGCTCGTGTCGCGCAGACCCGACTCGTAGTAAGAGAGCCAGTCTGGAGGACACGATTTCAAAACGCTATTACGGACAAGTTAATTTAGACAGGCCGCCAAATTTATGTCCCCTGGCGCGACCACGCGGCAGGACGAACAATATAATATATATATATATTTTCTACAGGATACAACCCACAACAGTTGCCTAACTCCCAGGTACTGGTTTACTGCTAGGTGAACAGAAGCATCGGGTGTAAGGAAACGCGCCCCCATCGTCTCTCCCTACCCCATAAATAGAGCAAGGGGGTCCATTAGCCGCTGATAACATATGTGAAGATAAAATGTAGGAATTGATACTCAAAGTTTTGTTATTTCACAAGAGTGGTTCTCCTAGCGTCCTCTCGGGAGACCACGACCGTGGGACACGACGACCATGGGACACGACGACCATGGGACACGACGACCATGGGACACGACGACCATGGGACACGACGACCATGGGACACGACGGCCATGGGACACGACGACCATGGGACACGACGACCATGGGACACGACGACCATTCTGCATCTCGGTGACACAAGTCTTCGTCTATCGAGGTATTCCTCTACGACATCGACCGGATTAGTTCCCTTCAACAAGGTAAGAAGCGTCTTCCCCTGCGCAGGCCGCGCGAAACAAGACGACCTGTGCAGGTTTGGCTGTGGAATTGTCGAGCTTGAGGTACCAACTGAGAGAAGAGCTTCAGCTGTTTTTTAACAAATGTTCCCTCCAGTTTGTGCCTGTGGGAGACCATGGTGGGTGTGGGTGTTACCCTGCAAGGGAGGAAGCAGGTGATCACTCGCCCTCTGATCCGGTTGGGGGACATCACAGTGGTTGGTGTTATCTTCTGCTGCTGTGTCTCCTTTGTTGTGTGTCCTGTTCCGTCTCCTCTCCAGGCGGTGGTGGTCTACCTGCACATTGACGTGGAGTTTACGTGAAGGGGTTGACGTGGAGTTTACATGAAGGGGTTGACGTGGAGTTTACATGAAGGGGTTGACGTGGAGTTTACATGAAGGGGTTGACGTGGAGTTTATGTATAGGGGTTGATGCAGACCGTTCTCACGGTTTGACAACCATCCAACGTCTAGTGGTGTTGTGTGAGGTGAAACGTACAAACATCAACAACCCATCTAACATATAGTCCACTGCTCCTTAATTCTCGGGGACGCTAATACTGCCGTGCTTTTAACATTACTAATAAAGGCCGTCTATTTTGAGGCTGCGTTATATAGCTTTAATATTGTGATGCATTAAGTGTGAGGGCAAGTGAGATGATCCTCGGGGTACAGTGACCACAGCCACACACACACAGCTCCAGGTGCACCACCACCCGACCCTCCGTATGTAGTGCATACATGGACCTGAATGGCCGCCAGTGTTTTCGTTCTCATCCAACCCGTGCTCTCTATTACCACTCCGTACAAAATACGACTCTTTTTGCATAACCAGAAACGTATAAACCCATGCAACCCACCTAACATATCAAAGCCGATGCCCCAAAACAAAAATGTATTAAGTTAGAGGAGTTGAAGGAGTTGAAATGATGCTGCTCATCAGTTGTGGTTACTAAGATTAACTGTTCTCTGGGACCATACTTGAGGACTAGCTACACCACTCAGGGCTTCTGGAGAACTGAAGCCAGGGGTCAAGGTATGGAAGTAAAGCAGCTTCGTCGCGGGAGGACTCAAGGTTAAATGTGAAGCCGGGTGAATGGTGTGGCCGGGTGACCTGTGGGGCTGGCTGTGGGGTGTGGCCGGGTGAACGGTGTGGCTGGCTGTATGGTGTGGCCGGGTGAGCGGTGTAGCCGGGTGAACGGCAAGATCAAGTAAATTGATATGACTTAACAACTTCCTTCTGGACTCCATTGAGAGTTGTGATAAAGCGAGGAACCTCCGCCGGACTTGAGGGCAATACACCGGAGGAGAGAGAGAGAGTGGGCGACCCGTGTGCAGCTCAAGTAATCCACAAGTGAAATATCTTTTGGTCCTCGAGATACCCTTTCCAAAGCTCGTGTTTGACCTGATCTACTATTTTCCCTGGAACACGGCTGGTTACTCTTTAGGTATTTACACAATATTATATAAATGTGAGAGCAATAGAACAATAAGTTGAAGAATTAGAATAGTCAACTTTCTTTGGAACAAGTTGAACAAGCGCTTGTTTCCAGGAGAAGGAAAAGTTCTAAACAATATACAAGCGTGAAACGAGGTAGGTGATTTAGGTAGAAGCTGAGAGACTCCCTCAGCAAACTAGGAAGCGTCTGTGACATAGGCTTTCTTAATATTTTATGGTTGAAGGTCTTTAAGAATCAGATTAGTTGAGTTGAAGTAAGTGAGGCATGGAATTGTTAAAGGGAGATACAAGGAGGCTTTAACCCGGAGTCACAAAAGATAGTTGGACGGCAAGAGTACGTTAAAAAGGTTGTCTTTTCCCTGAGGAAGAGGCACCCATAAAACCTTCACAGTGAAACGATAATGAAATATAAAATTGGCAGAAGTTATGCCATACATGTTTAGCAAGGAAGAAGAGAGAGCTCTCGAGAGTACGAAGTTGACCACACTTACCTGCAAGGAAGTTATGCTTAGTGTTGCTCATGTAAGACTTAACTGAGCTCTTTGTTGAGAATGGTTACTTAACATTCTTTGTAGATACCAAAGTTAGGAAGTATCTTGTATTTTGAAGGAACAAAATTTCAGTAAAGGCAAGACCCTGAAATGAAGGCTCTTATAGTCTATAGTCTTCCACCTTCTTAAATTGGGAAGCAGTATGAATTATTTATATTAAATCGTGTAATAAGTCAGTATTTGACTTATACAGCTGACAGCCAACTGACATGATGAATCTTTCACGCGGTGTAATAATCTCTTTCATCTCGAACCTGACGGCTGTTTGTTTTAATGCTGGGCTGGAAGTGAACGAAACACTTTACGATAAAGCCATGGAACATGGATACTGTTTCAAAGCTTCAAACATGGATACTGTTTCAAAGCTTCGAACAGGGGCACTGATTCAAAGCTTCAAACATTGAAGCAAAGATTGAGATTGCAAAAAAGATTGCAATAAGATTGCAAATGAGATTGCAATAAGATTGCAAAACCTAAATATAGTCTTCCCTTCGGTGCCAACAAATATGCCACAATGTTTGGTGACTCTGGAATCAAGTATATATATTCGTATAAAACAAACACTCTTCAGTTATAGTATATATTCTGTAAATGTAAAATATATTATTTCCTCTCTTTCCTTTATAACACCGCACTACGGTTTTTGTTTTAAAATATTTTAAATATATATAGTCACGCCATATCAGGGTTGCGGTATGACACAAATATACATGTTATAAATATGTATTGAATTATAAACCAGAGTGTGAGTAAAATATATACTGTTGGTGTAACCTGTTGAGCTGGTCGCTGGAAGAGAGAGTCGCTGCGGGGGAAATGTTATAAGGGATAAACCTAGACACAGACGAGACGGGAGCAGATAACCGTAAATATTTGGGTGTGCGGCTTGCTTAGAGTCCCGGAAGGAGGCTTGCTTCTCTTAGTGAATCCAGGTACACATTACACATACAATATTCATGGGGGTGCCCACTCCCACATGCAAATGTATGCCACCAAATAGCTTCTCTGAGAGTTTACGGATTTTGTCAAGGAAGTGTACAGATGATCCGGTCGGAGGGATCCGGTCCCTCCGGAGGGAGCCGGTCGGCCGAGCGGACAGCACGCTGGACTTGTGATCCTGTGGTCCTGGGTTCGATCCCAGGTGCCGGCGAGAAACAATGGGCAGAGTTTCTTTCACCCTATGCCCCTGTTACCTAGCAGTAAATTATGGTACCTGGGTGTCAGTCAGCTGTCACGGGCTGCTTCCTGGGGGTGGAGGCCTGGTCGAGGACCGGGCCGCGGGGACCCTAAGAAGCCCCGAAATCATCTCAAGATAACCTCAAGATATAATGTAACTTTTTTTTCTGTGACTGGATTTCCAGTTTGTGGTCGCCTCTTTAATCTACTCAATTGTTTTCTCTGTAATATTGGAAAGGATATTCTTATTTTTAAAACGAGCATTATCTTGGTAATATTAAAGAGATCTCCATGGGGGCGTTGTCTTGGCCATGTTATAGGAAACTTCATCGGTTTTGTATTGACAAAAATTACTCAGCCCCATAAAGTGTAGTCATGCATGAACTACGTCTTTGTTCAGCCTCTGGAGGTCTGGATAAATGTAGCCTTGCAGGAGCTGCGTCTTTATTAAGGCTCGGAACTGTGATGGAGTTTATTCATGCATGAGCTTCGTCTTTATTAAGGGCCTGAAACCAGTGGTCCACAATAATGGTACAGGATTTTATGGTCCACAGTCTCTTTGTACGAAAGTGGTTCATCCACCATAGTTTAGCACGAGACTTGGTCGACCACCATACTCTGGCACGAGACTTGGTCGACCACCATACTCTGGCACGAGACTTGGTCGTCCACCATACTCTGGCACGAGACTTGGTCGTCCACCATACTCTGGCACGAGACTTGGTCGTCGTCAGAACTGTCGTACAAGCGTTTCATGTTGACCAGACCACACACTAGAAGTTGAAGGGACGACGACGTTTCGGTCCGTCCTGGACCATTCTCAAGTCGCTTGTGACTTGACAAGCGACTTGAGAATGGTCCAGGACGGACCGAAACGTCGTCGTCCCTTCAACTTCTAGTGTGTGGTCTGGTCAACATACTTCAGCCACGTTATTGTGACTCTTCGCCTGCAAGCGTTTCATGTTCTTGTGAAAATAGTAATGCAAACTTTACTGTAAATGCATTTTGATTATAGCTGGATAAAGCGCTGTCGAAGGTAATCTTAATGTATAAATAAGGACAGTTAGAATTATATTTTATCACACCATATGTCTGGTCCTTAATTAGGCTGCGTGTCTGTGCGTGGTTAATGATGCTCCTGATTTCCCCTGGCCTACACCAGTCGTTCTTTCTGTGAATAATTTTTCGAAATGGTTGTAATTTGATCATTAATAATTTTGGGAATTTTAAAATCTAATTTCCAGCTTGTTTTCTAGGGGGTAGCCTCACACCTGTTTCTGATATATGTAAACGATCTTCCAGACGGAATAGCCTCATTCCTCTCAATGTTCAATGGTGCAACAGTTATGAGAAGGATTAAGACAGGAAGATAGCATGAGATTATAAGAAGTTCTGTCAAACTGAAGGAGTGGCCCAACAAATGGCTACTAGAGTTTAACTCAAGTGAATGTAAATTACTGAAAATAGTTGAAGGAAGTAGGAGGTCAGACACAAGGTGTCTGGCCTACTTCCTACTCCTATTTCATCTCCTATAGGGAGATGGAATCCTTCACGAATCAAATAGAGATAAAGATCTAGGGGTTGATATCACATCGAACCTGTCTCGTGAAGCCCACATCAGTGTAGCATATGCCATCAGCGGCATGAGCTATATTGGTCAACGTAGATTGTAGCATTCTAAACTGCCTTTAGAAACCTGTGTAAGGATTCATTCAGAACTTTGTACACCACATATGTCAAGTCAATCCTGGAGTATGTGGCTCCACTGTAGAGTTCATAAAATAAGTTAGAGAAACTTCAGAGGCATGCCACCAGACTAGTCCAGGAGCTGAGCGGTATGATTTACGAGGAAAGGCAACTGGAATTAAACTTCACTCCGCTAGAAGATTTATGGGAGACATGATTACCAAATACAAAATTCTCGGGGAATTAACAGGATAGATAAAGATATTATTTAGCATAGTGCTCCCACAAGGGGACACAAGTGGAAACTAAGTACCCAAATGAGCCACATAGATATTAGAAATAACTTTTCAGTGTCAAGAGTAGTTAACAAATGGAATGCACTAGGCAGTAATGTGTTGGAGGCAGACGCCATACACAGTTTCAAATTTAGATATGATAGAGTCCAATAGGCTAAGGAACCTGTACACCAGTTGACTGACTGTAGAGAGGAGGAACTAAAGAGCCGAAGCTCAACCCTTGCAAGCACAACTAGGTGAGTACTCGAAAGCTATATTTTTTATTCTTGTAAATATAAATAATTCAGCAGAGAACCTGCTGTAATCTCGTCTGGTCTTGCATTAAAATATCTGTAATGGGAAGCTGCCGCTGTAACTCTGGGCGATGTGGCTGTGGCGAGTGACAAGGAGAGGTATACCCTGTTTCTCGGTGCATACACACTGAAAGTATAGTACTGTATGTCCTGGACTATGTTCAGGACAATAGTGTTCTTGCTGAGGTGGTCAGTAAGCTATTGTGGTGGCTTAAATAATCCTTCAGCAGTTGATAGGCTTAAAGCACAGCACCAAACGAAGGGAGTGACAAATGCTTTAATATTTGTATATAAATCCCTCTTCAAATTGCTTCGTTAATAAAACCTGTTTCAACTTTGCTATTATTACTAAGTTTGGTGTTTCGTTGACGTGGTATATCGTGGTTAAAGCACAAACGTTAAAAGCACAATATTCTCCTTGTTGCTATCACACTTGACCAAGTTACGAGAACCAAAATCGCTTGGAAACACCAGGGAGGAGTAAAATATTCATGAAGTCGGTACATTACGCTGTTTCCCTCCGTAGGGACGATAAGAGCAGCATGAATAATTGCTCTGCGGCGGGATGAGAAGATCTGGTGCCCCTGTAATGATATGACATGCCACTGGAATAGCTGGAGAGAGAGAGAGAGAGAGAGAGAGAGAGAGAGAGAGAGAGAGAGAGAGAGAGAGAGAGAGAGAGAGAGAGCAAGCGAGCGAGAGAGAGAGCGCGAGCAAACGAGAGAGAGAGCACGAGCAAGCGAGAGAGAGCAAGCGAGCGAGAGAGAGAGAACAATCAAGCGAGCGAGCGACGGTGAGTAATTCTCAAAGCTGGGCGGAGCCATTAATACCCGCGACGACCCTGGAAGGGGGGGGGGAATGATTCCTCAAGCCTTTACGCAACCACTTACGAAACCTGTCCATCTTTCCTCAATCATGGCGGCTTTGTTTACCGACGCACTACGAGATTATTTAGAACAGTACTAATCTTGGACCTGTACAATTTCGAAGCCCCGTAAACTATTTATTATATGTAAAGAATGCTGCCATGGAAGATGTACAGGTTTCGTAAGTGGATGCGTAAATGTTTGATGAATCCTGGTCCTGCCATACAGCAAAGCGCAATAATTGGTTGGCTTCGATTTATAGCGTCAATGATTTTACACTGGTACACAGGCTGGTCAGTCTGTACCTTCCTGTGCAGTTTACACAGGTGACACAGTCTGCACCATCCTGTTTAGTGTACACAGGTGACACAGTCTGCACCTTCCTGTGCAGTGTACACTGGTGACACAGTCTGCACCTTCCTGTGTAGTGTACACAGGTGACACAGTCTGCACCTTCCTGTGCAGTGTACACTGGTGACACAGTCTGCACCTTCCTGTGCAGTGTACACAGGTGACACAGTCTGCACCTTCCTGTGTCGTGTACACAGGTGACACAGTCTGCACCTTCCTGTACAGTGTACACAGGTGACAGTGCTGGGGTGCTAAAGCACGCTCACCATTGACATGCCAATTACAAGTTAGTCGACCAGCTACCTGTATGGTTAATAAATAATACAACAACAAGTTGCTGCAGCTGGAGGGAGGTGTTGGGGGGGGGGTGACACGAGGTCCATGCCCCTGACGAGAGTATAACGGTAATGTGCATAACGTGGCGTGTGTTATAGCTTCCGTGTAAGACGCCGAGGTTCTGCCTTCTCTTGTTAGTAGGAGGAGGAGGGGGCGACCATTAGGCCAGGGGGACTTACATGTAACCTCCCACAGTGTTTATACGGTGGAACTCAACCTCCGACGACCTGATCCCTGTTCTGTCTCTGCGGTTACTGACTGTTTTACCTGTTGCGCGCGTGTATACACACACACACACACACACACACACACACACACACACACACACACACACACACACACACACACACACACACACACACACACACACACACACACACACACACACACACACACACACACGTGTGACGTCAGGGCTCTGAAAGCTCTGTCATTGGCTACTGGTTAACATATTGCACTACACGTTAATTAATATTGCAGCGCAGCCTCCTGTTGACCACGCGCTGCTTGCCAACACAACAATCAAATTATAGGAGAGTAGTCTGCTTGGCGAAGTACATCGCCTCTCTCTATCAAGTTGTACCTCCTCTTAACCTTTAAGTAGCTACACGGGGGAGCATTCGGTGGTCATTCGTGACGCTTGTACTGATGCAGCATTCTTGTAGCAGGCGCTAACACTCCTGGAACCTTTGTGAAGCTGGGCAGTAACACCTCTGGAACCTTCGTGAAGCTGGGCAGTAACACCCCTGCAACCTTCGTGAAGCTGGCAGTAACACCCCAGGAACCTTCGTGAAGCTAGGCAGTAACACCCCAGGAACCTTCGTGAAGCTGAGCAGTAACACCCCAGAACCTTCGTGAAGCTGGCAGTAACACCCCAGGAACCTTCGTGAAGCTGAGCAGTAACACCCCAGAAACCTTCGTGAAGCTGAGCAGTAACACCCCAGGAACCTTTGTGAAGCTGGGCAGTAACACCTCTGGAACCTTCATGAAGCTGGGCAGTAACATCCCTGGAACCTTCATGAAGCTGGGCAGTAACACCCCTGGAACCTTCATGAAGCTGGGCAGTAACACCTCTGGAACCTTCATGAAGCTGGGCAGTAACACCCCTGGAACCTTCGTGAAGCTGGACAGTAACACCTCTGGAACCTTCATGAAGCTGGGCAGTAACACCCCAGGAACCTTCGTGAAGCTGGCAGTAACACTCCTGGAACCTTCGTGAAGCTGGGCAGTAACACCCCAGGAACCTTCGTGAAGCTGGCAGTAACACTCCTGGAACCTTCGTGAAGCTGAGCAGTAACACCCCAGGAACCTTCGTGAAGCTGGCAGTAACACCCCAGGAACCTTCGTGAAGCTGAGCAGTAACACCCCAGGAACCTTCGTGAAGCTGAGCAGTAACACCCCAGGAACCTTCAAGAACCTGTGTAATGAAACATTCACGAAACATTTTAATTATAAAATTGTTCTAACTCATTCATCATATATAATTAATTTAATAAATATTTTAATTCCTAAAGTTATTCTATAATACTTCCCTCTGCATGATACTTCCTTAGTGGAAAACGTCCACAAGTTATTAATTAGTAAACAATAAATAATACTGAATGCTCTCCGTCATTATGAACGGACATTCGGCCGACTGCTGCCTCTAATTGTATTAAATTGTTTGAAAACAATGTGTAATACTCAGTGATTTATATATGTCGTTTTATACAGGTATATTTGAGCAGAAACTTGCGTAATTTACGCCTGATAATTATCAACAACTACGGAGCGACGTAAAGTATAGATGAGTGAGTTGATTATATCCTCGTTCAGCTAATCGTTTTGGTTGGCAACCCTGCCGTTGAGTAATTTAATCAAATATATAATTTATTTCTAATTTCGTATTCGTAAATGATTTGTTTTTATGCGAAATATAATGTAACATTTATGTTTTATCTGTTTTAATTACAAAAAACAAATCCTGTCATTTGCAAGATTGTAATTGGCAACACCAATTAACCAATTAAAACTCCGTTCAAATTGGAGCTTCTGTGTCTAGTCTGTAAATGTTTTTCCAGCTAAGCAACGCCTAATTGCCATACTTATTTACTTTCTTAAAAGTATAATAATCTGTCGTTGTAGTGTTGGCAGACCCTGGGTAGAGGTGCCAGCTGACGTAGGAGAGGGGAAGGGTGAGGCGTGGGTGGTGGTGGAAGGTGTAGGGGAGAGTGTAGTAAGGTGTGGGTGAGCTTGGCGTAGGGGACGATGGAGCAGGTGTGGAGAAGGCAGGGTGTAGCAGGGGTGTGTCTGGAGGTGTCGCTGCTACTGAGAAGTTGTGGGGTTATACATAGAGGGGGAAGCTGGTGAGGACGGAGGCTGGATGTGACAGCAGTTGTGAGGTAAGTGAGGCATAGAGAGGAGGCTGTGAGGAAAGTGAGGCATAGAGAGGAGGCTGTGAGGTAAGTGAGGCATAGAGAGGAGGCTGTGAGGTAAGTGAGGCATAGAGAGGAGGCTGTGAGGTAAGTGAGGCATAGAGAGGAGGCTGTGAGGTAAGTGAGGCATAGAGAGGAGGCTGTGAGGTAAGGAGGCTTGAGAGGAGGCTGTGAGGAAGTGAGGCATAGAAAGGAGGCTGTGAGGTAAGTGAGGCATAGAGAGGAGGCTGTGAGGAAAGTGAGGCATAGAGAGGAGGCTGTGAGGTAAGTGAGGCATAGAGAGGAGGCTGTGAGGAAAGTGAGGCATAGAGAGGAGGCTGTGAGGTAAGTGAGGCATAGAGAGGAGGCTGTGAGGAAAGTGAAGCATAGAGAAGAGGCTGGTAAAGTCAGTGTCGTGAGGTTGTGGGCTCCGGCACAGGGCCCTGAAAGCTGACTGTGGTGGAGGCATCACAGACGGAATTCCAGCCCGTCCTCGTGTTTAGGAGGTACTGATAGCAGCGCTCTGGGCCATCGCACATATATGGACGTAAAAGCCAATTAGAAAGTCAAATTGGTACTTCTGAATTTGAACAAACCGGAAAAGTTGTTTTAATCATGTTGCAAAGAAATTTTAATCTAACCTGCTAACTTCTTAGGCCTAATACATGCTATCTGGGGCCTAATACAGTACATAGATGTACTATACTAGGCCTATAAATATTTAAGTTTGTTTTTTGTTATATTTTTTGTTCGGTCTATGAAACGAACAGTACAAAATTCTACTATCTAATTGTTTATTACGTCAACGTATGTACGATGGTCCACATGGTTAGAAGAAGTACTATCTAAACAGGAGGATGGGTTGCGGAGTTCACATACAAAGACCAGGATTCACCAAGCATTTACGCAACCACTTAACGAAACCTGTACATCTTCCTGAGTCCTGGCGGCCTAGTTTACATTTCATAAACAGTTTATGAGCTGCGAAACACTACGAGGTTGCTTAATAATAATCTTGGACTGTGAAGGTTCTGAGCCCGTAAACTGTTTAATAAATGTTAACAAAGTCACCGAGATTATTGAAAGATGAACAGGTTTCGTAAGTTGTTGAGTTAGTGGTGTAATGATTCCTGGTCCAGGTGGGCCAGGCGACACAAGAGCACGGTGTACTCTTAGTACGTCGTTTCTTAGTACACAAAACATTGTAAAACTTGTTGGAGACCGAAAACCAGTTCCTCGATCGCCTGAATGTAAATGGACTCGAATATAGATTGATAATATTATCAGTTTATTATTAGTGACAGTGCGATTAGCATTTGTTTCAGAACGTTTAATCAACATGAGCCTCAACTTCCTTTTTATATTACTGTAGACCCTAAGTTTAAACTTATATATTTTCTCACGCGTGAGCATTTATGGACGATTCTGATTGTAAGTAATCCAAAATCTTGTCCTCTTGGCTTAGGAGCGTTTATCACCTTCTGTTTGACAAATATTCGATATATATACGCAACTAGAAGTTGCACCCGGCTATGCCCGGTCTCTTACCGCCCCCCCCCCCCTCGTCCCTCTTCCCCCTTCTCTTTTTCTATTGCCCCCTATTCATCTCAGAAATTTATTACGACGCACTGTAACGGCTGAACATAACAAATATTTCAGACTTAACTTAATGAAAATTAAGTCAAGTCTTTATAAATGCCGATATTTCTTTAAGTATTTCTCTTTGGTCGACACCGACTGGCCTATGACTATCTTTGACCCAACATGATTCATCTCGGAAAGATGAGTAAGGCTAGCCCCAGGCGTCTAGCCTTCATCCTCGGAAAGACATGCTATTTTCTAGATATAGATAAACGTGCGAATCTGTACTGATCCACCGAACCTATCGATGCTTATTAGTACAGGTAACGTTGTCAGTTAACTTAAATGTGTTTATCTCCAATGATGTATTTCAAATTGTACTCTTGTCTCCATAGCGTATAAGTATAGAGAATATAAGTGTGAGGACAAATGTTTTTGTTTAAAAAGTGCGAGTATGAGGAAAGGTACGCCGATACCACAGTACATTACACCAGTCTGAAAAAATAGTACAAAAACTAAACAAAACTCGGGAATCTTCATTTGGACATTTGCTGTCCAGATTTTGCCAAGGAATTCTTTGGAATTCGATGTGGTACACAAGAATACGTAGTTCGTACACGCGTTTCTTGTCTCGTTCTTCCCCAAGCTGAATTCAACCCTGACAAGATGGAGGTGAGAGGAGGAGGGAAGCGCATACCCTATCAGCTCTCGCGGTACACCGGCCGCACGGCGTGTTAATCCAGTCTCAACGGACTGGAGGCGGCAGGCATACTTCATGCCGCGACACACACACAGTCACTCACAGGGACACCCACACCTGCGTCGCCTCATAATATTCACGTGTGGAAGGGAATCGTATCAGGTGTCGATTAAGTCTGGAGGCTTTGGGAGTGAGATATTAGATCAGCTGTAGTCTGGGGCTGGTGGTTGGGGTGTCAGATCATCTGTACTCTGAGGCTGGGGGAGGGGGTGTCAGATCCTCTGTACTCTGAGGCTGGGGGAGGTGGTGTCAGATGCAATGAACAGGATTTTCCTGCCCTTGATAATCTTATTATCCCCGTAAAAAATCATCATAGACTGACTTTTTTCTGCTTATTTGACGTTCAAAATAGTTTTAATTACAATTAATCATTACTCACGAATAATTTCAGTTAACATCGGCGCGAGGGCAAATAATCACTCAAAAGGACTTCCTGCTATTACACAAGATAAATGTTAAATAATTTGATTTGAAGATTATATAATTTGTGATTCCGTGTTTGATTTGTCATTATTGAGATAAATTTACAAAAAAAAGTGAAGGATTAGATTTAAATTCCTTGCCCCAAAACTGATTTGTACCAAAACTCTCTTTGGATGATAATATCTCTTCTTAAATATAAATATTTAGATGACAGAGAAGGAGAAGGGTCATTTGGTCATTGTCCTACTTAGTGCCAGGTAACATAAGTTCATCTGGCATTAACAAGATATTATTACGGTGCTTGTGGAATGTCGCGGTACACGCCATCTGTTATCCAGAAAAGGAAGTGGTCTGGTCGAGCTCGAAAGGTTGCACCGGAGTTTGTGAGCTCGGTACCTGATCGACCCAAGCACCGTGTCCCAATACTGAATAGCGCAACCCGGGCTCAACCCGGGCACTGCCGGGTAGGCCGTCTAGTGTATTTTTCGTATATAAATAAATGATGTATGATTTATGTTAGTAAGTAGGAAGTTGACATGCTAACTAATCTGTAACTGGTAGCAGAAGTTGACTGCAAACAAGTATCATTTGGTTCAATCTAGTAAAACCTACTTGATTGGTGAACTGTAATTTGTTGTCCTAGAAATGGTTGTGTGTGTGTGTGTGTACTCACTATTTGTGCTTGCGGGGGTTGAGCTTTGGCTCTTTG
>WNGS01001312.1:47550691-47570240 GCA_020271785.1 Procambarus virginalis
AGATAAAAAAATACAGGAATTAAGCTTAAACATTTTTTGGGTGGGGGGGGTGGTGGGGGTGCGGGGAGCTAAATTAAAATTTAATATTACAGCATTTCCCATATATATAAGTCGGGTGGGAAGCCCAGGAGTCATGATCTTATACAACTCCTTCCAAATGCTAAATAGGCATACTGCCTTAGTGGCTTCACTCTCTTTATTACCGTACTGTGCTCTAACCACAGTGTGCTCTAACTACCCCGTGAACACATCAATTCATTAGGGAATCAGCAACACCACTTCCACCAACATCCTGCCCTTATTCACAGGGCCTCTTCAGAGGCACACATTCATTCCCGCCGGTCAACAGTGTCCCACATTGTGTCCCACACTGTGTCCCAACACTGTGTCCCACACTGTGTCACCACACTGCTGTCCCAGGCCACAGAGAGACACATGCACGCTATTGTGTGGGGCGTCCACCTTGAGTCAAGTGTTGGTGCCTCAATGGAATCCAATGCGTCAAACACGTCCAACAATAGCATCCGTCCAACACATCAAGAATCCCACTCAGTCAAATACGTCAAAGATCTCAATCTCTCCTTTGTTTCTCTCTCTATCAATCACCCTTTCCCTCTTTTTCCCTTTCTCTCCCCTTTTTCTCTCTTGCTCTTCTCCCGCTTTTTCTCTCTATCTCACCCTTTTCCCCTCTTCCTTTCCTCTTCATTTTCTCTCTCCTACTCTCGTCCCTTTTTTTTCTGTTGTCAACATTTCCCTCTCCCTTTCTCTCTTAAAGGGCTCAGATCATCGCTACAGGGAGAAAATGTCATATTTCTCATCCTTCAATGTTGAACAAGGTTCGATACCATGTGGGAAATAACCTCTACCGAAGAGGAAGCGTAGTTTACGTCCTGCTGAAATGACTGAATATATAAAACCCCACAACTGGAAGAAACCAGCAGTGCCATAGTCATTACGCACACATAGGACTCGTGTCCTGTTGTGGTCACGCCTTAATACAAAACATAGTGCCAACCGGTCAACAAACTTGCGGTAGTTTAGGCGGGGGAAATCAGAACACCGCAATACGGACGCTTGACGGGACTAATGTCTCTGGTCACCGTATAGATCAGAGGGGGGTATAGCCTATGTTTCTCCAAGTCAGCATTATAAGGTTGGTTGGGTGAACGGAGAGAACGAACTCATTGCACAGCGTTGAATAATACTAAGGATCCCAGTGCTTTGTCATGGGGCCTAAACTATACCATTCACCTCCTGCAACCCTCCCCTCAGGCCACCCACTTTCCCTCACGTCAGGCCTCTCCATGGACTGTGCTAAAAAGGCTGCCAGGCTGCCATATCGCAGGCTGCCACTAACTGCGATAAATCTGAAGGTATATCCGTGAATAAGGCGAACTTATGAGGCTGGGTTTGGCCAAGGTCCTGATTTTATAAGGTTGGTCTTGTCCAAGGTCTGATTTTCATCGTACGATTGGTCTTATCTAAGGGCTGATTTTATAAGGTTGGTCTTATCTAGGGCTTATTTTATAAGGTTGGTCTTATCTAAGGGCTGATTTTATATTTTATATGAGTCTGAGCTTGTCCAAGGGCTGACCTTACGAGACCTGGCCTGTCAAAGGGCTGGACCCTGTGAAGACTGGGCTTGAGAATGGGCTTAGCCCTATAACATATAATTCGACAAAATTCACCACATAATTCAAGCCTTTGCCACAATAACTGTTAATGCTGACAAGCAAATTTTGTTATATTGAAATGCCCAATGCAGCAGCATCTATGAACGCTCGACGGGAAAAATTTCAATTGTAGCAGCCACAAAGGCGGGCCCTTCATCCATTGATCTATGTTAATATAGTCTAAATTGAAAATGCTATTTCCACTACTAGAATTTATAATCTTCGACTTTAATATCTAGATCCCATGATTTTATGTCATGAGAAATGTTATATAGTATAGTATAACTGATAGTCTATATATATATATATAATAGTTATATACTATATATAGATAAATATAATAGCTTTAAATACTATTAGATTAGATAGTATTATATATCATACGATGGTGCTGTGGTTGAACTCGCCTAATTGCTTTCTGTAGGGGGATGATACTTGAGCAGTCCTTGTGCCTCCAGCCTACTCACCGAAGCGTACCTGGTCGTATATAGGTCCCACTAGCACCTATTAGCTCATACTCAACTACATTAAAGAGGTTGTTTGGAGTTTTTGCCCTCCACCACTTTAATATGGTTGGAGTAACACTTTAATAAAGTTCCTCCACCCTAATAACGTTTTTGGCGCATCCACGTTTTGTTCAATGTCCTGAAACTGGAACATTGTTTCTAATGTCTCTGTGGCTCATTTGGGTACTTTTGTTCCTATGTCCACCCCTTGTTCGTGTACTATCTGCATCATATGGTCAGTCTTTGGTCTGCCCTGTAGTCCTTGTAGATTTGGGTTTTATGTGGGAATCTTATCCGTGTAGTTTATTCTCTCTTCCAGTGACGTGAGGTTGAACTCGTTTAGTCTTTCCTCGCAACTCACACCTCTCAGCTCTGGTACTAATCTGGTGACATGCCTTTGAATTTTCTCCAACTTTGCGTGTGTACTCACCTAATTGTACTCACCTAATTGTGCTTGCGGGGGTTGAGCTTTGGCTCTTTGGTCCCGCCTCTCAACTGTCAATCAACTGGTGTACAGATTCCTGAGCCTACTGGGCTCTATCATATCTACATTTGAAACTGTGTATGGAGTCAGCCTCCACCACATCACTTCCTAGTGCATTCCATTTACTAACTACTCTGACACTGAAAAGTTCTTTCTAATGTCTCTGTGGCTCATTTGCGTACTCAGCTTCCACCTGTGTCCCCTTGTTCGCGCCCCTCCAGTGTTGAATAGTTCATCCTTGTTTACCCGGTCGATTCCCCTGAGGATTTTGTAGGTTGTGATCATGTCCCCCCCTTACTCTTCTGTCTTCCAGTGTCGTAAGTTGCATTTCCCGCAGCCTTTCCTCATAACTCATACCTCTTAGTTCTGGGACTAGTCTAGTAGCATACTTTTGGACTTTTTCCAGCTTCGTCTTGTGCTTGACAAGGTACGGGCTCCATGCTGGGGCCGCGTACTCCAGGATTGGTCTTACATATGTGGTGTACAAGATTCTGAATGATTCCTTACACAGGTTCCTGAACGCCGTTCTGATGTTAGCCAGCCTCGCATATGCCGCAGACGTTATTCTCTTTATGTGGGCTTCAGGAGACAGGTTTGGTGTGATATCAACTCCTAGATCTTTCTCTCTGTCTGTTTCATTAAGTGTGTGTGTGTGTGTGTGTGTGTGTGGTGTGTGTGTGTGTGTGTGTGTGTGTGTGTGTGTGTGTGTGTGTGTGTGTGTGTGTGTGTGTGTGTGTGTGTGTTTGTACTCACCTATTTGTGCTTGCGGGGGTTGAGCTCTGGCCCTTTGGTCCCGCCAAGAGGCCTGGTCGACGACCGGGCCGCGGGACGCTAAGCCCCCGAAGCACCTCAAGGTAACCTCAAGGTAACCTCAAGGTAGGTAACCGCCTCTCATCTGTCAATCAACAGGTGTACAGGTTCCTGAGCCTATTGGGCTCTATCATATCTACACTTGAAACTGGGTATGGAGTCAGCCTCCACCATATCACTGCCTAATGCATTTGTCAACCACTCTGGCACTAAAAAAAATACTTCTAATATCTCTGTGGCTCATTTGGGCACTCAAATTCCACCTGTGTCCCCTAGTGCGTGTGCCCCTTGTGTTAAATAGCCTGTCTTTATCTACCCTGTCAATTCCTTTGAGAATCTTGTACGTGGTGATCATGTCCCCCCTAACTCTTCTGTCTTCCAGCGACGTGAGGTTTAATTCCTGTAGTCTCTCCTCGTAGCTCATACCTCTCAGCCGGGTACTAGTCTGGTGGCAAACCTTTGAACCTTTTCCAATTTAGTCTTATGCTTGTGTGTGTGTGTGTGTGTGTGTGTGTGTGTGTGTGTGTGTGTGTGTGTGTGTGTGTGTGTGTGTGTGTGTGTGTGTGTGTGTGTGTGAGTGAGTGAGTGAGTAAGTGAGTGAGTGAGTGAGTGAGAGAGTGAGTGAGTGAGTGAGTGAGCGAGCGAGCGAGCGAGTGAGAGAGAGAGTGAGTGAGTGAGTGAGTGAGTGAGTGAGTGAGTGAGTGAGTGAGTGAGTGAGTGAGTGAGTGAGTGAGTGAGTGAGCGAGCGAGAGAGTTTAAAAGCAGAGATGCCTTTAACCCTATAGTCACATCTTATTCAGTTAACCAATAACATATTTACACTACAATAATAATCATTTTATGCTGCATGAAGAATTCAGCAACGAAGAGTGAACAGTTGTGCACTCGTCGTTATTTACAAGTGTTTCGAACGGAACACTTTACCGTAGTGGCCTCCAACACCCCGGCAACACACACACACACACACGCAGGTCATCCACGAGGACATACTCACTCTCCTCCACAACTTGTCCTCAACACTAATATTGCTGATAGCGGCAATTGTACACATTTGGGTGAATATAAACAGGAGCTGCCTCGTATGGGCCACTGGGCCTTCTGCAGTTACCTTCTTTCTTATATTCTTAGCTTCTTTAATATTAACTGGCTTGATTAAAACGGTGGATTAAAAAGAGTGTCTTCCACGTGTTTATATTGGACTAAAATAAAGTGCAAATTGAAAATGGTGATGAGGTGCAAAAGAAAGAAGAGCAGTAAATAATAATGGGAGTGTAAGGGGAACGGAGGAGAGCTTCTTGCCGCCATACTCGCAATGTTATCATATTTCATAGTGTTGTTTCCCTATTACACTATGAACATATTACAAACTAATGTCCATCTTACAACTTGCTATTCAGGTCATCTCACACTAATTTCCTAAAGTGCCTCAGCACTTAAAATATAGAAAACGGAAGTGAGACAGGACTGGAGACAGGACAGGAGACGATGCACTACATAACAGACGGTCATACCGAGTCAAGCATCACGGTGAGGGCGCGGAGATGCCACCTTGAGCCACCAAACCGTCCCCATAACACCCACCAAAATTACAGATCTTTTGCACAGATCACGAGACAAGAAAGATCATGAAGCAATGGACGAGGTGGGGTAAGGAGGACATAAAGACCCGCAGGTAATGCGCCACATTACTATCTGCTGACTTAAACAGCTGGGCCAGACTCCGTGCCTGGTGGTGTGAATGTCCCCCGGCCCGGCCAATGATGCACGGCCTCATGCAAATGGTTGGGGGAAACTGGTGTAGCAGAGCTGCTACCACCACCATTTTCACAACACTATTTTCCTACGATATCTGGAGGTGATACGGCCTGAGCTGCCACCCTGATAAACACTGCACAACACAGCCTGCCCTAAGACTTCGGATCACACACCCAATAACAGTAAGGTACGGTGTCCACCGCAGAAAAAAAACATTGCGCTGAACACTATACTGATTAGACTTTAATCGTAGATAAAGTTTTCCCGGCAGGGGCTTTGCTGCTTTCACGAGCGTATTACATACAGAGTGTGAAGACTATATAAGTAAACATGTGACTTATCTGAGGGCATGACAAGCATATTAAACGTTAACAACGGATGCAGCTCAACCTAAGAGCAGGGCGAAGTGCTCCTTACCTCACTAGAGGGAGTAATGTCTCCGGAGGGAGATGGTGTGTTCTGATACCCTACCATCGAACACACACAATGTCTCCGGAGGGAGATGGTGTGTTCTGATACCCTACCATCGAACACACACAATGTCTCCGGAGGGAGATGGTGTGTTCTGATACCCTACCATCGAACACACACAATGTCTCCGGAGGGAGATGGTGTGTTCTGATACCCTACCATCGAACACACACAATGTCTCCGGAGGGAGATGGTGTGTTCTGATACCCTACCATCGAACACACACAATGTCTCCGGAGGGAGATGGTGTGTTCTGATACCCTACCATCGAACACAGACTGACAACGAGGCGTGAAGAGGGCGACAAAGCAGGGTAGCGTCAGCGTGTTCACAACAGCTGGGGATCTGGGTAATGGGACGAGGACATGACTAGTAATGTTGACTAAGCGGGAACACAACAGGGGAGGGGTGTGAGCAGGTGGTGTGAGGGCAGGCGCAGAGCAGGAAGATAGTGGGAAGGCACTTAATGACGAGTGACAACGGTCTATATCTCCGGACTTACTGACTGTTGAACTTGCTACGCTGAGAGGGGCCGGTTCGCATGACTGTTGAACGAGAACGTTTCAGGATTTATAGTACTACGGGCTCGCCATAGCCCGTGCTACTTGGAACTTTTTGTTCCAGGTAGCGAATCTTAAACAACAACGCTTCAGAGACCCGTCAACTTGCTACACTGACTAACAGAAGAGAAGTTCAACAAAGCTATCCTGAAGACACTGTTCTTGGGACCACATCAGCTGGTCAATCTTTAGGCCATCTGCACCTGAAAGCCACTTACTGTTAAGACTTAAGCTATTAGGCTTTTACGCCTAAGGACGTGTTATTACGAATGTGAATAAAATTATATTCAAACGTATCCAAAAAAGTGTGTATTTATGCGTGCATAAGTATACCGCATATGTCCGATAAGTGCTTACTTAAAAGTATAGGAATGAAGCTTCAGCTCCTGTCTCCCATCTCCTCTTAACCATTGATCGTCTGGTAGGGTTGTTCCAGTCTCGATGATAGTGTTGTATTGTCTACTGAACCTGTGCACTGAGGTCGTCTCTGCTTCCATCCTGTCTTACAGGTTTGTGTTTATATCTTTGGCGCCTTCGGGTATTCTGCTTCCACTTGTTTCCCTTCGTCCGTGTCCATCCTCTTATGTCCTCTCGTTCAATCCTCTTATATAATTTCGTCTTACTCCTTGTTTCCCCTCGTTCAAGCCCTTATGTTCCTTCATCCAATCCATTACGTTCCCTGGTTCCACCCCTTCTGTCCCTTCTTCCTGGTTCCCTCTGACCCTTCTTCCTGGTTCCCTCTGACCCTTCTTCCTGGTTCCCTCTGACCCTTCTTCCTGGTTCCCTCTGACCCTTCTTCTTCGTTCCAAACCCTTATGGCCTCTCTTCCTTGCTCACTGTAGCCCCTCTTCCTGGTATAAACCTTTGTGTCCCCGTCCTGATTTCACCCATTTCAACCAGTTGTTCTTTATCCAGCCTATCAATATTCCTCAGTATCTTCTAGGCTGTTACCATATCCCTTCGGCGTCTTTGTTTCTTAAGCCTCGGGAGATTAGCTAGCTGACAGTAGCAGCTGCCATCCTCTCAATTAGCATGCAGGGACCTAATTACCTTTCTCGATCGTCCATACACATCACGTTGCATTCATATGGATTTAACTCTAGTGGTCAATGAGACTATTAGTGCCATTTTAAAACATCTTCTTGCAATTTTTTGCATAATGTGCAGTGACATTAAGAAATTTATCTCTACAGGTAGGATATATAGTATATTTGATTTGTATAAATATCTATATATCTGCACTTGTGTATATATCTTGTCTTACATAACATCCGGCTTGTCGGTTTAAAAATAAGAAAGCATGACTTAATTGGTAATGTACAAATAAAGAACAAAAACTAGTCAATACTTTAAATATCTCCATTATTTTCCTCTGTAAACAGCGGCCATTTCCCTGAGGTTATTATTTTTTATTTATTTATTTATTTATATATACAAGAGATCTTACATTCTTGTACAGCCACTAGTACGCGTAGCGTTTCGGGCAGGTCCATAATCCTATGTTCCCTGGAATACGACCCTTCGAAGAATCGTTTTTACAACCAAGTACTCATTTTACTGTTGAGATAAACAGAGGCTACAGTTAAGGATTTGGGCCCAGTAAATCCTCCCCGGCCAGGATACGAACCCAGCACTCGCGGAACGCCAGGCGAGCGTCTTACCACTACGCCACGGAGACTGCGTAAATCCCAAATGTTATCTCAAGAACACTCACTGAACAGCTCGGTATAAACCATTTAAGCAGTTTAGGTTACTTATGTAGTAAGATGTTAATGCGTGCTGTTGTGTGAAGCTGCGCGGAGAGTTAGAGACGCAGTAAACTGGCTCTCCCGCTGTGTTCACACCGGGCTCTGAACCGCCTCGCCATCACCTGCTACAAGCACCATGTGGGAGCTACATGTGGTATGAACATCAATTTGTTATTCGCAGGCAAGGTAAAATTTACAATGATAACATAATGAACAAATATTACCCCCCCTCCCCCCTCACTCTAGGGGGCACTTCTCACTTAGATGCAAGAATACTAACCTGAAGACCCGTGTGACGGAACACTGTTCTTCACCACAAGTGTGAAGGAACACTGTTCTTCACCACAAGTGTGAAGGAACACTGTTCTTCACCACAAGTGTGACGGAAGACTGTTCTTCACCACAAGTGTGAAGGAACACTGTTCTTCACCACAAGTGTGAAGGAACACTGTTCTTCACCACAAGTGTGACGGAACACTGTTCTTCACCACAAGTGTGAAAGAACACTGTTCTTCACCACAAGTGTGACGTAACACTGTTCTTCACCACAAGTGTGACGGAACACTGTTCTTCACCACAAGTGTGAAGGAACACTGTTCTTCACAAGTGTGAAGGAACACTGTTCTTCACCACAAGTGTGACGGAACACTGTTCTTCACCACAAGTGTGACGGAACACTGTTCTTCACCACAAGTGTGAAAGAACACTGTTCTTCACCACAAGTGTGACGTAACACTGTTCTTCACCACAAGTGTGACGTAACACTGTTCTTCACCACAAGTGTGAAGGAACACTGTTCTTCACAAGTGTGAAGGAACACTGTTCTTCACCACAAGTGTGACGGAACACTGTTCTTCACCACAAGTGTGACGGAACACTGTTCTTCACCACAAGTGTGAAAGAACACTGTTCTTCACCACAAGTGTGACGTAACACTGTTCTTCACCACAAGTGTGACGTAACACTGTTCTTCACCACAAGTGTGAAGGAACACTGTTCTTCACAAGTGTGAAGGAACACTGTTCTTCACCACAAGTGTGAAGGAACACTGTTCTTCACCACAAGTGTGACGGAACACTGTTCTTCACCACAAGTGTGAAGGAACACTGTTCTTCACCACAAGTGTGAAGGAGCACCATACCTCGCCACATGTGTGAGACACACTATCTCTCACAGCAGCCAAAGATATATTCCCCAATTTAATAGTAGTTAACCTTGGCGTGTCATAGCCGTAGAGTTTACCTGCAAGTTCATTAGAAACAAAAAATCTTCCCCCTGCCAAACACACACCGAACCTACGACGTTGGTACAACGTTCGAACAAGTTTTAACACCTCCTAACCAGTTATAACAACCAATATAGCAAGTTGTAACAACGTTCTAATACGTCATAAACACGTTAAGCCAAGATGTAACAACTTTATTACAAGTTGTATCAAGCAGAAAATAGTGACAGTTACGGTTTGTGTTTCCAGGGTATAAGCTTAGAAGGCGTAATGTAATGCAATATGATGCTGTTTAAATTTCTGGAGGGAAGAGGGAGGTCACAACTTGGTTCGTTTGTCAAGTGTCACGACAAACTTTGGGCGGCAGCGTCTGGTATCAGCACTTTACGCTCCCTGGTCCAAGATTATACAATTTCACTTCATAATTTAAGTGCATGATGCTTCACCTCCTAAATTATAACCCAAATTTTGTCCCTGAGCAGTGTTATTTGTTAATTGTTTATGCCTATAAAGTATAAAAAGTCGCTATTACTTTCATCAAACTTTTCTTTTGTGACTGACACACACATACTTCGGAATTTACCAATTTCCAATGAGAAAACGGATTTGCGTTTTTTTTTACATAAAGTCTGAACAAACATATGAATCAAAATTAACATTTATAATAAAATTATACAAAAACGACCACAAACGATTTAGAAGTAGTAGTTTTTCGAGAACTACCATTATACTGTAAATCACTTCCACAAACCTGTTGTAGTCTCCTAACATGATCTCGTCACACTGTCCTTGGCAGCGCCTATCAAAGTACAGTATAAATCGAGTGGAAGCGCTCGCCAAGCTCCTCCGAGTACGCTCCCATGTTCCTGAATCCATCAAGACGACCATCAAGAATATGTTCGTAATAAATTGCTACATAAACTGCCCAATTTGATGTGCAGTGATGGAATCATCATCTTCCTGAGGTTCCACCTGTGGCTCCCACTTGCTGTTGCTCCTCCCCCACAGAGCAGTCGGTCACCTGTGGCTCCCACTTGCAGTTGCTCCTCCCCCACAGAGCAGTCGGTCACCTGTGGCTCCCACTTGATGTTGCTCCTCCCCCACAGAGCAGTCGGTCACCTGTGGCCAGTCCTGCCTGTAGTTGACACCTTGGGGTCACTGCCGCTCCAATGACAGACATGGCAATCTTGGTCAAACCGCCCTGGAGACCCACCACGAATGCCACCGTGGTGCATACTTCATCATATTGACTGGTCGTGGTTTGTAGGGACCATTTTCTATAGTCATTTTCTACTTTTGGAAGCATAAACAATTATGAAATACTCCCCCCTCCCCCCCCCCCTCACAAAAAACCCTGACCCACGGTGAATTATTCATATACTTAAAACACAGGTCTACAATATAATTTTATTCCTGCTTTTCCCCACATACAAAATATGGCATTGCGAATGTGTTCATTTTTTACCAACCTTAGGCTTAAAATAAACCCTTACAACCTTAAAACAAATAATTAATGTCGTTGGAAGAATTTGCCTTTCAAACTTTACTAAACATTGCCCAAATACACCTTACCCCAGACCCATTTAGACCTTGTAAATGGTGGCAATAAACCTTGTCACCGTTGAGAGTTAAGCTACTGTCACGCATCTTTAAGATATTCAGCTTTGAGTTTAATACTTAAAATTCAGGTCCGTGTATCTGTTAGGTCAGCAAGATTTTCAACAAACACGCGTCTCAGAATGTTTTTGCTAAGGCTAAGGGAACACATATGTTAATTTATAAGTCTGGTCTACCAGAGGCTGCGTTTGACAGCATGTGAACAGTATCATGGTGTAGGGTGTCAGTATACGAGGGTATTGAGGAATCCAATCTCAAATGTGTTTTGTTTAGCAGCTAGATCATTAATTTGAATTTCTCAATTCTAAGCGCTGCAACTATACACGTTCAAGGAAAGGAGAACACTGCAACAGAACTATATATATATATATATATATATATATATATATATATATATATATATATAATTTCTTGGTAAGATTTTAAGAATACTTTGTTGTAAGTTTTTACTAACCTAATGCTTTTCAAGGTAAATATTAAAAATAATTTCTAAGAAATTCTAGTGCTAATTTTTTGCCCGTTGTTATCTACAGTCACTAACGATTTTCATTATGAAATATTCGTTACTTAAATACTATAAGTTTTGTGAGAAATTTCGTAACATTCGGGACAGCCACTGATAATCAGGCTGTTCCTTGACTCGACTCCCAAGAGAAATGGATAGCGTTGTCTCACTCCAAGGCTTCCCCTACTGCTTCGATACAAAAATTTGATGGTGAGGATTGGGTGCTCGGAAGACCCAGAGGTCAGCGGAGTCCGCATTGTAAAGACCCTTTAGTAGCCCAAGGATAAGAGACAAACTAACTTCCTTCCATCCTCTTGAGATAGGCCCTCAGACGACACGGATTAAGTGTCATTAAAAGTCACAATTACTGACGTTAGTCTTGGATTTGGAGAAAAATTTTGCAAATATTGTCTGACAAGAAACGAATCTCACCTTTGTCGTCACCTTCATCATGGAGAACTCCCTCTTGGAAGTGTCAAGCAGAATTCTATTTTCTATGTGTGTTGACTCTGGAAAGTTAATTTAAGAGCATAACAGAAGGATAACGAGAGAGGGGAAATAATGAATGAGTTCAGGTACTCGAGGATAAGTCATCCCACCTGTCCGGGTACGAGAACCATCACACCCAGCATTACCACACCCAGCACCCCCACACCCAGCACCACCACACCCAGCACCACCACACCCAGCACCACCACACCCAGCCCCCCACACCCAGCACTCCCACATTCAGCACCCCCACACACAGCACTCCCACACTCAGCACCCCCACACCCAGCACCCCCACCCCACACACCACCACACCCAGCACCCCCACACCCAGCACCACCACACCCAGCACCACCACACCAGCACCACCACACCCAGCACCACCACACCCAGCACCCCACACCCAGCACCCCCACACCCAGCATTACCACACCCACCACCCCCACACCCAGCACCCCCACACCCAGCACCGCCAACACCCAGCACCACCACACCCAGCACCCCACACCCAGCACCCCCACACCCAGCACCGCCACACCCAGCACCACACCACCCAGCACCCCCACACCCAGCACCGCCACACCCAGCACCACCACACCCAGCACCCCCCCCCCCCCCCACACCCAGCACTCCCACATTCAGCACCCCACACCAGCACCCCCACACCCAGCACCCCACACCCAGCATTACCACACCCAGCACCCCCACACCCAGCATTACCACACCCAGCACCCCCACACCCAGCACCCCCACACCCAGCACCACACCCACATCACCTCTCCAGAGCAGATTTCGAAGCTGAACTATCTTATCTGAGGTTATCTTGAGTTGATTTCGGGGCTTTAATGTCCCCGTGGCCCGGCCTCCACCCCCAGGAAGCAGCCCGTGACAGCTGACTAACTCCCAGGTACCTATTTACTGCTAGGTAACACGGGCATAGGGTGAAAGAAACTCTGCCCATGGTTTCTCGGCCGGTGCCCGGAATCGAACCCGGGACCACAGGATCACATGTCCAGCGTGCTGTCCGCTCGGCCGACCGTACTAGCAACAACAACAAAAGTACAAATTTTGATATCATTGTACAATGAATACAGTGACTACAAGAGCCCTCTCAAAAAAAATCCCCCCAACAGCACGATACAACACAAGGTCTCGAAATCAAATTTTGGGTAATTCCCAAATACTATGTACAACACGAACACCAATGTTGAGGAGAATCACACCATTCTGTGAGATATCCGACACCACCCAGGTGTGTGCAGATATCCGACAACACCCAGGTGTGTGTAGAGATCCGACAACACCCAGGTGTGTGCAGAGATCCGACAACACCCAGGTGTGTGTAGAGATCCGACAACACCCAGGTGTGTGTAGAGATCCGACAACACCCAGGTGTGTGCAGAGATCGAACAACACCCAGGTGTGTGCAGTGATCCGACAACACCCAGGTGTGTGCAGAGATCGAACAACACCCAGTGTGTGTAGAGATCCGACAACACCCAGGTGTGTGCAGAGATCGAACAACACCCAGGTGTGTGTAGAGATCCGACAACACCCTGGTGTGTGCAGAGATCCGACAACACCCAGGTGTGTGCAGAGATCGAACAACACCCAGGTGTGTGTAGAGATCCGACAACACCCAGGTGTGTGCAGAGATCGAACAACACCCAGGTGTGTGCAGCATTTTTTCCCAGTCCTCAGGAAATTGGGGGCGGCCGTATGGCTGACCCTGTACGTCCACTATTTCTAGGCGGCTATTTTTTGTAATTTGAATTTGCATTTCATGAATATTTTTATATACACACATAAATGACTATTGACATGTGTACTCACCTAGTTGTGGTTGCGGGAAAGGGGGGGGGAGGGGTTGAGATTCGGCTCTTTTTATCCCGCTTCTCAACTGTCAATCAACTGGTGTACAGATTCCCGAGACTATTGGGCTCTATTATATCTTTATTTGGAACTGTGTATGGAGTCTGCCTCTACCATATGTGTGTGTTTTTATTTGTTTTTGCGGGCAGGCGCACGCGCCCGCCTTAGCGAGCGTTTCAATTTGAAGCAGAGTTATAGCGAGCATTGAGCGAGGAAATTTCTAGCAATTTTCAATGTTCAAATAATATTTTCTGCAATAATGTTCATGTAAATAGTTCTTTTGCACTTTCGCTCGTAAAAAAATGAGAAATCTACCGAGACGTTTTACAGCATACTACAAGTATACACTTTTGTAGTTTTAGGCCAATATGGAAGCTTCATCAAATTACAATTCACCGATACTGCCATACGATGCCTGAACGAGTCTCGTTTTATCAACAGTGCGGGATTCACGGCTACCTTGCGGTGATTTCGGGTTTAACAACGTCCCCGCGGCCCGCTCCTCGACCAGGCCTCCTGGTTGCTAGACTGGTCAACCAGGCTGTTGGACGCGGCTGCTCGCTGCCTGACGTATGAATCACAGCCTGGTTGATCAGGTATCCTTTGGCGTTGAACTAAACATAAAACACACTTAATTACCTTATCATTAAAATTATTATCTGGGGGACAAGAGCTAGAGCCTGGCTGGATTTTATCATTAAGGGATACAGTAGTCAATAAAACTGGTTTCAGAATGACTTATTTACGCTCCTTTCCAAACACCGTCATTGGCCACATCTCTAAATAACTCTTCTGTTGACTACACTAATTGATGGCTTTAATTCCATGCCCCACTTAAAATATTGAGGCTGTGTAATGGGCTTAAACTCGCGTTCCTGGACTCCCCAGGCATACACACAAACACACCACACACACACACACACACACACACACACACACACACACACACACACACACACACACACACCACACACACAACACACACAGTTTAACCCAACGAAATGTAATGTAATGAAGATAGGTGTAGAGAGCAGGAGGCAAGATACAAGGTATCATCTGGGAGAGGAAATTCTTCAAGAGTCAGAGAAAGAAATAGACTTGGGGGTTGATATCACGCCAGACCTGTCTCCTGCAGCCATATCAAGAGGATAACATCAGCGGCATATGCCAGGCTGGCCAACATACGAACGGCATTCAGAAACTTGTGTAAAGAATCATTCAGAACTTTGTATACCACGTATGACAAGCCAATCCTGGAGTATGCAGCCCCAGCATGGAGTCCATATTTAGTCAAGGATAAGATTAAACTGGAAAAGGTTCAAAGGTTTGCCACCAGTCTAGTACCCGAGCTGAGAGGTACGAGCTACGAGGAGAGACTACGGGAATTAAACCTCACTTCGCTAGAAGACAGGAGAGTTAGGGGGGATATGATCACCACATTCAAGATTCTGAAGGGAATTGATAGGGTAGATAAAGACAGGCTATTTAACACAAGGGGCACACGCACAAGGGGACACAGGTGGAAACTGAGTGCCCAAATGAGCCACAGAGATATTAGAAAGAACTTTTTTAGTGTCAGAGTGGTTGACAAATGGAATGCATTACGCAGTGATGTGGTGGAGGCTGACTCCATACACAGTTTCATGTGTAGATATGATAGAGCCCAATAGGCTCAGGTATCTGTACACCTGTTGATTGACGGTTGAGAGGCGGGACCAAAGAGCCAGAGCTCAACCCCTCAAACACAACTAGGTGAGTACAACTAGGTGAGTACACACGCACAGGGGGGGGGGCCTCACGCCTGAGTGGACAGAGCTCTGGGGGTCGTAGTCCTAAGGGCCCCGGGTTCGATCCCTGGCAGAGGCAGAAACAAATGGGCAGAGTTTGTTTCACCCTGGTGCCCCTGTTCACCTAGGAGTAAATAGGTACATGGAAGTTAGACAGCTGCTACGGGCTGCTGTAGATAATTTAAACTGATACCGTAACACCGAAGTCACTGCCGCCGTAACACCGAAGTCACTGCCGCCGTAACACCACGGTCACTGCCGCCGTAACACCGAAGTCACTGGCGCCGTAACACCACGGTCACTGCCGCCGTAACACCGAAGTCACTGCCGCCGTAACACCACGGTCACTGCCGACGTAACAACGAGGTCACTGCCGACGTAACAACGAGGTCACTGCCGACGTAACACCGAAGTCACTGGCGCCGTAACACCACGGTCACTGCCGCCGTAACACCGAAGTCACTGCCGCCGTAACACCACGGTCACTGCCGCCGTAACACCGAAGTCACTGCCGCCGTAACACCGAAGTCACTGCCGCCGTAACACCAAGGTCACTGCCGCCATAACACCGAGGTCACTGCCGCCGTAACACTGAGGTCACTGCCGCCGTAACATCGGGGTCACTGCCGCAGTAACACCGAGGTCACTGCCGCCGTAACATCGGGGTCACTGCCGCCGTAACACCAGGTCACTGCCGCCGTAACACCACGGTCACTGCCGCCGTAACATCCGAGGTCACTGCTGCCGTAACACCACGGTCACTGCCGCCGTAACACCACGGTCACTACCGCCGTAACACCACGGTCACTGCCGCCGTAACACCACGGTCACTACCGCCGTAACACCACGGTCACTGCCGCCGTAACACCACGGTCACTGCCGCCGTAACACCGGGGTCACTGCCGCCGTAACACTGAGGTCACTGCCGCCGTAACCGGGGTCACTGCCGCCGTAACACAGAGGTCACTGCCGCCGTAACACCGGGTCACTGCCGCCGTAACACAGAGGTCACTGCCGCCGTGACACCGGGGTCACTGCCGCCGTAACACAGAGGTCACTGCCGCCGTAACACCGGGGTCACTGCCGCCGTAACACAGAGGTCACTGCCGCCGTAACACCGGGGTCACTGCCGCCGTAACACAGAGGTCACTGCCGCCGTAACACCGGGGTCACTGCCGCCGTAACACCGGGGTCACTGCCGCCGTAACACCGGGGTCACTGCCGCCGTAACACCGGGGTCACTGCCGGGGTATACACACAGGGGGTCACCCTGACCCGTCCTCACAAGAAATTGGTCGCGATTTGTACGTTTCGGCAAACAATGAAACAAATACAATCTGTTATTAAAAAGTAACCGCTCACAAATATCTACAACATTTTCTATGAATTGGATTCGATAAGGTTAGGTGGGGTTGCTCGGGTTCGTACGTCTCTGGGGCCAGATTCACGAAGCAGTTACGCAAGCACTTACGAACCTGTCCATCTTTTGTCAATCTTTGGCGGCTTTGTTTAAAATTATTAAACTGTTAATGAGAACCGAAGCACCAGGAGGCTGTTCATAACAATAACAACAGTTGACTGGCAAGTTTTCATGCTTGTAAACTGTTTAATAAATGTAACCAAAGCCGTCAAAGATTGAGGAAAGGTGTTCACGTTCGTAAGTACTTGCGTAACTACTTCGTGAATATGGCCCCTGGTTGGGTTAGGGGGGGTTGTATATGTTTATCTTTGGGTCCCGGTAGTACAGTCGGGTTCGTTCTCAACTCACACTCCAGAATTCCAGGTGCGAATCCCGGGCTGGACAGAAATGGTTGGGCGCGTTTCCTATCACCTAATGCCCCTGTCCACCTAGCAGTAAAGTAACCCAGGAGTTAGTCAGCTTGTTGGGTTGCACCCTGGGGCGCGTCAGTGCCTTGACCCATGGGAGAAGGTACTGACATGCACTGTATATATAAACTGGCTGCCTGTCCCCCGACACAATGTATAAACTGGCTGCCTATCCCCCCGACACAATGTATAAACTGGCTGCCTGTCCCCCGACACAATGTATAAACTGGCTGCCTGTCCCCCCGACACAATGTATAAACTGGCTGCCTGTCCCCCGACACAATGTATAAACTAGCTGCCTGTCCCCCGACACAATGTATAAACTGGCTGCCTGTCCCCCCGACACAATGTATAAACTGGCTGCCTGTCCCCCGACACAATGTATAAACTGGCTGCCTGTCCCCCGACACAATGATTTATTACCCTCTGGCTACACGAGGGGCTTCACAAGCCGGACTTAGCTGCCCCCCTTCAGGGCTCCCACAGCACACAACAAAGAGCTGGACAAGAGCCGCTTCACAGCAGAATCCAACACTAAAATTCTATGGATGATTTATATGATTATTTTTAGAAACGTGTTTGCTATATATCTTCACCTTAGATGGGGATGTTAAGCGTCACGTAGCTAGTTTCTGGACATTCTGTACACTCCTTCATATAGTCTACGGCTGCTGCATAATACAGATGTACCTAAATGTGTTAATTAAAAAAAAGCTCTATGGGAAACATTAACGCTGAACGGGAAAGTTCTGTATAGAGGCAGTAGCGGGAGACTCCGAGTGGGACAAACATAGATTTCTCCCGGGAGTTGAGGCGGGGAAGAATAGCCTGATTAACAACGGCTGTCACCACGCCCACCAGATATTGCCCCTAACAATCCCCCACCAACTACACCCGACAAATTACTACAATTCGCACGGAACCTTTCCCACCAATTAGGACACTCGCTGCTTCATGCCACCATTGACATTATTTATGTTACCATTATTCTATTTAATGATTGACGGACTTGATAATGTTTCCTGTAGCACAGTGGCCCAGTGGGTTGAGTACTGAGGGACCAGGATTTAATTCCCGAACAGGGTAGAAACGGTTGGGCATGTTTCCTTTCAACTGATGACTGTTTACCTAGCAGCTAAATAGTTACCTGGGAATTGGGCAACTACCGTTTATTGCATCCCATGAAAGGTCAATCGTTGACCTACGGAGAGAGTGAGAGAACCTAGGCCTACGGGGACCAAGATTTCCTGTCATTACTTTACGTTCAAGATGGCCTCCGTGGCCTTCTAACCAGGTCCTCACGTTCTCCTGGTTCTGACCAGGTCCTCACGTTTCTCCTGGTTCTAACCAGGTCCTCACGTTCTCCTGGTGCTAACCAGGTCCTCACGTTCTCCTGGTTTTAACCAGGTCCTCACGTTCTCCTGGTTTTAACCAGGTCCTCACGTTCTCCTGGTTTTAACCAGGTCCTCACGTTCTCCTGGTTTTAACCAGGTCCTCACGTTCTCCTGGTTCTAACCAGGTCCTCACGTTCTCCTGGTTTTAACCAGGTCCTCACGTTCTCCTGGTTTTAACCAGGTCCTCACGTTCTCCTGGTTCTAACCAGGTCCTCACGTTCACCTGGTTCTAACCAGGTCCTCACGTTCACCTGGTTCTAACCAGGTCCTCACGTTCTCCTGGTGCTAACCAGGTCCTCACGTTCTCCTGGTGCTAACCAGGTCCTCACGTTCTCCGCCGCGAGACCAATTAAAGATCTTATCTCTGTTTGCTTTCACTTATTAACTCATGAAATTCCTGCAGTTTTCCTTGCGGTGTTTATATGTTCCAGAAGAGGGTTGTACTCTAGCTGCGGCCTCACACGGGCGGTATACACTCCCCTGAATGTCTTTATCAAAGGTCTCCAAATACTACCGTATTTAGATCGTGTGCAGACGACGGTTCCTGTTCCACCGCCAACCGAGTATATACTGAACTATACTTTCATACACAAATCTATATCTTTTCTCCCTCCTTATAGGGTAGAAAAGAACTCTGTTTAGTATTTGCAGGTTATAGTTGTGTGTGTGTAAACTAAAGTCTTTGAAAATGTAATAAGTTATTACGAAACGCGTTCAAGTGTCGCGTCAGACTAGAAAAATAAAATTAATTTTGGAGAATTGATTTTTCAATTACCATCAACAGTGGAAGTAAAACATAAGAAATATTGAGAAAATTCGTGTTAGA
>WNGS01001312.1:47592124-47609332 GCA_020271785.1 Procambarus virginalis
CCACGTACCTGCTTGTTCTTAGAGCACGTACTTTCTTATTCTTAAGAGCTTGTACTCGCATATTCCTTAGAACAGAAATATTGGATAATAGAAATAAAATAATCGAAATAAAAATGAATTTTGGAGAATTGATTTTTCAATTACCATCGACAGTGAAAAGAAACATAAGAAATATTGAGAAAATTCGTGTTAGAATTATTTATCTTACTTTTTCGGTCATATTTAATAATATATGTTTACAAGAAAGACTGCTACCAAAATATACTAATATATATATATATTATTATATATATATATATATATATATATATATATATATATATATATATATATAAAAAGTTTGTGAGGGTACCACCTCTGGTGCCATATATATATATAATATATATATATATAATATATATAAATATATATATATATTATATATATATAATATATAATATATATATGTATATATATATATGTATATATATATATAAAGACCAAAAGAACGTGTGTTTGTTTTGTTCATATCTGTCCACATTGACAAAATAAAACCCTATACGGTCTCTGCAATGTATAAAATGTTGACTTGAATGTCTGACAACCGTATAATGTTTATACAAAACTAATGTTTTGTATAAACATTATACAAAACTTTTTAATTTTGTAATGATGTGATGGCCGTCGGAGGCCTCTGCTACTAGTGGCGATATAGATTACGTATAGCTACTGCTATACATAATCTGGAGTCGAGATATGTTAATTACTTAACTGTAATTTCAGACGATAAAGTTCGGCATTTGGTAAAGAATCCCTGCAGCGCAATGTCAAGGTCAAGTCAAGTTTATTGAGATAACGAAATACTAAAATACATCCCATAAGGATAAGAGTATAGCTTTAGCTATTTCTACCCTCCTGCAACCCAATTTGCATAGCCAATTAATTAATCCCAAGACCATCCTCGCCCTGAATTCCTCACCACAAACTGAGGAGGGGTCCCTGTAGCCCGGATGCACCTCGCAGTATTCATACGGACATACCGACTCTTAGAGGCGTCATTTGCCTACATTCCACAAGGTGCGGGAGCTCAGTTGAACAAATTTTTTTTACCACGTGGGCAAATTTGTAATAAGTGTTTACTTGTTGTCTTCGGCGTTAATAGGAGGAGAATTGTTGCATGCATTTCATGCCACTTTTGTATTAAGGAAAATAATAGACGTTATATACCAGAGATACGATTTTATTACGTATGACTGTGGTGATATACAGCTGGCCATATAACAGCCGGCATATAACATCAGATTATATAACAGCTGACAGTATAACAGCACCAACAACTGGCCATATAACTCAAGGGCAGGACAACGGAGGAATAAGTGCTTGAAATAGACAAAAAGTCGGAGTGGGTGCATTACCAAAACACCGATAAGATTACCATTTCCATACTGAGGGGAGATGGTGTCCATGGTTGTGAGAGTGTGAGGGTTGGAGGGTGTTCACTCGGGCGGCCACTGCCACCACGTTATGATAATGCTCCAGTATTATTAGTCTCCACATTTTCGTTCTGTGTTGTAAATTAAGAGATTCACGCGGTCTTCTGGACTTCCACCACATCTCTGTGGTGGAAGTCCTCTCCCTCGGGCGAGTCCTCTCCCTCGGGCGAGTCCTCTCCCTCGGGCGAGTCCTCTCCCTCGGGCGAGTCCTCTCTCTCGGGCGAGTCCTCTCCCTCCCCTCGAGTGGGAGTGGGAGAGCGCACTAAGTGTGGCACTGGAGTCGGGTTGTTTAACGAGGCGCACGTAATCATTACCAACCACTCTGACTCGAGTGAGGCGTCAATGACAGCAATATTTTCGTTATTAGTGTTCGTCGAGAAGGTGCTTACGTGAGAATCCATTAATATATATATATATATAATATATATATATATATATATATATATATATAGTATATATATATAGTATATATATATATATATATATATATATATATATATATATATATATATATATATATATATATATATATCTATATATATATATATATATATATATATATATATATATATATAGATATATATATATATTATATATAGTGTATATATACACTATATATATGCACACACTATATATATATAGTGTGTGCACTAATATAGTACATAAATATGGCATACGTGCTGTTTTTCGAAGTTGGTTTTCATCATAAATTGGAGGAAGGCAAAATATGAGTGTCGGTGGAGGCGGTAACGAGCAATAAACGGGAGATGCGAGGACAAGAGGAGAGGGAACAAGGTCGTTATCGAGGGAATATTAAGACTTGGTCAAGACTAAAGACCTGCATCGGGGCCTAAGACACCCCGTAATGATCCCTTTCTTGTGTTTATTAAGAAAATATTGAAATCATAGACAGTATAGCCGCTACCACTCTATAGAGAGGGTCTAAAATTGTCACTGCCGGAATTAAAGAGTCGGAACGAACTTCAACCAGAAGAGGTCATCACAGTACAAGAAGAGGTCATCACTGCACCAGGCGAAGTCATCACAGTACAAGATGAGGTCATCAGAGGACCAGACGGAGTCATCAAGGAAGGAGAGGGATGAACTCAGCAGGAGGGCAAGTTGAAAGGACTTAGCATTAAAACACCTTTTGAAGGTTTATGCTTGTGGCATAAAATTAAAGTAAACGTTGGAATAACTCGGGTTTAATACGGATACATGCGCACGCCAACGGCCCTGGTTCTATTAGAGCACCAAGAGCTCACACTTGGGGCTCTGGTTCTCCCAGAGCCCCAAGAGCTCAGAGTTGGGCTCTGGTTCTCCCAGAGCGCCAAGAGCTCACACTTGGGGCTCTGGTTCTCCCAGAGCGCGAAGAGCTCATACGTGGGGCTCTAGTCCTCACAGAGTCCCCAAGCGCTCACAGGGGAGGCTCGACTACTCCTCCAAGAGCGCCAGGAGCTCACATGTGCACTTGATGATCTTGCAACATTTGTGACAATATTTTTTGCCAGAATTTTCTGTTACACTTATAATTTATAATTAATTTTATGTTGCAATTTTCTTTGATGGTCTTAGACACGTAACTATTGTCTGGCGTAAAGCCTCAAACGCCAGTAATACAGTTATAAGCGCTAAATAGTTACACATACTGTCTAATTCCTTGTTTGTTGCGAAACACACATCGAAACACTTAATTGTTTGTTGCGAGAATATGGTTGAAAAGTAATGAGATATCTTTTCGTTTGATTTGTTGAGTAACGGAACGATATTTTTGTGTTTCGTGCAAGTTTATACAAATTTTTTGGTAGTTTACAAAGAAAAGTGTAAGATGTTGCCATGAAAGGAATATAGTCTTTTGTGACGTCTTGAGGCGTATTTATGACCGTCACCACCTCTCGAGGGTATTGTCCAGGCTGTGGTGACCTAAGACTAAAGTTACAAGAGGCTATGAATCTCAATGGTCGCCAGTGGGCTCTGACCCGATACTGCAGCGGACATTTGTATAGGGTGCTCGGGGCAACCTATTGGTGGCAGGAAAGTGTCCTACTTCCCATCATCCCCGTGGGTATGTAGAAGGCACGAACACGTGTCCAAATATGTTCGTGTTGATAAAGTATTATCAACTTGGAGACGAATGTCACATCAGTACCAAATTGATTGGGAGATGGCTTCTTCAATAACGAATTGTAAAAGCACTTATAACAGGAACATAATTGAATCTGCTTTAATGCAGATTACAAAATAATGTAATTTGAACATTAGCAGTGGTTTATATAACTTAGATCCATTTTTGATAGATCAATTAAAAGGGCGATTTGAGTAGGATCGTCGATACACATTTGTTTCACTAATTCATTGTTTATATTTACTATATTATGCTATTATTATCCATGTGTGGGCCTATAGTTGGTTATAAATGGAAGCTGCCTCGCATGGGCCAATAGGCCTTCTGCAGCTCTTAAGCGGCTCTTATTTGTATCCACCTAATTCCCATTCATTTTTAATTGTACCTCACCTCACTTCACCTCTCTCTCCTGCCTATATATTTGTCCAATACTTGAATTGTAAATCATTCATTCCTTCTGAAGATGTATTAATATACGAAAGTACTTAAGGAAATTCCTGTTTCAATTCTTCCTCCGTTGTCTGACATTGTCACATTTTTCATCACGTGTTAATTTTCGTGATTTACACACATATAAATATATACTTATATATATAGGGCCTATTGGCCCATATTTCTTGATGCTTCTATATTGGTGCGGAGTCTTGAAGTGGGGTAAGACTTCACTTCAAGACTCTGCACCAATATAGAAGCATCAAGAAATATAGGCAAATAGGCCCTTTGCAGTTACTTCCATTCTTCCTTTAATTTACCCAATTTATTACCCATTGTTTCGTGTTCTGTCTTGTGTTGAAAGTTTTGTTCACCTCATCCAAAACTGTTGTAATATATATATATATATATATATATATATATATATATATATATATATATATATATATATATATATATATGTGTGTCTTCTTCTTATGATATAAGGTACTCACCTAGCTGTGTTTTCTGAGTTATGAGCTACGGCTCTTGGGTTCCACCTCTCAACCCATAATCGACTGGTGTGTGTACGTTTGTGGTAACCATCTTTTGCGAAGAGGGACTCATGGGAATGAATAATGAATTTTTGGATCTATAAATACCGGTTGTAAGTTTGGAAATTTTAGATTGTGAGATTAGTCGTGCAAAAATATAATTATTTGGGAGATGGCGTATGTGTATATTTTATAAGGTTTCTATATTGTGTTTGTGCTGCTCTCTGAGACCGGTCTCACTGTGTTGCTCTCTGAGACCGGTCTCACTGTGTTGCTCTCTGAGACCGGTCTCACTGTGTTGCTCTCTGAGACCGGTCTCACTGTGTTGCTCTCTGAGACCGGTCTCACTGTGTTGCTCTCTGAGACCGGTCTCACTGTGTTGCTCTCTGAGACCGGTCTCACTGTGTTGCTCTCTGAGACCGGTCTCACTGTGTTGCTCTCTGAGAGCTGTCTCACTGTGTTGCTCTCTGAGACCGGTCTCACTGTGTTGCTCTCTGAGACCGGTCTCACTGTGTTGCTCTCTGAGACCGGTCTCACTGTGTTGCTCTCTGAGACCGGTCTCACTGTGTTGCTCTCTGAGAGCTGTCTCACTGTGTTGCTCTCTGAGACCGGTCTCACTGTGTTGCTCTCTGAGAGCTGTCTCACTGTGTTGCTCTCTGAGACCGGTCTCACTGTGTTGCTCTCTGAGACCGGTCTCACTGTGTTGCTCTCTGAGACCGGTCTCACTGTGTTGCTCTCTGAGAGCTGTCTCACTGTGTTGCTCTCTGAGACCGGTCTCACTGTGTTGCTCTCTGAGACCGGTCTCACTGTGTTGCTCTCTGAGACCGGTCTCACTGTGTTGCTCTCTGAGACCGGTCTCACTGTGTTGCTCTCTGAGTGCTGTCTCACTGTGCTGCTCTCTGAGACCGGTCTCACTGTGTTGCTCTCTGAGAGCGGTCTCACTGTGTTGCTCTCTGAGAGCTGTCTCACTGTGCTGCTCTCTGAGACCGGTCTCACTGTGTTGGTCTCTGAGACCAGTCTCACTGTGTTGCTCTCTGAGACCGGTCTCACTGTGCTGCTCTCTGAGAGAGCTGTCTCACTGTTTGTGCTACTCTCTGAGAGCGCTGTCACTGTTTGTGTTGCTCTCTGAGAGCTGTCTCACTGTTTGCGCAGCTCTCTGAGAGCTGTCTCACTGTTTGCGCAGCTCTCTGAGAGCGGTGTCACCGTCTGAATGGCCCTATGTGGCAGTGTTGTCACTTGACGGGGGCTGTGATTGGTATTCGTACAGCGTGAGAGAACAGGGAAAATATTTGCTTACATTCTTTTGGGACAAACTGAATGTGGCGGTGCAAGAGAGGTGGAGGTTGAGGCCCCGGGACGCCAATTAGTGAAAAGATTGCGTTATTTCCTTTCCTCCCAAGTATGAATAGAAGAGAGACGCGTGCGGGCGTGGTGTCTACAGTAAGGGGCCAGAGGAGAGGCGTGTGGGCGTGGAGGCTACAGTAAGGGGCCAGAGGAGAGGCGTGTGGGCGTGAAGGCTACAGTAAGGGGCCAGAGGAGAGGCATGTGGGCGTGAAGGCTACAGTAAGGAGCCAGAGGAGAGGCGTGTGGGCGTAGAGGCTACAGTAAGGGGCCAGAGGAGAGGCGTGTGGGCGTGGAGGCTACAATAAGGGGCCAGAGGAGAGGCGTGTGGGCGTGGAAGCTACAGTAAGGGGCCAGAGGAGAGGCGTGTGGGCGTTGAGGTTACAGGAGCAGGCGAGGGGGAGACACTTGTAGGGGTCGAGGTTACAGGAACAACTAAATGAATGAAGTTCGTATGAGAAATATTCATAGATGTGATTTTCTATCAAAAATATGATAATTTTTAGATTGTAAATAAACAGCCCATCCTCTTGTTTTGGTGGTGCGATGAGGACCATAGTACATATACCGACGTACAACGAAACTGTAAGTAGTAATTGGCACTATTGAGTTAGACAAACCGAAAAAATATTATATGTTACAAAGGCAAACTAAACTATCTAACCTAACCATCCTAGGCCTAATAAACGATATGGGAGGCCTAATATAGAACATGGTGTGCTAAACTATGCCTAGGAATATTTAAGTATTTTCTATCTTGTTTTATCCCTCTCTATTCCTTCTTAACTCTATAAAGTGTCTATCTTAACCCTATAAAGTACAAGGTTCTATTATCTAATTGCTTAGAACGGCATCTTTGTACTGAGGTTCACATGGTTACAAAAACTACTTTCTAAACAAGAGAATGGGTTGAAATAATGTGTTCATTAATACAATTCCTACAAGAAATGAAGAGTAAATGGAAACACACACATACACGCACACACACACACACACACACACACACACACACACACACACACACACACACACACACACACACACACACACACACACACACACACACACACACACGAGTTTCAAGTGTAGATATGATAGAGCCCAATAGGCTCAGGAACCTGAACACCCTGTTGATTGACGGTTGAGAGGCGGGACCAAAGAGCAGAGCTCAACCCCCGCAAGCACAACTAGGTGAGTACAACTAGGTGAGTACACACACACACCACACACACACATTACAAATATAATGTAATGAAGATAGGTGTAGGGAGCAGGAGGCCAGATACTAGGTATCATCTGGCAGATGCAATTCTTCAAGAGTCAGAGAGAGAAAAAGACTTGGGATTGATATCACGCCAGACCTGTCCCCTGCAGCCCATATCAAGCTACGGGAATAAAACCTCACGTCGCTGGAAGACAGAAGAGTTGTAGGGGACATGATCACCACATACAAGATTCTAAAAGGAATTGATACGGTAGATAAAGACAGGCTATTTAACACAAGGGACACACACACACAAGGGACACAGGTGCAAATTGAGTGCCCAAATGAGCCACAGAGATATTAGATTTTTTTTTAGTTTCAGAGAGTAACAGATGAAATGCATTAGGCAGTGATGTGGTGGAGGATGACTCTACACACAGCTTCAAGTGTAGATATGATAGAACCCAATGAACTCAGAAACCTGTACATCAGTTGATTGACAGTTAAGACACACAGCCACAGACAGGTACAAAACCAAAAAAATATTTGTAATGAAATTACTAACAAATATGAACCATAAAAATTTCATCTACTATAATTCAACACAAGTTTATGTTTCATTATTATTGCACATTATAAGTATGTCTGTGGGCAGACGCGTCAACTCAACCATGATATTGTAAAGGAACTTTATCCTGAGTTTCCAATTTGAGTAAAAAAAATATTAGCATAGATAATCAGCAATTATTCAGGCGTTGAATTGAAGTTGAGGCCGATGATTATGTGTCGGTGTAAAGGAAGTGTTAATGCCACAGAGATGACGGCGCCAGGATGAGCTCCAGGCGCCAGGGTGAGCTCCAGGCGCCAGGGTGAGCTCCAGGCGCCGGGGTGAGCTCCAGGCGCCAGGGTGAGCTCCAGGCGCCAGGGTGAGCTCCAGGCGCCAGGGTGAGCTCCAGGCGCCAGGGTGAGCTCCAGGCGCCAGGGTGAGCTCCAGGCGCCGGGATGAGCTCCAGGCGCCAGGGTGAGCTCCAGGCGCCAGGGTGAGCTCCAGGCGCCAGGGTGAGCTCCAGGCGCCAGGGTGAGCTCCAGGCGCCAGGGTGAGCTCCAGGCGCCAGGGTGAGCTCCAGGCGCCGGGGTGAGCTCCAGGCCCAAGTTGAGATCCAGGCGCCAGGGTGAGCTCCAGGCGCCGGGGTGAGCTCCAGGCGCCGGGGTGAGCTCAGGCGCCAGGGTGAGCTCCAGGCGCCAGGGTGAGCTCCAGGCGCCAGGGTGAGCTCCAGGCGCCAGGGTGAGCTCCAGGCGCCGGGGTGAGCTCCAGGCGCCAGGGTGAGCTCCAGGCGCCAGGGTGAGCTCCAGGCGCCGGGATGAGCTCCAGGCGCCGGGGTGAGCTCCAGGCGCCGGATGAGCTCCAGGCGCCGGGATGAGCTCCAGGCGCCGGGATGAGCTCCAGGCGCCGGGGTGAGCTCCAGGCGCCGGGATGAGCTCCAGGCGCCGGGTGAGCTCCAGGCGCCGGGATGAGCTCCAGGCGCCGGGGTGAGCTACAGGCGCCAGGGTGAGCTCCAGGCGCCGGGATGAGCTCCAGGCGCCGGGTGAGCTCCAGGCACTGGATGAGCTGCAGGTGCCAGGGTGAGCTGCTGGCGCCGGGGTGAGCTCCAGGCGCCGGGGTGAGCTCCAGGCGCCGGGGTGAGCTACAGGCGCCGGGGTAAGCTACAGGCGCCAGGGAGAGCTACAGGCGCCGGGGTGAGCTCCAGGCGCCAGGGTGAGCTCCAGGCGCCGGGGTGAGCTCCAGGCGCCGAGGTGAGCTACAGGCGCCGGGAACACCCTCCCCTGGTCACTGCTGCAGGCCTGGCACCCTCCCCTGGTCACTGCTGCAGGCTGGCACCCTCCCCTGGTCACTGCTGCAGGCCTGGCACCCTCCCCTGGTCACTGCTGCAGGCCTGGCACCCTCCCCTGGTCACTGCTGCAGGCCTGGCACCCTCCCCTGGTCACTGCTGCAGGCCAGGCACCCTCCCCTGGTCACTGCTGCAGGCCAGGCACCCTCCCGTGGTCACTGCTGCAGGCCAGGCACCCTCCCCTGGTCACTGCTGCAGGCCTGGCACCCTCCCCTGGTCACTGCTGCAGGCCTGGCACCCTCCCCTGGTCACTGCTGCAGGCCTGGCACCCTCCCATGGTCACTGCTGCAGGCCTGGCACCCTCCCCTGGTCACTGCTGCAGGCCAGGCACGGAACAACTACTGGCACTAGAGGTAACATCTCGTCGCTAACGACCCTTTTCTTACCTTTATCCACCGACTTTTCTTTTTCCTCGGATGCCATTAAGTCATGAGGGCTAGTACTTAAGATCTCCCACGGCCGTCGACCAGCAGAAGTTTTCCTTGCGCATGGCTCTTTGGGCGAGCGGGAGCAGGTTGGTGTCTTCGCTCCTGTCGTCACCATCCTGGCACAGTTACCACCGGCGGTGACGGAATATAGTAACGGTGGCACCGTCTCTGGCACCCGAGCATCGGTGGCAATGTTTCTTGGGTTCAAACAACGTGGGCAACGTTTGCGGGGTCCCGAGTAATGGTGGCAGCAAACGTTGTCACCGTCACCGTTGTCACATGTTGGCTTCGCCCCCAACAGTAGAGGGACGCCCCCAGCAGTTGAGGGACGACTCCAGCAGTAGAGGGACGCCCCCAGCAGTAGAGGGACGACTCCAGCAGTAGAGGGACGCCCCCAACAGTTGAGGGACGACTCCAGCAGTAGAGGGACGCCCCCAGCAGTAGAGGGACGACTCCAGCAGTAGAGGGACGCCCCCAGCAGTTGAGGGACGCCCCCAGCAGTAGAGGGACGACTCCAGCAGTAGAGGGACGCCCCCAGCAGTAGAGGGACGACTCCAGCAGTAGAGGGACGCCCCCAGCAGTAGAGGGACGACTCCAGCAGTAGAGGGACGCCCCCAGCAGTTGAGGGACGCCCCCAGCAGTAGAGGGACGACTCCAGCAGTAGAGGGACGCCCCTAGCAGTTGAGGGACGACTCCAGCAGTAGAGGGACGCCCCCAGCAGTAGAGAGACGCCCCCAGCAGTAGAGGGACGCCCCCAGCAGTAGAGAGACGCCCCAGCAGTTGAGGGACGACTCCAGCAGTAGAGGGACGCCCCCAGCAATAGAGGGACGCCCCCAGCAGTAGAGGGACGCCCCCAGCAGTAGAGGGACGCCCCCAGTAGTAGAGGGACGCCCCCAGCAGTAGAAGGACGCCCCCAGCAGTAGAGGGACGCCCCCAGCAGTAGAGGGACGCCCCCAGCAGTAGAAGGACGCCCCCAGCAGTAGAAGGACGCCCCCAGCAGTAGAGGGACGCCCCCAGCAGTAGAGGGACGCCCCCAGCAGTAGAAGGACGCCCCCAGCAGTAGAGGGACGCCCCCAGTAGTAGAGGGACGACCCCAGCAGTAGAGGGACGCCCCCAGCAGTAGAAGGACGCCCCAGTAGTAGAGGGACGCCCCCAGTAGTAGAGGGACGACCCCAGCAGTAGATGGACGACCCCAGCAGTAGATGGACGACCCCAGCAGTAGAAGGACGACCCCAGCAGTAGAGGGACGCCCCCAGCAGTAGAGGGACGCCCCCAGCAGTAGAGGGACGCCCCCAGCAGTAGAGGGACGACCCCAGCAGTAGAGGGACGCCCCAGCAGTAGAGGGACGCCCCCAGTAGTAGAGGGACGACCCCAGCAGTAGGCAACCGCTGGGAAAATAAAAGGTTCTACATCCACACCGTCACGTTTATTGGGTTGCATAAGTCTGAGAGCTCGCTGGCATCCCGACATGGCCGCTACAACCAAAGAATAATGAAAACAGATTCCTTCGAAGTTTCCTAGCCGTCCACGATAAGAAATTCTTATATTGGTTTTGAATTTCCTGAGAATTGTGAATGTGAACACAAAAAGCGCATAGCTGGAAATTTATTCAAGGCATCGGCGGTATATTTTAGGTGAATATATCACTCTTTTCTCTTGTGTGTATGTATATGTATGTGTATATATATATATATATATATATATATATATATATATTATATATATATATATATATATATATATATATATATATATATATATTGGTAGCAGTCTTTCCTGTAGACACATATTATTAAATATGACCGAAAAAGTAAGATTAATAATTCTAACACGAATTTTCTCAATATTTCTTATGTTTATTTTCACTGTTGATGGTAATTGAAAAATCAATTCTCCAAAATTAATTTTTATTTCTAGTGTGACGCGACACTTGAACGCGTTTCGTAATAACTTATTACATTTTCAAAGACTTTAGTTTACACACACACAACTATAACCTGCAAATACTAAACAGAGTTCTTTTCTACCCTATAAGGAGGGAGAAAAGATATAGATTTGTGTATGAAAGTATAGTTCAGTATATACTCGGTTGACGGTGGAACAGGAACCGTCGTCTGCACACGATCTAAATACGGTAGTATTTGGAGACCTTTGATAAAGACATTCAGGGGAGTGTATACCGCCCGTGTGAGGCCGCAGCTAGAGTACAACCCTCTTCTGGAACATATAAACACCGCAAGGAAAACTGCAGGAATTTCATGAGTTAATAAGTGAAAGCAAACAGAGATAAGATCTTTAATTGGTCTCGCGGCGGAGAACGTGAGGACCTGGTTAGCACCAGGTGAACGTGAGGACCTGGTTAGAACCAGGAGAACGTGAGGACCTGGTTAAAACGAGGAGAACGTGAGGACCTGGTTAAAACCAGGAGAACGTGAGGACCTGGTTAAAACCAGGAGAACGTGAGGACCTGGTTAGCACCAGGAGAACGTGAGGACCAGGTTAGAAGGTCACGGAGGCCATCTTGAACGTAAAGTATTGACAGAAATCTTGGTCCCCGTAGGCCTAGGTTCTCTCACTCTCTCCGTAGGTCAACGATTGACCTTTCATGGGATGCAATAAACGGTAGTTGCCCAATTCCCAGGTAACTATTTAGCTGCTAGGTAAACAGTCATCAGTTGAAAGGAAACATGCCCAACCGTTTCTACCCTGTTCGGGAATTAAATCCTGGTCCCTCAGTACTCAACCCACTGGGCCACTGTGCTACAGGAAACATTATCAAGTCCGTCAATCATTAAATAGAATAATGGTAACATAAATAATGTCAATGGTGGCATGAAGCAGCGAGTGTCCTAATTGGTGGGAAAGGTTCCGTGCGAATTGTAGTAATTTGTCGGGTGTAGTTGGTGGGGGATTGTTAGGGGCAATATCTGGTGGGCGTGGTGACAGCCGTTGTTAATCAGGCTATTCTTCCCCGCCTCAACTCCCGGGAGAAATCTATGTTTGTCCCACTCGGAGTCTCCCGCTACTGCCTCTATACAGAACTTTCCCGTTCAGCGTTAATGTTTCCCATAGAGCTTTTTTTTTAATTAACACATTTAGGTACATCTGTATTTGTGCAGCTGCCGTAGACTATATGAAGGAGTGTACAGAATGTCCAGAAACTAGCTACGTGACGCTTAACATCCCCATCTAAGGTGAAGATATATAGCAAACACGTTTCTAAAAATAATCATATAAATCATCCATAGAATTTTAGTGTTGGATTCTGCTGTGAAGCGGCTCTTGTCCAGCTCTTTGTTGTGTGCTGTGGGAGCCCTGAAGGGGGTAGCTAAGTCCGGCTTGTGAAGCCCCTCGTGTAGCCAGAGGGTAATAAATCATTGTGTCGGGGGACAGGCAGCCAGTTTATACATTGTGTCGGGGGACAGGCAGCCAGTTTATACATTGTGTCGGGGGACAGGCAGCCAGTTTATACATTGTGTCGGGGGACAGGCAGCCAGTTTATACATTGTGTCGGGGGACAGGCAGCCAGTTTATACATTGTGTCGGGGGACAGGCAGCCAGTTTATACATACAGTGCATGTCAGTACCTTCTCCCATGGGTTGAGGTACTGACGCGCCCCAGGGTGCAACCCAACAAGCTGACTAACTCCTGGGTTACTTTACTGCTAGGTGGACAGGGGCATTAGGTGATAGGAAACGCGCCCAACCATTTCTGTCCAGCCCGGGACTCGCACCTGGAATTCTGGAGTGTGAGTCGAGAACGAACCCGACTGTACTACCGGGACCCAAAGATAAACATATACAACCCCCCCCTAACCCAACCAGGGGCCATATTCACGAAGTAGTTACGCAAGTACTTACGAACGTGAACACCTTTCCTCAATCTTTGACGGCTTTGGTTACATTTATTAAACAGTTTACAAGCATGAAAACTTGCCAATCAACTGTTGTTATTGGTATAAACAGCCTCCTGGTGCTTCGGTTCTCATTAACAGTTTAATAATTTTAAACAAAGCCGCCAAAGATTGACAAAAGATGGACAGGTTCGTAAGTGCTTGCGTAACTGCTTCGTGAATCTGGCCCCAGAGACGTACGAACCCGAGCAACCCCACCTAACCTTATCGAATTAAATTCAAAGAAAATGTTGTAGATATTTGTGAGCGGTTACTTTTTAATAACAGATTGTATTTGTTTCATTGTTTGCCGAAACGTACAAATCGCGACCTATTTCTTGTGAGGACGGGTCAGGGTGACCCCCTGTGTGTATACCCCGGCAGTGACCTCAGTGTTACGGCGGCAGTGACCTCGGTGTTACGGCGGCAGTGACCTCAGTGTTACGGCGGCAGTGACCCCGGTGTTACGGCGGCAGTGACCTCGGTGTTACGGCGGCAGTGACCTCGGTGTTACGGCGGCAGTGACCTCGGTGTTACGGCGGCAGTGACCGTGGTGTTACGGCGGCAGTGACCGTGGTGTTACGGCGGTAGTGACCGTGGTGTTACGGCGGTAGTGACCGTGGTGTTACGGCGGCAGTGACCGTGGTGTTACGGCGGCAGTGACCGTGGTGTTACGGCGGCAGTGACCGTGGTGTTACGGCAGCAGTGACCTCGGATGTTACGGCGGCAGTGACCGTGGTGTTACGGCGGCAGTGACCTGGTGTTACGGCGGCAGTGACCCCGATGTTATGGCGGCAGTGACCCCGGTGTTACTGCGGCAGTGACCCCGGTGTTACGGCGGCAGTGACTTCGGTGTTACGGCGGCAGTGACCGTGGTGTTACGGCGCCAGTGACTTCGGTGTTACGGCGGCAGTGACTTCGGTGTTACGGTATCAGTTAAATTATCTACAGCAGCCCGTAGCAGCTGTCTAACTTCCATGTACCTATTTACTCCTAGGTGAACAGGGGCACCAGGGTGAAACAAACTCTGCCCATTTGTTTCTGCCTCTGCCAGGGATCGAACCCGGGGCCCTTAGGACTACGACCCCCAGAGCTCTGTCCACTCAGCCGTGAGGCCCCCCCCCCCCCTGGTGTGTGTGTACTCACCTAGTTGTACTCACCTAGTTGTGTTTGAGGGGGTTGAGCTCTGGCTCTTTGGTCCCGCCTCTCAACCGTCAATCAACAGGTGTACAGATTCCTGAGCCTATTGGGCTCTATCATATCTACACTTGAAACTGTGTATGGAGTCAGCCTCCACAACATCACTGCGTAATGCATTCCATTTGTCAACCACTCTGACACTAAAAAAGTTCTTTCTAATATCTCTGTGGCTCATTTGGGCGCTCAGTTTCCACCTGTATCCCCTTGTGCGTGTACCCCTTGTGTTAAATTGCCTGTCTTTATCTACCCTATCAATTCCCTTCAAAATCTTGAATGTGGTGATCATATCCCCCCTAACTCTCCTGTCTTCTAGCGAAGTGAGGTTTAATTCCCGTAGTCTCTCCTCGTAGCTCATACCTCTCAGCTCGGGTACTAGTCGGGTGGCAAACCTTTGAACCTTTTCCAGTTTAGTCTTATCCTTGACTAGATATGGACTCCATGCTGGGGCTGCATACTCCAGGATTGGCTTGTCATACGTGGTATACAAAGTTCTGAATGATTCTTTACACAAGTTTCTGAATGCCGTTCGTATGTTGGCCAGCCTGGCATATGCCGCTGATGTTATCCTCTTGATATGGGCTGCAGGAGACAGGTCTGGCGTGATATCAACCCCCAAGTCTATTTCTTTCTCTGACTCTTGAAGAATTTCCTCTCCCAGATGATACCTTGTATCTTGCCTCCTGCTCTCTACACCTATCTTCATTACATTACATTACATTTCGTTGGGTTAAACTGTGTGTGTGTGTGTGTGTGTGTGTGTGTGTGTGTGTGTGTGTGTGTGTGTGTGTGTGTGTGTGTGTGTGTGTGTGTGTGTGTCTGGGGAGTCCAGGAACGCGAGTTTGAGCCCATTACACAGCCTCAATATTTTAAGTGGAGCATGGAATTAAAGCCATCAATTAGTGTAGTCAACAGAAGAGTTATTTAGAGATGTGGCCAATGACGGTGTTTGGAAAGGAGTGTAAATAAGTAATTCTGAAACCAGTTTTATTGATTATTGTATCCCTTAATGATAAAATCCAGCCAGGCTCTAGCTCTTGTCCCCCAGATAATAATTTTAATGATAAGGTAATGAAGTGTGTTTTATGTTTAGTTCAACTCCAAAGGATACCTGATCAACCAGGCTGTGATTCATACGTCAGGCTGCGAGCAGCCGCGTCCAACAGCCTGGTTGACCAGTCTAGCAACCAGGAGGCCTGGTCGAGGAGCGGGCCGCGGGGACGTTGTTAAACCCGAAATCACCGCAAGGTAACCGTGAATCCCGCACTGTTGATAAAACGAGACTCGTTCAGGCATCGTATGGCAGTATCGGTGAATTGTAATTTGATGAAGCTTCCATAATGGCCTAAAACTACAAAAGTGTATACTTGTAGTATGCTGTAAAACGTCTCGGTAGATTTTCTCATTTTTTTTACGAGCGAAAGTGCAAAAGAACTATTTACATGAACATTATTGCAGAAAATATTATTTGAACATTGAAAATTGCTAGAAATTTCCTCGCTCAATGCTCGCTATAACTCTGCTTCAAATTGAAACGCTCGCTAAGGCGGGCGCGTGCGCCTGCCCGCAAAAACAAATAAAAACACACACATATGGTAGAGGCAGACTCCATACACAGTTCCAAATAAAGATATAATAGAGCCCAATAGTCTCGGGAATCTGTACACTAGTTGATTGACAGTTGAGAAGCGGGATAAAAGAGCCGAATCTCAACCCCTCCCCCCCCCTTTCCCGCAACCACAACTAGGTGAGTACACATGTCAATAGTCATTTATGTGTGTATATAAATATTCATGAAATGCAAATTCAAATTACAAAAATAGCCGCCTAGAAATAGTGGACGTACAGGGTCAGCCATACGGCCGCCCCAATTTCCTGAGGACTGGGAAAAAATGCTGCACACACCTGGGTGTTGTTCGATCTCTGCACACACCTGGGTGTTGTCGGATCTCTACACACACCTGGGTGTTGTCGGATCTCTGCACACACCTGAGTGTTGTTCGATCTCTGCACACACCTGGGTGTTGTTCGATCTCTGCACACGCCTGGGTGTTGTCGGATCTCTACACACACCTGGGTGTTGTCGGATCTCTACACACACCTGAGTGTTGTTCGATCTCTGCACACACCTGGGTGTTGTTCGATCTCTGCACACCCGGGTGTTGTCGGATCTCTGCACACACCTGGGTGGTGTCGGATCTCTACCCCACCTGGGTGTTGTTCGATCTCTGCACACGCCTGGGTGTTGTCGGATCTCTACACACACCTGGGTGTTGTCGGATCTCTGCACACACCTGGGTGTTGTTCGATCTCTACACACACCTGGGTGGTGTCGGATCTCTACACACACCTGGGTGTTGTAGGATCTCTGCACACACCTGGGTGTTGTCGGATATCTCACAGAATGGTGTGATTCTCCTCAACATTGGTGTTCGTGTTGTACATAGTATTTGGGAATTACCCGAAATTTGATTTCGAGACCTTGTGTTGTATCGTGCTGTGGGGGATTTTTTTTGAGAGGGCTCTTGTAGTCACTGTATTCATTGTACAATGATATCAAAATTTGTACTTTTGTTGTGTTGTTGCTAGTACGGTCGGCCGAGCGGACAGCACGCTGGACATGTGATCCTGTGGTCCCGGGTTCGATTCCGGGCGCCGGCCGAGAAACCATGGGCAGAGTTTCTTTCACCCTAT
>WNGS01001312.1:47619619-47630035 GCA_020271785.1 Procambarus virginalis
ACGGGGTGGGGCCGACGCCCACCCACACGGGTGGGACGACGCCCCCCGACGGGGTGGGGCGTTTGCAAGATGCAGCTGCGTGATGGCTCTGCTCGACTATGTAACCAGATACCAATACTTTAGTCTTGAGGTTCCACTGTACCGGAATGTTGTAGGCAGACTTGATCGCCATGTAGAGAGAGGCTCCGTGCTCTCAGGCTGTGGCAAGGCTACCATCTAAGCTATGGTGCAAATATGAGAATTGGCAAATGATGTATCTCACATATATTAGTCTCTAATCGATTATGCTGCACCCATGCTTGCTCTAGTGCCTGAGAATGCTTGGAGGGCGGGAAAAGATGCAAAACCAGCCATGAGGATTATCCTCGGATGCCCCCGTACAACTAAATTACTAAACATGAGGAAGGAACTGAATATTCCTTATATAAGTGATCGTATCACTAACATTAATGCTATCAGGTATCAGGATGCTTAGGTTAACCCACCCTAACCCCTGCACTGATGTCCTCCAAGCCATGTTTCTCGAAGGTCAGCATCCCTCCAAATGGATTACCAAAACTGCCACTGTGCTCAGAATGTATAATATTCATCACCTCTACCAAGAGAGAGACAACAACAACACTTTCCTGCCCCATGGAAGATCACCCATCTCCAAATTACTGTCCCTCCCTTTCCCACCCAAGAAGCTGATGCAAGAACAAGCTTTGCTTCGACAAGAAGCAAAAGTACAATGCCGAAGCCAAATTGATGCTTTGATCAGAGAGCGTTCTCTTTCCCAAATTATTTACACTGATGGTTCCTTGCACTAGTCCCATGGTGCAGCTGGAAGTGCAGTTGTTGTGAAAGCGAGAGATGGTCCCTTCTCCCATGAGTGTGGAACGCGTAACTGGGCTTCCACTCTTCAAACAGAATTGGTTGCCATAATCCTTGCACTCGGGCGCATACATGAATCCAAATTTGACACGTTAATTGTAAGTAACACCTTGTCATCCTTGACTGCCCTCAGCTCCCGAAGGCAAAATTGTGACGTGCTTGTGTACGAAGCTAGATAAAGACATAATGAAATAATCAGTGATGGAGTCAGAGTTTGTCTCCAGTGGAGTCCTTCCCATATTGGTCTCCGAATGCATGATAGAACTGATGAATTAGCCAAGACTTTTGCTAATAAACAGGGAATTGATTACCAACTTGGACTGCCTTTGAGCAACTTGAGGGCAGTAATATTCCGGGAACATCAACAAAATCTCGTGAATTTGAGGCAAAATGAAATTCACAACAGTTATTCCATCTATCATCATTCTATTATGCAGGAAGTACCGCACGTCTATGGGTCATCCAATAAGGTTTGCAGACTTCTAGATGTTACACTGTTAGGCTTAGGCTCGGCTACAAGTACCTTTGGGAGTTTGTAACATCTGCTGATGTAGACGTGACTAATGTAAACTATGACAGCAGAACTACTCGCACACTTTACTTTGCGTCATTATATAATCTTAGCGAAGTATTCAAAATTTGCTTACTGTAAGTAATGCATGCACATGACTGTAAAGCTGCCGCCCAGTTGGGTGGGTGTGGAGCAAGACTAGTAACTGTGTGACTCACCATAGATATAAAGTGCCTTATATGTGACTGTTGTGGGCCTCTTTGAATCACTTCTGATATAACAGATTATTGATATGTATATGTATGTGTGTGTATATATATAATATATATATATGTATATATATATATATATATATATATAGCTATATATATTATATATATATATATATATAGCTATATATATATATATATATATATATATATATATAGCTATATATATATATATATATATATATATATATATATATCTATATATATAGATATATATATATATAATATATATATATATGTATATATATGTATATATATTATATTGCATGTAACATTAACAATTTTGAAACTTGCTTCAAAAGATTGTCACTTCCACAGCACTTGAGTGTCACAGCCAAACGCACTCTGAGGCTCAGTTCCTGAACCTATTATGTGTCTCTGTAACCCTTTCCACCACCACCCACGGGATGGGTATGGGGTGCATAATAAAGAAAGAAATTGAAAAAATTGAAATTGTTTCGATATCTACCGTCGCAAGTGTCAGCCCCCATTCACAACACACACACACACACACACACAACACACACACACACACACACACACACACACACCCACACACACACCACACACACACACACACATACAGACACACACACACACACTACCCTCGTGTACCATACGTGTTCATGTGGCCATACTCGACCCATCAGTGAGCACTCTGGCTGTCTTTGTCGAAGGCTGCTGCCCTCAGAGTGTGAGACAGAAACAGGCAGGCAAAGACTGAGAGAGAAAGAGAGAGAGAGAGAGAGAGGTGGGGGGGAGACAGATCCCCTTCTTAGTATATAATAAAGGTTTCATGTATCTCTGTTCAAGCTATTTGGTGCAATACGAGTTTCTGGTGTCATTTAATTGTTGATGTTGACCAGGTTGATGTGAGTGGTGGTGGCACTGTTGATGTGTGTGGAGACAGCGCCGCCGGCGCTTGTTATTCACGCTAAAGCTGTTGTGATTGGAGATAGGATGTTTTTTGCCCATCCTATATTTCTTTGATCTGCGTTTTATATTTTTTGTTTCTCTTTTTGTTTCTTTCGTTTCTTTTTTTGTTGATGAATAAGTTACATGTCGTTTAATAAAAATAAGAAGACTGAAGTTTGATGGATGATCCTTATTTGGATTGTTTATATATTTTGTATTTCTTTCTGGTCACTAAACAGTTGTCTTACGCGTCAAGTGTTGTTGACTGAGACACAGAAATAGTGTATATTTTGTGACTTTGTGGTGCTGCTGCTTCATTGTCGTTTGAGAGGAAACTCCTATCTAAGTTTGTATTGTTAAATGTTCACTCTGAAAGTTAGCCATCATAGTGTTAATGGATTTTTATATTATTTTGATTGCTTCAGTTAGGGTCGTTATTGTTCCTATTACTAATTCTTCCTCGGAGGCTGAATGGTCGGCAAGAGAAAACTGTGTTATGTTGTTCATATGTGTGTCTCCAGTGTGTGGGGCTACTGTCTCAGCGCCTCGGAGTACAACGCACTCACTGAGTTAGTTAAATTAGTGTATACTGGATCTCGTACCAGTGCTGCGGGCGGGGGCGGAGAGGTTAGTGAACACAGGGCTCACAATACAACCTCTGTATGGCGAGTTAACACCTGCATAATATATTTTCAGGCTACATTGTCACGACATTTATGGCCTGATTAGGAGTATATATGATGAATGTTCGTGTATTTTACTGGTGCCTTGGCGGTAGCTGGTTACACCAGTCCTAACAGCCTCCTTGGTTGGTTACGGAAGGAGTTAGACGCCGTCAGGTGACGTCTCGTCTTATTTGTGTGGAGTTCATCCCACATTGGTGTTGGGAAGCATGACTGTTGATCGATTGGTCAATGAGGCTTGCAGGAAAGAAAATGCGGACTGTGACTAGACTATTTAATGTAATTATTAAAAACATGCAAATTAAAGAGATTACTTCAGATTGAGAAGAATTTAGAACCGCTAAAAGACCTGAAAGCTGCAGTGTTATCAACTGTGACAACCTTTGTAATGATAGGTGTTTGTATGGCTAGCACAGTGAGCGAACCACACAATGTGATGTAGTCAGTAACCGAATTCCTCCTTGACTTTAGGCACATCTGGCAAGTTAGTGAGGCTGAACCACTACCAGAATATTTAGCCTGTATACTCCGTGACAAACGGTTAAAGCATTCACCTGAACACTACTACATTATTGAATGTGAAACTATAAAAGATTGTAAACCTCCTGGCTTATTGTACACTCAACTATGTAACTATTTCATTGAATCTGGTATATTGGAAGACACCCTAACAATATTCAAAATTTGCTTGTCCATTTCAAAAGGAGGGATGGGGAAAGAGGAGTTTTTTAAGCGACATCACAAAGGAATCCATCCGTGTCCTGTCTGGCTGAGAACAATAAAAAGTTGCATTTACAAATTCGTAAATTAAATTTGTATAATATCTGATGTAGTAGATTGTGACCTCATGAAATATTTGTGTTTAATCTACAATTTAGACCTATTGTATGATCTACGATACCTGTACTACTATCTACTGTTTTGTGTGGCAGTGAATATAAGCAGCATCCTCACCTTGAGGTTATCTTGAGGTGCTTCCGGGGCTTAGCGTCCCAGTGGCCCGGTCGTCGAATAGGCCTCCTGGTTGCTGGACTGGTCAACCAGGCTGTTGGACGCGGCTGCTCGCAGCCTGACGTATGAATCACAGCCTGGTTGATCAGGTATCCTTAGGAGGGGCTTATCCAGTTCTCTCTTGAACACTGCGAGGGGTCGGCCAGTTACCTGACTGCAATAAGCTGCAATAACACCTAATCGAATTACTCCGATTGGAAAAAAATTGTGGCTAAAGAAGATGTTAATAATAATAAATGCTGGAGGCGTGAAAGTAACGTCTTGGAAGACTGTCATTGGCTATTGCCAGCTGTTAAATTGGAATGGAAGATTTGCAGGTTAACAACAAATCCCTTTTGTGGTTGTTTCCTTGTTGGGTTGCACCCAAGTGTTGCAGGCGACGAGTCACAATAACGTGGCTAAAGTAAGTTGACCAGACCACACACTAGAAGGTGAAGGGACGACGACGTTTCGGTCCGTCCTGGACCATTCTCAAGTCGATAGTGAAGAGGAAGTAGATGCAGGCAATAAATAGGCTAGAGAGAGGTGAAGAAAGTGAGCAAAGTGTTCCCTGTTGGATGTTTTGTTTACTATAGTGAACCAGCTGTTTGGACCAGCTGGCGTAAGTGTACTTGCCATTACACCTATCGTTGTTCTATAAATTTCATTCTGTGTAAAAATACAGTAAAAAATTGTTTTTATATGGCCGTTAATCGTAATTAAAACTTGTTGAACCTAATTCTGCTCTTGTCAGATTATAATTTATGTAGTAAAACAATATAAATATCCAAGGTCGTTTGCAATATTGTTGGAAAATATAAGAAATAAAATTATCATTTAATTTCACTTCTATCAATAGAAAATTATCATAGAAATTATCATTTCTCATTTATCAAAGGGAAGAATACATATTTGTCAGTATCTATTTGTTTTCTACTGCTCGTGGCCACATTTGACTGTTGCCGCAACTATTTGCGTGCAGCACAATTACTGACAGTGAAGTAAAGTGCATGAAAAGAGAGTGCAAAGTGCTGACAACAACGAAGGTAACTTTTCGCCCCGAGGGCTTGTGAAATGTAACTGATATATCGAAATAGTGCTTATAGGAGATGGGAGGGGGCGGGGAGGGTGAGGTTAGGAAGGTGAATATGGTGGGGTGAGGTCAGGCAACCCGTCCTCGCAAATTCGTATAGTCAATATTGACTTATTAAATACGTGCATAGGTGACATACTAAACATAATAGTTTACCTTGAAAAGCTTCATAGAAAACACCGACCTTACCTAACCTTGTTAGTATGTTAAGATAAGCATCTTATTGCTTCGTAATTACAATTATTACTTAACCTATACCTATAATAGGTATACAATTATTACCATAATTATAGTAATAAACCATAATTGGTATACAATTATTACTTAACCTATACCTATAATAGATTAAGTAACAATTGTAATTTCGAAGCTATAAGATGCTTATCTTAACATACTAACAAGGTTAGGTAAGGTCGGTGTTTTCTATGAAGCTTTTCATGGTAAACTATTATGTTTAGTATATCACCTATGCACGTATTTAATAAGTCAATATTGACTATACGAATTTGCGAGGACGGGTTGGGTCACGAAGGTGAGGGGGGGGGTGAGATCAGGAAGGTAAAAAAGGGATGGGATGAGGTGAAGGAGACGATGATCAATGGTGAGATCAGGCAGATGAAGAAAAGAGAGGTTAAGGAGGAGTAGATGAGGGTTGAGGTCAATGAGGTGAAAATTAGGCTAGGTGAGGTTAAGGTGAATAAAGTAAAGGTTAAGGTCTGTAAAAGAGAGTTGAGCCGAGGTCAGACATGCGAACGATTATGCGTTAAAACTTATACATTTTGTTTACATATTAGTTTAACAAGACGGTTAACAACGTTGAATGTTACGGTGCTTGATGTCTACAGTCTCTACATAGTTTGAACACTGGTTTAAAATGTTTTTTTAGTTTTTGATGATGAGTTTAGCGTGCCTCAAGTTGACAAGGTGTTGCTCCCGGGCCCCGCTTTGGGGACACACAAGTCTTTGATTTTGTTATTGACATGACAGGAATACTTGCCTTCGTAAAGCCTTGCTTCAAGGTTTCAGCATGGTTCACCTCGGTATACTTCAGCATAGTTACTACAGGGTATGTAGTAAACCATTATCCGTGGTGGCCATGTTGCTGTTAGTTCTGTTACTGGCATTTATCTTGATGAATGTTATGTTGTGTGTTCCGCGTCTTGCCTGCACTTGTTGAACCTTTTGCAATTTTTAACATTTTAAGGAACTGTTTAAGTTCCTTACCTGAACTAATATAAATTTTAGGAATTTTCACTGCAAGTTACTGGATACATTTTTGTTGTCAACTCATTCAGTTTAAAAGGCTAATAAGCCAGCAGGTACACAACGTAAAAATAACGTTGTAGCAACGCTTTCACAACTTAAAAATACAGTTTGAAAAATACGATGGCTATTGGAAGTATGACTCTTGACCGTTATGTTTTAACGTAATTCAGGGAGTAATTGCACGTATTTGGATTTTTAAAGTAAGTATTTTTATACCGGTAATTTGCAGATAAGTGAAAACGGCGATTTGTCATATTTGACCCAAATTGACCTGCAGTTTGAAAAATACGATGCCTGCCTATTGGAAATATTACTCTTGATCGTTATGTTTTAACGTAATTCAGGGTGATTGCACATATTTTGAGTTTAAAATTACGTATTTTTATACCAGAAATATGCATAGAATTGAGTTAGTTTAGTTCATTTATTATGCACCCCATACCCATCTTGTGGGCGGTAGTGGAAAGGGCTACAAAGGTACACAATGGGCTCAAGGACTCAACCCCACAATTCATTTAGCTAAGCAAGTTACAATGAGCTAGTTACAAAATTCAATGCACATTGTCACATCAACAGTGGGCTCCAGACCGACCACAAGTACAGTCTCTAATCTAAGCAACTGACATATGTAGAGAGCTAGTGTCACAATTGATATGTTTACCCTGCACCCCGACCCCCCCCCCCCCTATCCATTGGGCAGCGGTGGATAGGTTACAATCACTCAGTTACTTCCGACATTTAGCAAACTGGGGATATTTGGCCAAGACTTCTGGCAGCAGATCATTCTGATTGAAATATTTACAGATCTCTTGAATTCATATAATTGAAAACGGCGATTTGTTATATTTTGTCCAAATTGACCTGCAGTTTGGAAAATATGATGCCTATGGGGGAATATGACTCTTGACCGTTATTTTTTAACGTAATTCAGGACGATGGCACATATTTGGAATTTTAAATTACGTCCTTTATATCGGAAATATGTAAGTAAGTGAAAAGGGGGCCAGAGTGACGGGTGAAGAAGCATATAACTAGCGACCACTAAGAATATACTATGAGGCATGAGTATACCCATAACCCTCTTCACATACACGTAAGGTGAAGTGGGCAACTTTATTATCCACTGCCAGGATTCATGTAGCCATTACGCAAGCACCTACGAAACCTGTGCATCTTTCCTTAATCTTGGCGGGTTTGTTTACATTTATTAACAATTCTTTCCTGTTCCCATATGCTCATCTCTAATAACATGTACATCATTTAATTGTACACATATTTCGAAACTAACTAGTGAATAATGCAGAGCTATGTGACACAAATATTTAAACACTGCTCTGATATCTTACTCTCCTTTCATATCTAACTCTTAATTTTTAATCAACAGGTAAGTTAGAGCAGCAGTCGGTTCGTTTCTTAAAGACCCTCCAGCTCGGGTTGGTAAGTACTTCATAAGTTATCTGTAACTGATGGGTGTTGAATTTCAGGCTCATCTTAAGTAGTTACAAGTGTAGGGGAAGGTAAGGAAATTGGATGCATGACATTATTAAGCTGTGTGGAAAGGTCAAATTTCTCAACAGACTGAGATAAATGAGATCTTGAAAATCTCATTTGTCTTCTCATTTAAAATCTCATTTATCATCTCATTTTAAATCTCATTTATCATCTCATTTAAGATCTCAATATTAATAAATTTTACAAAATTTTCCAATGTTAATAAATTTTCCACTGAAGTCGGATGTGAAATAAATATAGATGAGGACTAAAAATTTATTCAAGACGATTTAGACTTTTAAAACGAACAATGATTGTATGTGACAATAAGAATTACCTGATGTTAGTTACATAATGTTGAAACCTAATTCTTTGAGAAATCCAAGGCACTCCTTCCCCATGGGCCATGCGTCTCAGACGCTATGGGAACAACGGTGTATTGACCTTCCAATCGTCTGTATTTGGCTGAACCTGCTTTTTTTTTTTTTTTTTTTTTTTTGAGATATATACAAGAGTTGTTACATTCTTGTACAGCCACTAGTACGCGTAGCGTTTCGGGCAGGTCCCTGGAATACGATCCCCTGCCGCGAAGAATCGTTTTTTTCATCCAAGTACACATTTTACTGTTGGGTAAACAGAGGCTACAATTAAGGATTTGCGCCCAGTAAATCCTCCCCGGCCAGGATACGAACCCATGACATAGCGCTCGCGACGCCAGGCGAGTGTCTTACCACTACACCACGGAGACTGATTTCTCTGTGGCTGGCCGCCCCACCTGCACCGAAGTGTATGTAGGTGTCAGCCAGCGTGGATACACACGTGTAGTCCCACACCAGTTGTCTGCCCCTCTTCCTGGGGGTATATTGTGATGCCATCTGGACAAAGTATGGGGTCATCTAGGTTTTGGTCCATTAGGATGCGAGGTTCTCTCTCTGCTAGGCACTGAGCTGAGGAATGGCTCCTCTTGATGATGTCAGTGACCTCGTTGTGTCTTACATCACAGCTCTTGCGTGGAGCGTCCGTAGTGCAACCTTTGCACTCCATATGCGTCTGCTTCCACCCTGTTGCAAATACACTTGTATTCAGTGTGAATTTGGACACTAAGACGGAGGGCCACTGCTACACGAAGGGATTCTGGATCTAGACGCGTGCCTAGTTGCGACATAGGTACTGCCAGAAGGAAGTCCCCTGCATGGGGACACGCATTGCTCTGAGGTGGGCTTTCTCCTTAGAATATATATATCTTTCTGTATTTTCCTCTAGTCGTAAGTTGTTTTACTGTGTGTGTGTGTGTGTGTGTGTGTGTGTGTGTGTGTGTGTGTGTGTGTGTGTGTGTGTGTGTGTGTGTGTGTGTAAATGTCCTAACTATCCCATTTAAAATATGTATATCACATATAAACATTTCCATTCTTTTATAATTAAACTGTCAGAAGCTAATGAAAGAGCTATATTTGAATTTAATTACACTTGTAAACGAAGAATTATATTATCAAACTTTTTCGCATGACATTGTAATTGTTAAAATATCTTGTGACACGTGAGAAGAGAGACCGGAAAAATACTGATGTAGATAACAACTTAATTTCCTAGCTATCGCGTTCCAAAATGGTGTGTTCCAAGATGGCGCATTCCAAGGCATGAAATTCCAATGTGGTTTGGCCCAAGTTGGCATGGTCGAAGGTGGTGTGGCCCAAGTTAAGACGGCTTCAACAGTTAAGACGGCCTCAGCAGTTAAGGCGCCCTCAGCAGTTAAGACGGCCTCAGCAGTTAAGGCGCCCTCAGCAGTTAAGACGGCCTCAGCAGTTAAGACGGCCTCAGCAGTTAAGGCGGCCTCAGCAGTTAAGACGGCCCCAGCAGTTAAGAGACGGCCTCAGCAGTTAAGGCGCCCTCAGCAGTTAAGGCGCCCTCAGCAGTTAAGACGGCCTCAGCAGGTAAGACGGCCTCAGCAGTTAAGACGGCCTCAGCAGTTAAGGCGCCCTCAGCAGTTAAGGCGCCCTCAGCAGTTAAGGCGGCCTCAGCAGTTAAGACGGCCTCAGCAGTTAAGACGGCCTCAGCAGTTAAGACGGCCTCAGCAGTTAAGGCGCCCTCAGCAGTTAAGACGGCCTCAGCACTTAAGGCGCCCTCAGCAGTTAAGGCGGCCTCAGCAGTTAAGACGGCCTCAGCAGTTAAGACGGCCTCAGCAGTTAAGACGGCCTCAGCAGTTAAGACGGCCTCAGCAGTTAAGACGGCCTCAGCAGTTTCTATGGTGTTACTTCTTACCACTGTGTAAACTGCTTGTTCTTAACAGTACCAACCCGCTTATTCTTAAGATCATATACCTGCTAT
>WNGS01001312.1:47638523-47649383 GCA_020271785.1 Procambarus virginalis
TGTGTGTGTGTGTGTGTGTGTGTGTGTGTGTTGTGAGAGAGAGAGAGAGAGAGAGAGAGAGAGAGAGAGAGACACACGATCTCGACACGTGACCCGCTGGCCACTTACAGAACATTACGAGTCACCCCACGTCAGACCTGGAGCCATTTATCACGGCTGGGTGAGATAGATAGGTATTTCCCCCTTCATTTGTCTGGATCATTGTAAATCACTTTTATTTTAAAGAAAATCCGGTGGATTATGACCAAGATGCTCATACTGTACCCCGAACATATTCCTTCAAATTTGGGTGAGCTAGCCCCTAGCGTCTGGCCTCCAGCTTTGGACAAACACAGACATTCTTATATATATATATATAATATATATATATATATATATATATATAATAATATATATATATATATATATATATTGACTTAGAACATTGTGACTTTATGTAGACATTTTCTAGACATAGAGGTGTGAGGGTGGTGCTGGTGCAGCAGCCCGGTGAGATAATCAAGGTAGGTGCTGCAGGTGGTCATTGCATCCCTCACATCATCTCTACATCATAATATAACTATTATGAAATCTTTCCTCTGGTAATGTACATTTTCACTACTGATTTAATGTATTGTAATTGACATGGAAGTGTGGATAAGCGGAGTTGATACTCTGTACTCAAAAGTGCGGTTATATAGACGTGTTGAAGGCTATATACACAACCATCTTACCTGGAGCGTACCTGGAGAAGGTTTCGGGAGTTCTTATACTCCCGAAGTAGAAACTGTACTTGAAAATGGAAGTGGCTGGCGAAAGTGACGTACTGTCCCGTTTTCTGTTTTGAGTCCTCTTGTTGGTTAGGAGATTGAGTCCTCTGGTTGGTTATTAGACGACACTTTAAATTGGCCGTTTTCTTGACGTTGGGAAACCTTAGGAGGACGGCTGAGAAATGGTCAAAACCTTAAATATAGCTGTCAAAAGACAGCGGACCTGATAATGGTATACAGAACAATTTGGGTATCTTCTAAATGTGTGTTTCTGCACGTTAGAGTCTCATACGATGACTCATTGTAGGGAAAGCTGCCTTGACGAATAAGTTCACATTCGGTTAAAATGGTTTTGGTTCTGCTATTTTTAATATTTTGCTCAGGGGTCATATTTTGTTAATTGGCTGATGGTATATTCGTGGGTGAGCACTGGCGTAAAATTGAACAATGTAGTGTTATTTTTATCTCTATGCCGCAGGGAAAGAGAAGTCATTATATTAATGACAAATGCCAGTCTTTCTTGTGAAAAACGGGAGTAATCGACGGATGTTTTCTCCTAATATTGAACTATTTAATGAGCTGTTAATTGTGTTCATGGAGAAATAGATCATTATCTATTGGCCAGATTGTCACAGTTCTAACTAAGGAGTAGCCAGCCTAATATTAACCTTCAAGACATCTTCGCTAAGCTGACTGAGGGAAAAGTCAAACCAAAGTTTGAGAGGAATAATGGCCATTTTTTATACTCTGGAGACATAAAGCATTTAGAAAAACTTATTACCCAGGGACAAAAACTAAATTGTTACATTCCTAATGATAAGTCAGGGATATATATAAGTTCTGGAAACCTCTCATTTGTTCTTAAATTAAACACAAGGATGAATCTACGCTCAATATCAACGTTATGGAAAATATTTATATATTTCGTTTGTGTTTTGTGAACCTTTTCCAAATGTGAATGGAAATATAGTTCAGCAAGGACTGCTCGTTCCTATTTTGCTGATATTCGAAACAGTGAATTAGAATTCAATTCAGAAATTGTAGTTTTCAATCGAGCTTCTAATGTTGATACTCACGAGTCCCTGTATAAAATGTATTGTTAATCACATAGACAATTTGTACAATGATATGTTATATTTAATGTATATATGAGGGTATAATCAAGCTTTTAAAATCGTCGAGGGGGATTATCTGGATTCAAGTTCGGAGCCAGAAATCCCCCGCTACATTGTGGAGATCCGGGGCTCAAGAATCTCCAATACTTTAACAGACGAACTTGTGTTTTGTGAAAACTTCTCCAGGATTTATGAGGCCGGACAGAGGCCCAGCATGTTCAAGAGAGGCTCTTCTTGCGTTACCGTCATGCAGAATATGCGCCTTATTGCAGCCGCTTCAAATACTTTACCTTTCTGGCTCTTTTGCGAATTTAAATAATTTTTGACTCGAAAATTGACGTTTGTCTATGGATATCACAGCACCGAAACTAAATATTCCAGAGTTAAAAAAGGAGTTTCTACATATCGTTCTGTGTTCTAGTTGTTATCATCATAGTCATTAGTTTACTGTTATTATTATTATTATTATTATTATTATTATTATTATTTAATTACTTTTATTTATTTTTTCTGTTATTGTAATATTATACAAGGCATCTCACTGGACGTGTGAACTAACCAGGTTGTTGGTGCTGCCTGGAATAGCAGTGTACATGTGAAAGTTTATAGTGTGTAAGGAGTTTGTGTTATATTTGGCGAGTGGAGCATGTGAGTTATGTAGATGAGGGTGGTGTTAGGACTCGTAAGAGTGGAGGTGCTGCTCGTGGTGAGATAGTGTGTGTTTCTCCTTCATGAGAGTTGGCTTTCTGTGCGGCCTCATGTATTGGCTGGTTGTGGGAACCCTCATGTGTTGGCGGGCTGTGGAACCTCATGTGTTGGCTGGTTGTGGGAACCCTCATGTGTTGGCGGGCTGTGGAACCCTCATGTGTTGGCTGGTTGTGGGAACCCTCATGTGTTGGCTGGTTGTGGGAACCCTCATGTGTTGGCTGGTTGTGGGAACCCTCATGTGTTGGCGGGCTGTGGAACCCTCATGTGTTGGCGGGCTGTGGAACCCTCATGTGTTGGCGGGCTGTGGAACCCTCATGTGTTGGCTGGTTGTGGGAACCCTCATGTGTTGGCGGGCTGTGGAACCCTCATGTGTTGGCGGGCTGTGGAACCCTCATGTGTTGGCGGGCTGTGGAACCCTCATGTGTTGGCGGGCTGTGGAACCCTCATGTGTTGGCGGGCTGTGGAACCCTCATGTGTTGGCGGGCTGTGGAACCCTCATGTGTTGGCGGGCTGTGGAACCCTCATGTGTTGGCGGGCTGTGGAACCCTCATGTGTTGGCGGGCTGTGGAACTCTCATGTGTTGGCGGGCTGTGGAACCCTCATGTGTTGGCGGGCTGTGGAACCTCATGTGTTGGCGGGCTGTGGAACCCTCATGTGTTGGCGGGCTGTGGAACCTCATGTGTTGGCGGGCTGTGGAACCCTCATGTGTTGGCGGGCTTTGGAACCTCGTGTTGGCGGGCTGAGGAACCTCATGTGTTGGCGGGCTGTGTAGAAACGTACGCTGTGGAGGAGACCAAGTTGGAGGGCGAGTTCGGGCTTAATGGCTCCTCTTCACTGCCTCTTGTTCCTCCCGGATCTTTATTTTGACCAAACTCGGGCGAAGGTTTTTGTGATACTTATATGGAGTAGAGTTCTTTATCCGCTAGGTGAGTCATTATGATAATGTTCTCACACACACTCGTATGCTTATGGTTTCTTATATATATATATATATATATATATATATATATATATATATATATATATATATATATATATATATATATATATATGTCGTACCTAGTAGCCAGAACGCACTTCTCAGCCTACTATGCAAGGCCCGATTTGCCTAATAAGCCAAGTTTTCATGAATTAATTGTTTTTCAACTACCTAACCTACCTAACCTAACCTAACTTTTTCGGATACCTAACCTAACCTAACCTATAAAGATAGGTTAGGTTAGGTTAGGTAGGGTTGGTTAGGTTCGGTCATATAACTACGTTAATTTTAACTCCAATAAATAAAAATTGACCTCATACATAATGAAATGGGTAGCTTTATCATTTCATAAGAAAAAAATTAGAGAAAATATATTAATTCATGAAAACTTGGCTTATTAGGTAAATCGGGCCTTGCATAGTAGGCTGAGAAGTGCGTTCTGGCTACTAGGTACGACATATATATATATATATATATATATATATATATATATATATATATATATATGTATATATATATATATATATATATATATATATATATATATATATATATATATATATATATATATATATATCCAGTCTCCAGTTACCCTCTCGTAGAAGTTGGGGGGGGGGGGACACAGAAGTCATACTACCGCATACCCAAGTGGCTTTGGTAAAATATCAAAAGCCATCTGCAGGTCAAAGCCACTTCGGCCACCTCATAAGAGACGTGTTCGTCTTCTCCCTTTCTGTTGATATATTTTTCCCCAGTAATAGGTTTTTGTATTTTTAGTATTCATAGTTTGCCGCCCTTGCCTAGTATCGTGTCCAATTTACCCTCGCTGCTCTCCCTTTTATATCTTTTTCTATTGAATTCCAGAGTTAGATTAAAAAAAACGATCGTCGTGATAGTCTTATTTCTCTTTTAAAGTCTCTCCTTCCCCTGCCAGGTATAAAAATAGTTGTTGTAGTGTCTTTTTTCCTTCTGTGCAATAAGTAACCAGTTCTTTATATATTTGTTTAGACTTTATTGTGGTCCAATTTTACAGAATGCTTGGGTGTCGGTTTTCGGGTTTAAAGACAGCCTCTTCAGGCAGGGTGGAGTATGCATGTGGCAGCTCACACTAACACCTCAGTGGCCCAGTTGCTCTGAGGCTCCTGCCAACACTGCAAATGTTCCCTTAACAAGAATTTTCAACACAGTTTCCGTCCCTGCCTACTATTGAAGTAGTGAGGTCTGCACAACCTTTCTGAATCAGTGACGTATGTTACGGCCTCTTATAATGAGTTTAGATCTTTTGATATTTCTCAATCTGTATGTGTCCTCATCCTGAGCCCCTCTTAGTGTTGTCCCTCAGCCCGCATCCTCCTTGTGTATTCCCTCAGGGTCCCCCCCCCCCTCTCTCTCTCTCTCTCCCCACCCTCCATCACACCGTCCGCTGTCCCCTCGTAGCTGCTGGGAACTGGGATGCCAGAGGAAGAGGTTTGTCTTCAGATCTAGGGAATGTATTACACAATTCTTCAAATGACGTCATATGCAGAATCTGCTTCACTATTCAAAAAATAAATCTAACAAGGAGTCAGCGAGTGGTTGAGTGTGGTAGGCTCTCCAGGCTCAAGAGAGGCTATTATGGTCCCATTGTTGCATGGTTATGCATTTATAGTTGCAGCTTGCAGATAAGGATTGCTGACGAGACGAGGTGGTGCAGTGACTTTAGTGCTGGTTCAGCTCTCATTTGGTCTTCTTGGTGATCTTACCCTGTTATTTGCATCTTCACGTCTCTCACTTGATGCATCTGTTGTTTCTCACTTGGTACATTTGTCGTCTCTCACTTGGTGTATCTGTCGTCTCTGATTTGGTGTATCTGTCGTCTCTCACTTGGTGTATCTGTCGTCTCTCACTTGGTGTATCTGTCGTCTCTCACTTGGTGTATCTGTCGTCTCTCACTTGGTGTATCTGTCGTCTCTCACTTGGTGTATCTGTCGTCTCTCACTTGGTGTATCTGTCGTCTCTCACTTGGTGTATCTGTCGTCTCTCACTTGGTGTATCTGTCGTCTCTCACTTGGTGTATCTGTCGTCTCTCACTTGGTGTATCTGTCGTCTCTGATTTGGTGTATCTGTCGTCTCTCACTTGATACATGTGTCGTATCTGTCACCTCTTCTCCCAGTCGCCTCACAAGCAGTAAGAAACAGCATGTGATAACACTCAACAACACGCTGGGCCGTTGAAGATGTTCCGGATACATTTCCTGTGAATATTATCTTGGACAAGCTGTCACATTTGAGCCCTGCTGGTAGCAATCCTCTGGTGCTCAGAGACCGCACTTGCATCATAGATTTGGGAACAAAATCTCTAGCTCGATATGCTGGGGTGTGGGAGTCTGGTGGCAGGATATCTTGTATGCTACTCTGAGCTTGGTGGTGGAAGAAAGTGAATGTTCTTTACGATAGCTTGTATGAAAGGAAATGATCTTGTGGAGGTGATGTATCCGGTGTAGAAACCTGTTGGCGAGGGAGGAAGGAAGAAGTTATAAGGTATTGAAACACTTTATTGTGGAGGGTGAAGAGGGGTGGGAGTTGATATATCTTGTCGAAGCGCTCTTCTTCAGGGAAAATAGTCTGGCGCTGAAATATCACGTAGGGAATTACGTTCAGCGTTATACAGTAACTTTAGAATTAGTTACTTCAATTGCAAATTCTCAAATGTTTCAGTTGATGCATGAAATAATGCATGCTGAAAATGTATCACTATTGTATACTTTTCTTAGATACGTTCCACATCGAGTTAATCAGTGGGGTAAGAAGAAGAGGAGTATTTTAGACTGAGAGAAAAACAAATAGAGCTGAGTGCAGCCAGGTGACAGATCCATCAAAGACGTCCAGAGTCGTAATCCTGTTTGCTTTCTTCAGCCAGTTGGGAACTTTTAGCTTCCAACTTGTGTCTTTCTTATATATACTAGACGGCCCTGCCTGGGTCTCTCTCCGCCTCCCCTCGTCCTTCCCCTCTCACACTATCTCCTCCCATTTCCCCCCTCACAATGACTTCCCTCCTCTCCTCTCTCTTATATATATATATATATATATAATATATATATATATATATATATATATATATATATATATATCAACGCTCCTGGGTGATGGTCTGGGTAACCAGACTGTTGGATGCTGCTGCTCGTAGCCTGATTCGTCTGTTATGTTGTTATAGATTCAGCTACTCGGAATAAGTTCCAAGTAGCACGGGCTATGGTGAGCCCGTAACTTACCTGGCACAGGAGTTGGGCAAGAAGCACGGGCTATGGTTAGCCTCGTGGACAGGAGATGTCTCCCGTCGATTCGTCTGTGTTAGCACCTCATTATATCCTCTAATGGTGAGGTGGTTGGTGACATAGATGAATGACATGCATGGGGTATTAATGGGGTCCTATAAAATATCAGTTACCCCAACTGACGTCAACCAAAAGATAAAACTAACAATATATTATAAGAGTAGGAAAACCGCCAACCTGCTAATGAAGAGTTCTCCCGACATCAAGAAAAACGCCTTGAAAGAGACCAACGTTTGTCTATGCCTTCACGGGCCCACTTGGGGATTGTCAGCCCCAACGAACTCAGTATATAGGCAAGACAACAACGTCTCTCTCTAGGAGTTTAACAATGCACCAACAACAGGGCTCCATCAAGGAACACGTAATCGCCACACACAACGAGACGATCACCAGGGATATTTTGACGAGCAACGCAGAAATAATTGATAGATACAATGACAATAGAAGATTAGACATCAGTGAGGCGGCGCATATCAAGAAATCTAGACCAGGAATCAATAACCAGCTAATACAGTTACACACTACCCACTTCAAGACCCTGGACCAATGCAGAAGCTGGACCGAATGACCCTTCAACAGTCACGGAAGTAACCAGAAGAACATAAACTGCCAACATGTCACTGTCTTAATGTTGTTGTTATAGATTCAGCTACTCGGAACAAGTGCCAAGTAGCACGGGCTATGGTGAGCCCGTAACTTACCTGGCTCAGGAGCGGGACAAGTAGCACGGGCTATGGTGAGCCGTAGTGGACTTACCTGGCACAGTAGCGGTGCTGTGTCCTTATATATGACTGTCTTAATTTACTACCGCATTATATAGAACCCCGTTAATACCCCATGTATGTCATTCATCCATGTCACCTACCACCTCACCATTAGAGGATATAATCAGATGTTAACACGGAAGAATTTGAAGAGTAAAAATGAGCTTTGGAGAGTTAATTTTTAATCTTCCTGCTTAGTGAAGATAAACATAAGGAATATTGAGATGATTCGTGCCAGAATCACTTTCTGTAGTTTTCAACTATATTGCTCTTTAGCGAACACGAAATCAGTTCACGTGAAGGTGTTCAGCAAGGTGATCCTCTAGCTCTTCTTTTCTGCTTAGTCTTAAAATAATGTTGTTGTTGTTTAAGATTCAGCTTCTCGGAACAAAACGTTCAAAGTAGCACGGGCTATGGTGAGCCCGTAGTGGACCTACCTGGCAAAGGAGCGGGCAGTAACTGTTAAAAGAATGTTGTTGTTGTTTTAGATTTACCTACTCAGAACGAAGTGTCCATGTAGCACGGGCTATGGTGAGCCCCGTAGGGATTGTTAAAAGAAATCACCGAAAGCTTAAGTATACCTTAACCACTACGCCCCACCAAGTAAGGTGATTCGATGAAATATCTATGCCCAAGTTAACCACCAGCCGCTGTCGGATCTTGGATAAATAGTCTCACGACTACCAAGATTTGTGTACAGCCAGTGTGGTCTAGTGGTTAAGGTACCAGATACGCCAAGGTGCATAGTGCTCCTGGCTGTCTGGGTTCGAATCCCTCTGGGGTGTGGAATTTTCAGTTGCATATTGGCTTGGGACCCATTCAAGCTTGTTCGCATATAAATATATAAGTGTGTGTTCGGTATTATGTATTTTGTTCCCTTCAGTGATGTCTTCCAGGAATGGCTTAGTGACCTCAGGCGGCAATAAATATCGTGAATGGTTTATATATTACCAAAGTATTGGAGCTTCATCAATTAGTAGTTTATAAACACGAGTTAAGAGCAGAATTTTAAACAACAATGAATATCTGATTACGGAGCCAGGAAGATGATACAAGAACCACTTTACAAATCAGAATGTTAATATTGGGGGGGAGTTAGGCGAAGTAATCTCGGGAAGATGAGCGGGATGAAGAGAGCGGCAGGCGCAGCTCTCACCTCATAAACTTAATTGTGTTTCCGACAAGGCATTAACGTATCAAGCTATCGAGCGTTGCAGGAGTACGCCGCGTCTGATGCTATTCTTCCCGAGGGATTATGTTGGTTATCTCGCGTCTCCTCTGCACCACTCAGGCCAGCAGCGTCCTCTCTCGCTGTGTAAACACAGTCACAATATACAGCGTCAAGGGATGACTATCTCCTCGTAAGTATTTCAGTCTAGTATGTATAATAGGCTTCGTGTGTGTGTGTGTGTGATTGTGTATTTGTTGAATTGTGCACTGTATGAGTGTGTCTCTGTATACCTGTTTCGCTTTGTGTTTGGGAAATATATATATATATATATATATATATAGTATATATATATATATATATATATATATATATAATATATATATGCAATTGATGGGTTCGAGTCACTTCTGGGTGTGAGTTTTCAGTTGCATATATGCCTGGAGACAGTTCAGGCTTGTTTGCATTTGTGTTCCTCCGTGTGCCCCAAAGAATGAGGTGATTTGATAAAATACATGCCCAAGATTACCATCAGAGTGCCGGCGGGGGGATGGGGAATAAGCCTCGGCTACCATCCTCTTTTGTCATGTCGTGTTGGTCGAGTGGTTAAGGTGTCCTGTACGCCAGAGGCAGAGTGCTCCTGCTTCTCAGAGTGCTTAGAATATATATATATATATATAGATATATATAGTATATATATATATATATATATATCATAATATATATATAGATATATATATATATAGTAATAATATATATAGTATATAGATATATATGATATAATAATATATATATAGATATATATATATATATATATATATATATATATATATATAATATATATATTATATGCAGGTTGCAGGAGGATATATATATTATATATATAACTATATATATATATATAGAGTTATAGATATATTTTTATATATATATATAGATATAACTAGAATATCTAGTATATATCATATATATCTAACATATATATATATATATATATATCTAAAAAAAAACTATCTATATATATCTATATTATATATATCTATATCTCTCTAATATATCTATACATATAATATCTATCTAATAGATAGAGAGCAGAGGAAGGCAGAGCGAGAGAGAGGAGAGAGAGAGAGGAGAAGAGAGAGAGCAGAGGACGGAGAAGAAGGGGAGAGAGACGAGAGGAGAGAGAGAAGCAGTCTCCGTGGTGTAGTGGTAAGACACTCACCTGGCGTTTCCGCGAGCGCTTTGTCATAGGTTCGTATCCTGGCCGGGGAGGATTTACTGGGCGCAAATCCTTAACTGTAGCCTCTGTTTAAATCAACAGTAAAATGAACTTGGTTGTAAAAACGATTCTTCGCGGCGGAGATCATATTCCAGGGACCTGCCCAGCTACGCGTACTAGTGGCTGTACAGGAATGTAACAACTCTTGTATATATCTAAAAAAAAAAATATGTATATATTTACTCCTTCCCTGCCCCCTGTACCTTAAGAGGATGGTTACCCCGGATCTTGTATTCTCCTCTGGTCGGTATCTCGTGTTTGTTTGACACACTTCCCTCCAGTCTTCCTGTGCCCTCTAGTGCCCCCACTCGATCTCTTTCCCATCCCACATGGCTTACCCCGTCTCTGTCTCGGACGTGTTCGTGCTACCCTATTTCCTGAATGGTTTTCAGTTTTGTCCTTAACCTCTTGGCCGATCTCCACACCACGTTGCTCCTGGTGCAAGGAAGATAGTTGACGGTGGCAGCTGTGAGGCTGGCTGCCAGCCCGAGCCTATTTGCAAATTGCTTCTGGTGAGTAAAGGGAAGGTTGGGTAACTCCTTGCCGATTCTACTGTATCAAAGCTATTCAGCAACTAATTTCTGCTACGCCAGGAGGGCAAGGTCATATTCTCGAGCAAGAGCTGGCAGTTGTAATATATAGAATAATAGTGTTGAGCAGTAACGTAATGTAAGCAGACCTGCCTGGTCGCTAGACAAACAGATGAGCTACGGGGTTGTGAAAAAATGCTTCCTTAGTAGATCCCTTCAACGACGCAAGGCAAGCCAAGAGAGAGAGAGAGTTA
>WNGS01001312.1:47678159-47688679 GCA_020271785.1 Procambarus virginalis
TCTCGCGAGGAGCTGAATTATTGCGGGGGCAACCCGTCCTCAGACAACATGTCCTCACACTAGGCTGTTTAAAGGCAGCGGCCGTTTTCCCCTGACCCGTTCATCAATATTAACATACTGTGTATTAAAAATCGGTTTGTTGTTGTATATAAATAAATTATTATACATACAAATTCTTTGCCATATTAGGCGTAGGTTAGGTTAGGAGTTTAGTTTGGTTTGTTTGTGATTATTTGTATTTGTAGTACGTGGGTGAAGCATTTACTAGCAACCCGTCCTCGACTCAAGTCCAATTACATCCAGCGGTCAACCCCACAGACGCATTCATAAAGTTTTTACATGCTGTTCATTCAAAAAGGGATTTCTCAAATATAAATTAATATTATAATATATTAGCATATTATGCATATATAGACATAGGTTAGGTTAGGTGTTTAGGTTCTGTTGGCGATTATCTTATTTGTAGTACGTGGGGTGAAACAATTATAGAGTTGTGGTTCGAACAAAATTCGTCAGTGAAGTACTTGTTCCGAAAGTGTTCGAACGAATCATTGTTGAGTCGTGAGTAAACCGTTTTCATTCATAAACAGAGGGTTTGACAAGTGCATGGAATCCTTTTGGGTCTTTGTTTGGAGGACGGCTGTTTATATAAATGTGGGTTCGAACAGAGGACATGAGCGAACAACCCGTCCTCGAATCAAGTCCATTCCATCTAGCGGTCCATCCCCCAGACGCATTCATAAATTTTTACGTGTTATTCATTCAAAACGGGAATTTTCATCAAATATACATCAATATTATAATATATAGCATATGGTGCAGATATAGGCATTAGTTCCCAACGTCAAGAAACGGCTGTACTAACGTGCCCTAACTTAACCATGAGAGGACCCACGAACAGTTTTTGGCCTTAGGTAAAGTATATTTCAAATTGCTACGTGCTATAAAGAGAACAGGTTTAGTAATTAGGGACGAAGCTGTAAAAGTATTAGCTGATCGTTTTCTGGGGAAACATATAACGACTCAGTAACTTACCTTAGACCTAAAATCCAACATAATAATGTTACGGTAATCTCCTGCTTAGGGAAGGAGATCCTGCCTATTCAACAACACATCTGCATACTCCAGTATAAGAAATCACAACAACAATACGTGCTCAGAGCCTGTGTCTATACAAAACACCCCCTCCCCCCCTCCACCGTCAAGTACCCGAGACACCTGGACACCTGCTGTCTGGCGCTCAGTGCCACTTGCCAGTCGACCAGCCCTTAACTGTTTTTTGAGACTGCCGACGATAGTTATCAGCACATCAGCGCCATCTACACTAGCCTGGCCGCACATATAAGCAGCTCACCACTGGCCAGACCTCACAGAGGTCACGACCTCTTAGTAAGGTGCAGTCGCACCTCCACAGATCTCCAGTATTAGCTAATGATACTGGTAATGGCTCCAAAGGGCCACCACTTACGGCTTTCATGCCCGTGCCACCTTTTGGATGGTTTAATCTTCATCAATCAATAAATCAATCAATCAGCCAGCCTCCAGAATACCCTTCGTGCTCTCAAGCCGTAACATGTACTGTAGCCTTCCCAAGAAACAGTAGATGTCAACAGCTTCTTGTATATTGTATTCAGTTTTGCACCTCTCTTTGCCCTTAACGTAACTGTCACATGTTTGTTTCTGTTGCATTGTATATTGTGTATTGCCGAGTAGAATATGGGAATTATTTTAAATTGTTGTTAAAGTCATTTTTGTTATATAAAATATTTAAAGTTTTTAATTCTTTTGGAATTTACCCGTAGCTCTCACACCGTAAAGAGGTCAGAAGCAGTCTTATTTACTTTATTTTACTTTTTCTTATTTTGTGCCTGGCATTTCACCTGGCGGAATAGCCCTGCTTTATTCTTTCAGATTTACGTCACAATAATAATTGTGGCTTCATTATATAGTAATTCGAATTTATTTATTCAATGACTCCGTTAAAGGGATACAAAAAAGTTGCAAATTAAATTTGGCAGAAAATAGGTCGGAAATCCCCCCAGCCCTCTCCACTGAAAACGGAATGCTTGTACCTGGCTTAGTCGTTGAAAAAGTCTTGCCGTGTTAAAGAAAGGAACAATAGAGTCTTGGATTGCATCGTACAGTAGAGCTACGGGTGCTGTACAGAAAGAGGAGACGGGCCACGGGAATATTGTTACATGTGGACCCTGCAATCGTTTCCCTTTACGAATGAAATGTTAAAAATAGGAAGAGCTTTCATTGCTGATCGGGAGTTCGTTGAAACAACATTGAAGAATTACTGTGAGTGTTACAGAGATTTACCGATCTGTCTCTCTCTCTCTCTCTCTCTCTCTCTCTCTCTCTCTCTCTCTCTCTCTCTCTCTCTCTCTCTCTCTCTCTCTCTCTCTCTCTCTCTCTCTCTCTCTCTCTCTCTCTCTCTCTCTCGGGTCGTAGTCTTAAGGGCCCGGGTTCAATTCCAGGCCGAGGTGGAAACACATGAGCAGAGTTTCTTTCACTGATGTACCTGTTCACCTAGCAGTACATAGGTACCTGGGAGTTAGACAGCTGTTCCGGGCTGCTTCCTGCGGATATGTGTGTGTGTATGTGTGCGTGTGTTAGAAATATATGTAGTAGATATAATAGAGGAAAAATAGATTGGTTAGAAAGACGGGGTCCAAGAGCTAATAGCTCGATTTTGCAGACACAAATAGTAAAAACACACACACACACACAATCTCTTATACGTCTCAAGCTGTGCAGAGCTTATGCAGGTAGCCATAAATATTTAAAAGGAGAAAGTTAGATAGTTATCAGGATTTACAGGAAACTATATCTTTTCTGGTAAAGGTAATTTAATTTCATTTCTTTGCAGATCCAAAGCTCCTTTTTCTAAAGTTTTTTAAAATCTGGCGCAAATTTCCAAACTTTTATTGCGTTTGTCAGTTGATTGATGGGACAGGCACGCTGCTGTTTCTTTATAGGTGCTGGCGGAGGAAACTTTGGGTGCAGCGGGTGAGGCTCTGGAGGTGGTAGTTTGTACTCATCGGTCTTGTCATTCATCACTCACATGTAGTCTATTGTCATTCATCACTTATATGTAGTCTATTGTCATTCATCACTCATATGTAGTCTATTGTCATTCATCACTCACATGTACTCTGTTGTGTTCACCACCCAACTGTAGTCTCCTGTGATTCATCATAGAAGATTCATCACTCATGTTCTCGTGATTCCTCACTCATCCATGACCTCTCGTGCTCGTAATTCACGATTCATCTATTACGTCTTGTACTCGTGAGTAGTAGTAGTTGTTGTTGCACTTGTTCTTGTTGCACTTGAAAATAGTATTTGTAACAACAATAGCAATAATTGCAGTAGTAGTTGTAGCCATAGTTGCAGAGGTATCAAAACCAACTTGTCATGATTTCGGGGCTCAACGTCCCCGCGGCCCGGTCCTTGAGCAGGCCTCCTGGTTGCTGGACCGGTCAACCAGGCTGTTAGACGCGGCTGCTCGCAGCCTGATGTGTGAATAACAGCCCGGTTGATAGGTATCCTTTGGAGGTGTTTGTCAAGGGGGTCGACCAGTTATGCCTCTTGTGTAGTGGAAGCGTGTTGAACAGTCTCGGGCCTCTGATGTTGATAGAGGTCTCTCTCTGAGCACCTGTTGCACTTCTGCTCTTCAACAGTGGTATTCTGCACATCCTGCCATGCCTTCTGGTCTCATGTGGTGTTATATCTGTGTACAGGTTCGGGACCAGCGCCCTTTATAATTTTCCATGTGTAAATTATTGTGTCTCTCTCCCGCCTGCGTTCAAGAGAATATAGATTTAGGCTCTTTAGTTGGTCCCAGTAGTTTAGATGTTTTACTGAGTGGATTTTAGCAGTAAAGGATCTCTGCACGCTCTCCAGGCCAGCAATTTCTCCAGCTTTGAAAGGGGCTGTAGAATAGCAGGACTAGAACCTAGCGGGTAGTGGTAGTTTACTAGCAACGTTCACTAATCCATCAACTTGAAGGTGGCTTGGCTGGTATGTAGAAGAAATGGCCTGGTCATAATGGTGAGTACAGCTGCCAAGCTTAGAGTGTACTGGTGTTTTAAGTGTCAATATTGCTTCTCACCTCGCTAATAAGTCATTATTAAACATGGAACTGGATGGCTGCATTTTAAACGTAAACAAATTGAAGAATATATATATGTTAGTAATGGTGGTCAGTTTTAATTGTGTGTGGTCCTAGGCTAGGCTCAATGTTGCAATAAGATTGCAATAAGGCCAGTTGTGACCTACTACGCAAATAATGCCTTTTTTTTAACATAGCATTTCTTGAAGACGTGCTGAACATTGGTAATTATAACTTTGAGAAAAGACAAAGTGGTAGAAGAACACCAAGTCCAGGGTAGACTTTATAGGCCAAGTTCCACCCGCGATGACTTTATCAATCTTAACCCCTTACAGCCGAGACGTTATCCTCATGATAGTGCACCTTGGTCCTTGTAGAGGATCTTGGTGGCTGGCTCCTCTACACAGCTTGCTGGGAGTGTGAGGGTCTTCCCAGAGCATTGACAGCTCGCTTGAATTTAGCCTGGATATCAAGGTTTGACCGGAGTGTGGATGAAAGGGTTTGCCTGGAGGGTGGATGAAGAGGTTTGCCGGAGCGTGGATGAAGAGGTTTGGCCGGAGAGTGGATGAAGAGGTTTGACCGGAGCGATGGATGAAGAGGTTTGGCCGGAGCGTGGATGAAGAGTTTGACCGGAGTGTGGATGAAGACGTTTGGCTGGAGCGTGGATGAAGACGTTTGACCGAGTGTGGATGAAGAGGTTTGGCGGGAGCGTGGATGAAGAGGTTTGGCCGGAGGCGTGGATGAAGAGGTTTGGCGGAGCGTGGATGAAGAGGTTTGGCCGGAGCGTGGATGAAAGGTTTGGCCGGAGCGTGGATGAAGAGGCAGGGATGTTAGAATGTACCGCTTAGTAATAGCGCATTATGGGTGCATTGCCACATGTGTGTTACGTGTTGTCCCGAGGAACAAGGAACGCGTCTCCTCGACAAGACCGCTAATTAAACGTGGCTCTGGTCAAGGGTTGTGTCTTTCTATATATTAACATGCTTAAGGCACGTCTACTACATGCAGCTCCCTTAGACTATATGAAAGATTATATAGATTGTGTCGAGAGATGTGATGCTAAAGTATCCCATCTTGCAAGATTAGTCAAACAGGGCCGTGTGAAAACTGAATCTGTTTCCAGGGAAAAGTTTTCGACTGTTTATGACTGAACATTTTATCATTAGGGGAGATTATGTCATGTTCAGAAACACTCGTCTCTGAACAGTTCTTTTCTGACGCACGCACACCTGAGTTCAATACCGGAGGTTGTTATAGCTCAATCATTCTCTCAAATGTCTTATCTTGAGATGTTTTCGGGGCTTAGCGTCCCCGCGCCCGGTCCTCGACCAGGCCTCCTTTTTGCTACACATCCCCAGGAAGCAGCCTGGCAGTTGTCTAACTCCCAGGTACCATTTACTGCTAGGTAAGAGGGGTTAAGAGGGGTATCAGGGGTGAAAGAAACCTCCTCATTTGTTTCCGCCTCCACCGGGAATCGAACCCGGAACCTCACGGACTACGAATGCGAAGCGCTGTCCACTCAGCTATCAGGCTCCTTTAGTTGTAAGACCAAATTACGCAATGTTGTATGAATTATGTTATCTTTCTTATTTATACATTATATATATATATATATATATATATATATATATATATATATATATATATATATACATATATATATATATATACTATATATATATATATATATATATATATATATATATATATATATATATAATATATATATGTTTGTTATACATATTTCTCTTATATAAAAAAAGCTCACTGGTGCCCCTAGAGGGGTAAGGTCCACCTCGTCATGGCCTGCATCGCGTAGAATTATATTAAATTTTGCCCGCTATAGCAAATGAGTTTTCTTCCCTTAGGTAGTGGGTCCATGGCCCCGTTGGTGGGTGATGGGCTATGAGGGTGCTTGTGTGTGTGTGTTTGTTTTTAAGGAGGGAGGGGAGAGAGAGAGAGAGAGAGAGGAGGAGATGAGGAGGAGGAGGAGAGAGAGAGAGAGAGAGAGGAAGAGAGGAGAGAGAGAGAGAGAGAAGAGAGGAGAGAGGAGAGAGAGAGAGAGAGAGAGAGAGAGAGAGAATGTATACAGTGACCCCTTGATTTAGGACCACAGCGAAGACCGCCGCACCGTGGACCGTGATTAAGCGGACACAATGGTGCCACTACACACAGGCCACTTCATTAAGTGAACGCTGTTTTGCATTTCACTTAAGCTTCCCCTTATTTAATCACAGGCCGAGACCAAAATATTGCCCACCCCTCTAACTCACAGTTTTCAGTTTTGCTGACTGACTCCCTGAATGGCTAACTCCCTTTTGTCCAGTCTGATTCACTCTCTTTTTCTCTGACGTTCCTCTTGTCCGAATCTAGTTGAGAACTTTTTTACTTAATCCTGGACATTAGGATGTATTAAGATTCTCTCTTATAAAAAACAAAAGAAAACTATATGGACCTTTCCATATAGTTTTCTATATAATGACTTAACTAGGAGATATATTTGGGATCTAAATAGATCAATCTAAGATGGACAATGAAACAATGCTTTCAAATTGGAGATGTTAAGAGTAGTAAAGGAAATTGTAAACATTTGTCAGTAAAAGGGGTTACAGATCTCCGAAACAAGTTCGCAAGCAACATCACGAAAGTCAACTAACTAGAAAGTTTCAATCGTGGATTGAATATATATACGAATGTGCGTGATGAATGTAAATAGGTGCTGCCTCGCCATAGGTTAATAGGTGCTGCCTCGCATGGGTTCATAGGTGCTGCCTTCGCATGAGGTAATAGGTGTGCCTTATATGGGGTAATAGGTGCTGCCTCGCATGGGGAAATAATGACATTCGCAGAGTTTTTCTATTGAGATATTTGGTTACATTTTTTCACTTGAGTTCTCATTCGCTTTATTCTATCCCCTCTTCTCTCTCTCTCTCTCTCTCTCTCTCTCTCTCTCTCGGTGGCAGGAGCGCGTTGCCGTGCATAAAACATTTTGTGCTCCAGTCTGCTTAAATGTTTGGTAATGAATTTAGCGAAGCGGCGCCATTTTTGGGAGACTGGGGGCGGCGGTGGTGGCGGCGGGGAGGAGCCACCAGCATAAATTGTACACCTGCTTGCTCATATGTAACGGATTGGGGATGAGAGGGTGGAATGGGAACTGTTTTATTGAGAAATTAATATCGATCCTTGTTGTTCCCCCTCAGAGAATCAGGGTGCATTGCATAGGTAATATTTCCAATTAAGTTTAGTTCGTCGATATTGTGATCGAGATAAGTAGTAACTTGCTGGGACTGTTCAGGTTTTAGAATTGTAAACAGAAGTTTTTTCTGGCTGCAAGCATCGACATTTCGATACAGAACACCAACCACAATAGGCAGCTCGAGGCTGTGTCCTGCTTCACAACAGGTAATGGTGGAAGTAGATGGGAATCCTGTTGAAACTGAGCCAATTGTATATATTTTGGCATCCATTCAGACGTGCGTGTGTACACAAGACTCACAGGATCCTGCTACCATGTCTGTAGATAACTGTTTGGGAGTTATAACTAGAGTTATCTTAATGTTATTTATTGTCATGTATTGCTCACGTATGCTTAACGTATGCTCAAATACGTATGAACAAATCATGCCTCACAGCATGATTTGAATTTCTATGACCAGGGCAACACAATATCAGGCAAGAAAGAGAGAGGTGGCAGACTGCATATTGTTGGATTGCCCAGAAAGCCTTTGACACAAGTAACCACATAAGAGACTAATGCACGAGCTGGAGATGCAGGCAGAGAGAAAGGGAAGGTACTCCACTAGGAGTAAGGGTAGTACATAGCAAAAAGCAGCGAGTCATTGTGAAGGGGGGGTCTTGGAGTGGTGAGGAGGTCACCAGTGGTGAGGTCCCACAGGGACCGTCCTTTGGACCTATAGAGTTTCTGGTATATGTAAATGATCTCACAGAGGGAATAGACTCGTTCCTCTCAAATTTTGCTGATGATCAAAATTTTGAGGAGGATTAAGGACCGAAGAAGATAGTATAAGGTTACAAGATGACCCAGACAAATTGAGGGAATGGTCCCATAAATGGCTACTAAAGTTCCAATCCTAGTAAATGTAAGATGATGAACTAGCGGAGGAAAAGAAAATAGGAGCCCAGACACTGGATATCGAATGGGAGATGAGATCCCCCACGAAACGGACAGAGTGAAAGATTAGGAGTTGATATCACGCCAAACCCTGTCCTCCTGAAGCCAACATCAAAAGATTAACAATCGGCAGCGTATGCAAGGTTGGCTAACATCAGAACTGCCTTCAGAAACTGTGTAAGGAATCCTTCATAACCTTGTGGACCACATATGCAAGGCCAATCCTGGAGTATGCGGCCCCCAGCATAGAACCCATACCGTGTCAAGCACAGACCGAAGCTAGAAATGTTCAGAGGTATGCAACTAGGCTAGTCATAGAACTAAGAGCCATGAGTAAAGAGGACAGGCTGCGTGAACCTGCACTTCACGTCGCTGGAAGACAGAAGAATCGGGGAGAAATGATTACCATATACAAAATTCTCAAGAAAATTAACAGGGATAGACAAGGATAGATTATTTAACACGTGTGTGGTACAAGCACAGGTGAGAGAGACCAGCCGGTCTCTTGGTGGCGGGCAGGAGGGAGGGGTAAGAAAGAACTGAGGAAGACGAAGAAGGTGGGAGAGGAAGGGGCAGAAGAGAGGAAGTATCCAGGAGCAAGCAACACGAACAATTTCTGAAGCACTTTGATATCTCGTTTCCCAGACAAGGATATTGCCTGACCTAGCTACAGAGAGGAGAGGGGAGAGAGAGAGAGAGAGAGGAGAAGAGGAGAGAGAGAGAGAGAAGAGATGAGAGAGAGAGTGGAGAGAGGATGAGAGAGAGAGAGGCGAGAGCAGGGAGAGAGACAGAGAAATGAAGCCGGAGGTGTCAATCAGCGGAAATGGTTTGTAATCAGGAAGGAGAACTTTATCGCTGGGGTGAAATATTTGTATCTGGAGCCCGTCCATCAACTAATGGATTGACTGTAAATTGCCCTTCCTTATTCAATCGTCCAGGTGAGGGGTCGGAAAGGCAATGTCAGTGGAGTGTCGGAGAAGGATGGGAAGGAGAGACTGGGAGGAGGGAGGAGAAGGTAAGGGCTAAATGAATGGAGGAGGAGGAGGAGGAGGGAGAAGCAACAGTCTGATCACTTGGGACTACTCATTCATTAAGAATAATTACGTGAGAAGCTTGTCTGAACGCCCATTTTTCTAAATACTACCGTGGGATGGGACCTCGCTTTCTATTCACCTTTCCCACCCTTTCCTCACCCCTACCCTTCTCTAGCCTCTACTACCAGGTGCCCTCATTAAGGCATCATACCTGAGTAAGTCTAATTTGGGCAATAACTCACCGTAGAGTTTATCGACCAGTTGGCTCGTATAGGGCCGGGACGAGGGACTCCATCTAGCTTCTTTACGGCCGAAACAACACAAATTCCATCTTATTTACAACTGTCGAGCTTCGTCGCAATGATGGTGTGTTGTGGGAGGGTGAAGGGGGGGAGATGGAGGGAGGAACTGAGGCATGGTGGGGGTGTGGGGTGGGAGGAAGGGAGGGAGAGGGGAGGAGTTGGGGGTAGGGGTGAGGGAAGGAGGGAAGGAGCTAGGAGGCGAAGAGGATGGATAATGAAGTCGGGAATATAGAGATGGAGAAAGAGAGGGAAGGATGGAAGTAGTTACCCTGCCTCAGAGGCAACTCACAAGTCAAGACGGGTTCATGAGAGAATTAAACTCTCGTTAAAATTCATTTAGAATTTTTGGGAGCAAATGGGCAGAGTTAAACTCTCCTCGGTGACTGACTCCGACCAAGTTAAGAAAGTTAATTCGCTTGTCTTTTTCCTCTGCAGAAGACACGAGGGAAAACAATTTACTGTGTCTTTGGACTTTTTCTTTGTCACTATGGCCGAAATTTGTATTTTTGTCTCGAAACATGTTTAGTGTCTTCAAGTATTTTACTTTTATTGCAATTGCAGGGGACAGGATAGTGTTATTTTGGTTCCTCTGGAGTCTATATTGTTCTACTGATTCCTTGCAAGCCAAAATAGTATGGTGTTGATTATCTGCAGGATGTAGACAGTATTCTATGTCTACTACTATATGTGTGTGTGTAGTGTGGTGTGTATAATACATCAATAATACTCACATGAATTGTGCTTGCGGGGATTGAGCTTTGGCTTTTTGGGCCCGCCTCTCAACTGTCAATCAACTGTGTACAGATTCCTGAACCTACTGGGCTGTATCAATTCTACATTTAAAACTGTGTATGGAGTCAGCCTCCACCACATCTCTGCCTAATGCATTCTCCTGTTAACTACTCTGACACTGAAAAAGAATCTTTCTAACGTCC
>WNGS01001312.1:47691204-47699174 GCA_020271785.1 Procambarus virginalis
TGTGTGTGTGTGTGGTGTGTGTGTGTGTGTGTGTGTATATTAACTATTTGTGCCTGCATATTGAGCTATTAGCTCTTGGACCTCGCCTTTCTAACCAATTTATTTTTTCCTCTGTTATGTCTACTATATATATTTCTTCTATATATATAGTGCTCCTGGATGTCCGGGTTCGAATCCTTCTGGAGTGTGGAGTTTTCAGTTGCATATTGGCTTGGGAATCATTCAAGCTATTCGCATTTGTGTTGCTCACGTGGCCTCACGAAGTGAGGTGATTCAATGAAATATCTATGTCCAAGTTGTCCACCGAGCGCTGTCTGATCTTGGATAAATAGTCACACGACTACCAAGATTTTTGTACAGTCAGTGTGGTCTAGTGGTTAAGGTACCAGGTACGTCAAGGTGCATAGTGCTCCTGGCTGTCTGGGTTCGAATCCTTCTTGGGTGTGAAGTTTCCAGTTGCATATTGATATATGTTGAATATGACCGAAAGATTAAGATTAATAATTCTAACACGAATCTTCTCAATATTTCTTACGTTTTCTTCACTGTCGCGGGTAATTGAAAAATTAACTCTCCAAAATTAATTTTTTACATTTTTATTTTTGGTCTAACACATAAAAGCGTTCGTGAGGGCTTCTTACATTTTCAAAGACTGGTTTACACATAACATACATCATGCTTTTATTTGTTTTGGGTGAGGTGATATAACACAAAAGTTTTGGGTGAGGTGGGAATAAATTGGGTATGAAAACATAAGAATGGAAGTATGTACAGAAGGCCTATTGGCCCATATTTTCCTCTTGCTGCTCCTATGTTGGTTCGGGTCTTGAAGAAGGTAGAATATAGTTATGCGTTAATTGGCTGTTGATTGCAGGTGTTGACTTTTTTATCTGTAGTGCCTCGCTGATGTCGAGTCTCCTGCTATTGCTGTATCTGTCGATGATTTCTGTGTTGCTTGTTAAGATTTCTCTGGTGATGGTCTGGTTGTGAGAAGAAATTGTATGTTCCTTGATGGAGCCCTGTTATTTGTACATTGTTAATCATCTAGAAAGAGACGTTGTTGTCTTGCCTATGCTCTTTGGGACTTTCAGTCCCCAAGTGGGCATGTGAAGGCATAGACGACGTTGGTTCCTTCAAGGCGTTCTGTTTGGTGTTTGACGTTCGAACATATCCGGAACAAGTGCTTCACTGACGAATTTTGTTCGAACCACAAGCTGTAAATGCTTCATCCACGTACTACAAATACAAATAATCGCCAGCAGAACCTAAACACCTAACCTAACCTAACCTATGCCTATTATACACAATATGCTAATATATTATAATATTAATTTATACTTGAGAAAATTCCCGTTTTGAATGAACAGCATGTTAAATTTATGAATGCGTCTGTGGGTTGACCGCTGAATGTAATGGACTTGAGTCGAGGATGGGTTGCAGCGAAGCTCTTGTTCTGGAAGTGTTCGGACATCATTAGTTGTGAGTCGCAGCCCGTCCTCCAAACAAAGACCCAAAAGATATTCCATGCACCCGTCAAACCCCCTGTTTATGAATGAAAAACGATTTACACACGACTACCAACTGATTTCGTTCGAACACTTCTGGAACAAGTACTTCACTGACGAATTTTGTTCGAACCACAACGCTGTAAATGCTTCACCCACGTACTACAAACACAAATAATCGCCAACAAACCTAAACACCTAACCTAACCTAACCTATGCCTCTATATGCACAATATGCTAATATATTATAAATATTAATTTATATATATATATATATATATATATATATATATATATCATAAATATAGGTTGTGAGGGTACCACCTCTGGTGCCAATGTGGGGACCCACTAGCCTTCGTAGAAGAAAATAAAAAGTATTCAGAGAACTTGGTTTTACTGAACACAATTTATCTTCTCCTACCACCCCCATTCTTTTGTGGTACACATATATATTTGCTTTATTTGAACCTATATATATATATATATATATATATATATATATATATATATATATATATATATATATATGTATATCATATAAACGCAGTCCCCGTGGTGTTGTGGTTAAGACGAAACAACAAATGTTTCCAATTGGTTTATTTGAATTATTAATGTTATATAATATTAAGTACATAAATTATTGACGAAGTAGGATAGTGGTTAGGTTAGGTTGGTAGGTAGGAGTTGGAGGTTAGGTTAGGTAGTTTAGTTAGGAGTTAGTAGTAGTTTAGGTAGTAGGTTAGGTATAGGTTGAGGTTAGGTGTTTAAGGTTAGGTTAGGTAGGTTGGAGGTTAGGTTGAGGTTAGTAGGGTTTAGGTGTAGGGTTGTTAGGTGTGGAGAGGTAGGTTATTATGTGGAGGGTGGTTAGGTAAGACATATATCTACCTTAGTTTTAATTCAAATTAAAAATAATAAACTCATACATGATGAAATGGATAGCTTATAATTCATAAGAAAAATATCGGAAATCAGGAAACTGGCTATTAGGCAAATCGGCCCTTGCATAGTAGGCAAATAGTGCACTCTGGATACTAGGTACAACATATATATATATAATATATATATATATATCTATATAATATGTATTAATATTAATATATAATAGCAGTATAAAATTAGATTTCAAAAACGCTTTCAACTCGGTCAAAAGGAAGTAGTCCTCACCGCAGTCCAGGAACATTGCCGAAGCATTCTCCCGTTTGTATCAGCAGGCAACAGCAAGAGACTCAACCCTCCTGTTTGGCGAACACGAAGTCATCTCAGCAGAGGGAATTCAACAGGGAGACCCACTTGCACCCTTCCTCTTTCGCATAGCGGTTCGAGAAATTACAACCAGACTGTCCAGTGAGCTCAACATCAGGTTCCTGGATGATGGCACTCTGACAGGCACACAAGACTCCCTGCTGGAAGACCTGCAGCTGGTGAAGACATGGGGGGAGGCCATGGATCTCGTTCTTAATCTCTCCAAGTGCGACATTATTGCATCCAGTGAGGTAATCATTAGAGCAGTGAAATCAGTTTTACCAGAAGCCTCAGTCATTAAACCCACCGACAGCACATTACTTGGAGCACCTCTGGGCCACAATGCCATTGCTGCAGTCCTTGACGAAAAGTTTAACGACCTAAAGAGGATGGAAGCGAGAATAGGGGACTTGGACTCCCATGAAGCCCTCTACCTTCTCACAAAGTGCCTTAACTTGCCCAGGCTAACATACTTTTTAAGGTGTGCACCCACTTTTGGCAACCCCTTCTAAATCAATATGAAGAGCGCCTCAGGTCAATATTCAAGAAGGCGCTCAACCTAGATTTAGATGACAGTCAGTGGGACCAAGCAACACTACCAGTGAATTTGGGGGGGATAGGCATACGAAAGGCAACTGAGGTAGCACTTGCAGCATTCTTATCCTCATGTACAGCAGCCAACAAATTAGTAGGACAGATCCTACCACAGCGTATGAGAAACACAGTGGGAACTCATGATCAAACGTTCATCGAAGCAGCCAGACAATGGGGAAACCATTGCACACCCTCTACCCGACCACAAGTCCCAAAAAGACCACAAGCAGGCCCACTGGGATAGCCCCATAATGGAAAAGACTGTCACATCAATGATTGAAAATGCAGATGTTGAAAACAAAGCCCGCTTCTGAAGCTAGACACAGATATAGTGAAATAATCAATGATGGAGTCAGAGTTTGTCTCCTGTGGATTCCTTCCCATATTGGTCTCCGAATGCATGATAGAACTGATGAGTTAGCCAAGACTTTTGCTCGTAAAGAGAGAACTTGATTACAACTTGGACTGCTTTGAGCAGCCTGAGGGCAGCATTATCCCAGGAACATCAACTAAATTTCGGAGACGTGAGACAAAGTGAAATTCACACCAGTTACTCCATCTATCATCATTCTATTATGCAGGAAGAACCGCACGTCTATGGGTCATCCATAAGTTAGCAGACTATTAGATGTTACCACTGCTAGGCTTAGGAACCGGCTACAAGTACCTCTGGGAGTTGTAACATCTGCTGATGTAGATTTCACTAAATGTAAACTCTGTCAGCAGAACTATTCGCATACTTTGCGTCTTATAAATGGAATGTGAAAAAATCGCGGAATTTAGAGATAACACATCAATAGTGTCCAAGAAATGTGCAAGTATTTCATTCATAATGATGTGCTGCCCGAATCTTAGCGAACTATCCAAAATTTGCTACTATAGGTAAAGCATGCACATGACTGTAAAGCTGCCGCCCAGTTGGGTGGGTGTGCAACAAGACTAGTAACTGTGTGACTCACTATAGATGTAAAGTGCCTTGTATAGTGACTTTTGTGAGCCTCTTGTTGATCACTTGTGACACAATATTATTGATGTGCGTTTTGTGTGGGTGATTAGATATGAATGTGTATGTATATATGTATATATATATATATATATATATATATATATATATATATAATATATATATATATATATATATATATATATAGTAGTAGGCATCCATCAGTCTCTGGAGACTATGGAGTTGCGCTCTGGTTGTCGGTCTGGAGTGGCCTCACCAGGCCACTCCAGGCCATATATATATATATATATATATATATATATATATTATATATATATATTAATATTTTTTTTTGTGGTACCACTCGGCAGGGACCATACTGAAATAAAACTATCAGGACGTTCTCACTGAACCTAATATCTTCTACACCACTGTGTCTTGAGCTTTTGAACGTGTTCAGGGTCATATAGTTACAAAGATTATCATTCCGTCCTCCAGCGATGCAGGAACCTGATCGTGCTCTTACGCACCTACGCTGGAAAACTGGCGTCTAGGGTCCTTGTCAATGCCTAGATTTTTAATATATAATAATTTAAATTTAATTATATATATATATATATATAGTATATATATATATATTATATATATATATATATATTATATATATATATAATATATATATATATTATATATATATATATATATAAATAATAAATAATATATTTATAATATTAAATATATATGTTAATATGACCGAAAGTAAGATTAATAATTCTAACACGAATTTCTCAATTTTCTTAGTTTTTTACTGTGCGGTAATGAAAAATCAATCTCCAAAATTATTTTTATTTTTAGTCTGAGCACACTAAGCGTTTCGTACTATTACATTTTCAAAGACTTAGTTCCAAACTATAAGCACTACAGTTCTTTTCTTGAACGCTATCTTTTTATCCGCGTTTGGAGATTTGGGTGAAAATACAGAAACCAAACAATGGTTACTGTTGATTAAGTTGTAGTGGAGCTGCATATTTCTTCTTGGCGGGTGGTGTAGAAGTTTGTAAAAATATCCACACGCCAATGGCGATGCAGCCTACTCATTTACCTTACGTTATTATGCGTTTGTCCTTGTGTATTATACATGGATTGAAACATCCGAATTTAGATATATAAAGGGTCAGATGTGTAGTAATTCATATGATGTGCCTCACCAAATACGCGAGGTATCAAAATTATGAAGTATGAAGCTGTTAAACATAGCATGAGTAAAGCCCATTGGGTGGTGTGAGCATGACTTAAAGGGCCATAGTTGTGTGGATGAAAAGTGAATGTATTGATCAACGTCAAGACTGTACGCGTCACTATAGATGATAAAGAATGAATTTTGAGATGATTTTGATTGAGCCGTCATCAGTTGATAACACTATGGAAATTGACGAAAATTCTTAATTGATTAGTCTATTTTTGCGGTCATATTTAGATATGAATGGTGATGTATACAGGAACAGTACTGTACCAGAAATAATAATATATATATATATATATATAATATATATAATATATATAATATATATATATATATATATTCCGGAAGTGTTTCAAACGTCATCAGTTGTGAGTCGTATGTAAACCGCTTTTCATTCAAACAGGGTTTGGCGGGTGCATGGAAACACTTTTGGGTCTCTGTTTGGAGGACAGGCTGCGTCCTGCGCATACAAAGATCCAAGCTCCTTCCACCCGCCAAACCCCTTGTTAATGAATGAAAAGCTGTTTACACACGACTCACAACTGATGACGTCCGAACACTTCTAGAACAAGTACTTCGCTCAGGTCCTCTGTTGAAACCACAATTCTATAAATGCTTCACCACGTACTACAAATAATCGGCAACAGAACTTAAAACACCTAACCTATGCCTATATATGCACAATAAGCTAATATATTATAATCATAAATTTATATGGGAAAATTCCTGTTTTGAATGAACAGGATGTTCAAATTGATGAATGCTCTTTTGGGGTCGACCGCTGGACGGAATGGAATTGGTCTGAGGATGGGTTTACATGATGCAATTCCATAACAGTTGACTAACTCCTGGGTACCTTTTTACTGCTAGGTGAACAGAGGGCATTAGGTGAAGCGAAACGAGCCCAACCATTTTAGTCCCGCCCGGAATTAAACCCGGGATCCCTAATTGTGAGTCGAGAAACGAAGTCAATTATACTACGAGTTGGTTAATTGAATAATTCTTATTTTCTCACAATTTGCTATACAAATATTAGTATTACGTATTTGTTAAGTCCTTGTTTGTTCGGTCTTTGCCCGAAATGCAATGCGTACTAGTGGCTTTAGGTTTGGTACGTACTAGCTTTATCTATAAATCCAACATTATGTTTGTAAAACAACTATTATGTGCTTTCCTTAATCAAATTTACTTTATTTTACTAAGATGTGGGTAGCAATATTGCTCCTTAACTGATATAACACAGTTTTACCTAAAGAATTTCGTTTTCCTCTAACGTTCTGACGCCAATTCGCTGTCGCAGAAAACGGATGCTCTCCATGGGTTACAGCAGTAAATGAACAAGGGGGCTAATTCTAAGATGGGGGTTGGGGGTAACCATCTTAGTTACTAACCCCCATCTAACTAGATAGGGATTACTCGACTGTATTCAGATCTTTCAACCCTTCCCTCTTCCCCTTCTCTCACTCTCGTCCCACTCACAACCCTCTTTACTTTCTCTCCACCTCTTCCTTTCTTCCATTTACATCCTCCCCCTTGATTCTCCCACATCATTCCCCTCTCTCCCTCATTTCTCCTTCATCCCACCCTATCTACTTTTTTAGTTGCTCTCTCCTCCCTCACCGCCTACATCTCCCTTTCTTCCGCTCGCTCTCTCTCTCTCTCTTAAAAAAATAATACTATGATGCACTTAAACACTGCTTAAAACGCTATGGAAAACACATATCATGGATGTTAGCCTTCATGAAAGTCAAGATACCATGGATTCCCTCTCACATTGGACGACACCAACATGATAAGATTAACGCCCTTGCTACGCTTGCAGTGAAATAAAGACAATGTTGAACGTACTCTTGAGGTATTGAATCAGATCGAATAGATTTTTGTATTACCAACAGACCTATCGTCAATGTATAAGAATCTATGCAAATATATAGATATTGTAACGAATTTTGTGAAGTAGATGATCGCTGTGCAGTGGTCAGAGTACCCGTGCTGTTGATAGGGTGACCCCTGGCGGCCTGGGTTTGAATCAGATTCAGATTCAGATTCTTTATTCAGGACAGGTACATACATTGCAGATGAGTTACAAACAATAATGTTGGATTAAAGAAAGAGCTAGTACATACCATACCTAAAGCCACTAGCACGCATATAGCGTTTCGGGCAAATTTGATTGTTGCCGCCGAAGGCGGCTAGTTTATTGTGCACCCCATACTCATCCTGTGAGCGGTAGCGCATAAAGCATTACAGAGGGCACAAAAAGGTCTTTATCAGACCTCATCTTAGATTATTTACATAAACAATTTCATCTATCCTTCACACCTTATAGTTACAATGTCAGCTAGTTACAGAGAAAATGCTATTTCAAGAGCTACATATTTACAGTAAGTCATCATACATTAATGGTAGGTTTATCGCTAATACATAATAGTTTGACCAATGG
>WNGS01001312.1:47701911-47719411 GCA_020271785.1 Procambarus virginalis
AAACAAAAAACAGCCAACCTACTCATGAAAAACTCCCAGCAGTTGTGAGTCGTGTGTAAACCGCTTTTTATTCATAAACAGGGGGTTGGCGGGTGGATGGAATCACTTTTGGATCTTTGTTTGGAGGACGGCTGTTCGCTGACGACTTTTGTTCGAACCACAGCGCTGTAAATGCTTCACCCACGTACTACAAACACAAATAATCGCAAACAGAACCTAAACACCTAACCTAACTAGCAGCTAAATACGCATAATATGCTAATATATAATGAAATTAATTTATATTTGAGAAAATTCTGTTTTGAATGAACTGCAGTAAAAATTAAAGAATGCGTCTTTGGGGTCGACCGTCTAATAAAATGAACTTGGTGTGAGGACGGGTTGTGTGTAAACATTTTTCATTGATAAACAGGGGTTGGGCGGATGCATGGAATGGACTTTGGCCTTTGTTTATGAGGACGGGCTGCTGCCCCAACCCGTCCAGTGCAGCTCGCTGACTGGCGAGTAATGAGGTGGAAGACATAGACCGTGCGGGCCAAACAGTTGCTGCTCCTCGCACAATGCGGTATTGTCATCAGACCACTCCGCTCTCTCCTAACTCCTCAATTACCCTCTAATTTATAAAGTTAACGACCCATACAGCGGGAACAAAGCCGTTGCCAGGCTCTTAACTTTGCAGTACTGAATATCGTAAGGTTATGTCTCCATTACCAGTCTGTAGGAGGAAAATTTATTTGATTTTAATAATAATTATTATTACTCCAGTAATTCATATATTTATTACACTTGATAATTCTTACATTAAATTTGTTAATAAACAAATTGGGTTTATGAACCTATAAGGCTTAGCCTATAAGCAGTTGCGAAGCTTAATAACCTCTTTGATAAGACGCTAAAGGTTGCAAGAGATTGATGTTAAATATCGAAATCCTAGTGGATGAAGTCTAATCAGTATATTTGTATAGTTATCTTAATGTCTTAATGAGCTGCAAGTTGCAACAATGAACAAAGCTGCCTGCAATGTGCCCCATATTCAAGAAAAGCTTTCATCGCAACTTGCACGAGAGAATATTAGTTTGCGGATGTAAGAAGTGGCTGTGTGGTGAGCACTTGAAGATCAGCAGGGTGTACTAGTACGCGAGTGCTCGGCCATGGAGCCAGTTCACTACAGACGGTAAGGAAAATATATATAATTGAATAGGAGCCTGTAACAGTTGATCATGTGTTGAGAATGTGGAATTACTGTTAGAGCAAGCACCGATCATTGTGGAGTGGCTGCAAGAGAGAGAGAGAGAGAGAGGAGGGGGGGGGGGAGTCTGGCTGGCTGGACGTTAGAGCATGATCACCCAAAAGACATAGCTCAAGAGTATATATGACGAAGTCATTCTAATAGGGAGCATCCTTGAGGTGACGGCTACAGTGTGTATCAACCTGGACCAGGATTCAACAAACAAATACGCATTTTGTTATGAACCTGTACATATTTTTTTCTTTCTTTGGTGGCTTTCTGTTCATTTATTAAACATTGTACAAGCATGGAAATTTCCTAATCAAAGTTACAGTTGTTATAAACAGCATCCTAATGAATCGGAGCTTATAAATTGTTTAAGATATGTAAACAAAGCGCCAAAGATTGTGAACAGATATACAGATTCGTTAGCACTCGCTTAACTGCTTGATGAATCGATCACAGGGTACCTAGAGGCGACAACATTCACACATATATGATTGTATTGAAAGCGCTATTGTATTTTTTTGTAAATAAAATTCGATTTTTATTTATCAGAAATCGCATCAACTTTTCCAACTTTGTTATGACCGATTGTTTGCGATGGACATGTCAGCCTGCCAAGGCGAACTTAGATCTAGATGATAAATGCCCACGATTGTCTCAGAGCCTTAGCTTTAAGCTTGGTGCTGGGCTAAATTGGGAGGAATGAGGCACTGAGGGATTATTGGGACCACTCAGTAACCGCCTGAGGGACTGGTTGTGTACTGCTGTACACAATGTAATCACAAAAACATGATGTATCTTCAGAAAATATTGATGCCAGTAAGTCTGGCAGTTTTGGTATACGTTCTTTGAGCTCATCATGGCTTAGTTGGTAGTGCGTGTACCTGAGGGGAGTCCAGAGAGGCTGGTTCGATCCCTAGACATAGTGGAAGGAATGCAGTATTAAACAACTGCAATTCTTCCACTATGTCGTAGTTTTGATATCATATTTGCTTCGTTGTATTGGCTAATGCAGCACAGAAGCGCCCTCTACCATTTACTTCTCTGGGCAGGAGATTTAATCACCACGTTAACTACATATTACGATGCAAATTTTCTTTAATTTTGTAAAAAGTGTCCTTTCACTGTAAATTTATGGAGGAAATAATTCCGACTTTCATATCGTGCCGATAACCTAAAATCTATATTAAGGTGAATATATCCGGACGTTCATTAAAGGATTAATGTTGTTTTCACCAGCGCCACACGTGTGCAGGCAGACAGCCTTCTAAAGTAATATCCATTTACTACTCGTTGGTACACAGTCTCCCGGGCTTGGCGCCTTCTTTTGATAATTAGTTACTGCTTGTCTCTGAAACTTAACCACCTGTTTTTTATGGTATGAAATTTTATAGTAACTACACATAATCTGTTCACTGTAGATAATTTAGATAAAAGATATACAGTTTATTGTTTGCGGAAGGATAACACACTGAACAAACAGGTAGCCCATTGGGAGGAATGAGGCACTGAGGGATTATTGGGATTACTCAGTGACTGGCTGAGGACTGGTGTGAGGGACTGGTTAAGGGACTGTGTGCAGTGTAGTGAGCATCACTGACACCGCCTCGGGTCAAGAAGTTACAAGACACATGTTAATGGGTAATTATTATTATTTAGGTCAGTGATCTATGGTAGAGCGGAACAGTATTAACAACTAAACAACATGTCGACGCCCATTACTGGAGGCAAATAATCATTATCTTCCTGGTTTGGGATGTGAATTACCACAAATTGTTTGTATGGTGTTGCGTTATAAAATGACTAACATAATTCTAAGCACAATATTAATGCTGAATATATATATATATAATATATATATATATATATATATATAATATTATATATATATATATATATAGATATATATATATTATATGCAACAATGCAATTAAATGCAATAAAACAGAGACAAAAACACAAAATAAGTAAACAGATCAAACCACAAATACACCAGCCTGAAGGGCCGATAACAATACAACAGAAAGATCAAGCACATCGCATGACAGACACGGTATACAAAAATACAACACAAAATCACAATACAAAAGTACAATACAAAATACCCAAAACCCGAACCCAATAACGTAATCACAGGAACAGTACAAGGTAAAACAAGGCATCGGTCTCATTAATTACAAATGGAGAGGCACTAGCACATAAGGACAGGAAAACACATGAAATAAATCACATGCACGAAAAACAAAAAATGAAATACATAAAACATAGCACGAGCAACACAAGCCAGGCGAACCGATGCCCGACGCAGAACGGCAGCAGCTTCAGCCACGGGGGGTAAACGGGCCACACACAGCAGGAGGCGCCGCAGCTGCCCTATCACCCAGCACAGCCATGACACAAGGCGATGGCGCAGGGCCAGGCGCAGCAGCAGCAGGAGACGATGAAGAAGAGGACGGCGACGACTCGCAGAGAACGCCCGGAAGATCCACGGGAACAGCTGGGACAATGACAATAGCAGGAAGACCGTCCGACGACACAGGAATATCCGGAGGCGCGCCAGACGATGCAGGGGGAGCTGCATCAGCGAACGGGACGCCCACATCCTCCTCCACAGGGAGTGGTGGAAAATCCTCGTCCTGGAACAGGTTCACAGGAGCAACCACAGCCTCAGAGCACCCGGCAGCCTGATGCCCCAACATGCCACACCGGAAACATGTACGGGGTTGCCAAGCATAATACACCCGGATGTAGTACCCCATAAGCCGGACTGAAGACGGAATGTCCGACCGCAGGCTCATCCCTAGGGTACGAATGTTCGTCCACATACCCGCATACCTCACCGATGATAGCGTGTTCACCTGCACACTGACGACAGCTCCAAACCTCTGGAAGTAACGCCGGAGTAGATCCTCGGGAAACTCCAGGGGCGCCCCATGCACACTGACATACGTCAGGGCACTACTACAGTCCGTAATGGATACAGAGCCGGCACCACCCGGCATCGGCAATGAACGCCCCTCGTATCGTCGGAGGAAGTCATGGTATTCCTCCTCCCCAACAAACTTGATAACAACACGGTGAGCAGTCGCAGTCTCAACACCGTAGATGGCAATTACCGGGACATGGAGCATGTCACACATAACCAGCTCTACTTCAGGGTACCCAGCACTGCCAGTTAACTCCAGGCCCACGGAGTTCACCCTCATAACGGGGTAGATGGCCTCCGATCGCAAGCGTGCCACGTCAACACTTAGCTAGGCAGCAACAGCAGGGAGGGCAGAGACGCCCACACCCCCTGGCGACCAAAGCGCCAAACAACCCCAACAACCGGAGAGGGCAGGCAACACGTCCACGGCTGATTGATGATTGATAAAGATTAAACCACCCAAGAGGTGGCATGGGTATGAATAGCCCGTAAGTGGTACAATTTTTTGTTCAGTAATTATTTTCAGTATTCTGAGGTTGCATTTAATCATCAAGCTGTTATTGCGGGGAAGGATACTGCTTGACAGTCCCCCCACGGCTGCTCGATTGATTGATAAAGATTAAGCCACCCAAGAGATGGCACGGGCATGAATAGCCCGTAAGTGATGGCCCTTTTGAGCCATTACCAGTATCAAGAGATGATACTGGAGATCTGTGGAGGCGCAACTGCACCCTACGTGACGGGAGATGACTCCCGGACCAAATGGTGACCAAATGATGCACGGCTGCTCGGGCGCCTATTATATATATACTGGTGATGGTGAGGTGGTGATTGCCTAAGAGTAGATAATAGAATGTAGACCTGAACATATACTGTATGCATGTTCTTTGTTCTTCGGATTAGAATTTGTCTCTTGCAAAGTTACATTAAGAAAGGCTTTAGTGTATAATAATTCCCGGTATCGGGGCCAGGAAGCCGCTACTTAGCCTTATCTAGGTCCCACAGGAGTGTCCAGGTCTACTGCTGACTTCTCCCAGAATACAGTCCACCTCATTTTCCTAATTCCTGGCTACCTATTTATTTAACTGCTTGGTGATCAGAGGCATCGGACAAAAGTTAACCTGCCCAACCGTTTCTGTTTTGACCAGGGGATTGAGTCAAGGTCCCTCGATTGTGCGGCAAGGCCATAGACAACTATTCTATAGAACCATAAGCTGATGACTGTGTATTTATGTGTTACTTATTTCATCATCCTTCTTTTGTAGACCAAATCTTTGTGGGGTTTTCAAAACCGCGGAAGAAAACAACATTTTGCTTCGTAATGGATGGTTGAGTAAAATGTACCTGTGGTCGTACGTTAGCTGGTTTCCAGTATAAAGAAAATTGGAAACTCTTCACATATTTTTAAATCATTACGCTCAAAATTGGTAGAGAAGTATTTTCTTCCATTTTCCCTGACGATGGTTACAATAAAGGCTAGATTGTTTCTAATAAAAAAAAACATTAGCTGGATTGTATTTTTAGGTCATAAACAGAAAGTTTGAAAATAATATTTTGCGTATATCCTTTCATTTACATACAGATGCATTCAATCACGTGTGTTTTGCATTTACATACAAATTGAGTCATTACTTATGTACTCATTACCTGGAAATTTTATGTTTTTCTGAACACTTGGTTAATAAATGTTACATTACAGGAAATTACCACCCAGTATTAGACTGCGAAGCTCCGTGCAAGTGGTGGGCACGAAGCGATCACAGGCGTTTAATTTCGGAACGAGTGTTGAGATGATGGTGGTAGTTGTGGTGGTGGTGTTGGTGGTGTTGATGGTGTTGGTGGTGGTGTTGATGGTGTTGGTGGTGGTGTTGATGGTGTTGTTGTTGGTATTGTTGGTGGTATTGTTGGTGGTGGTGTTGGTGGTGTTGTTGGTGGTGGTGTTGGTGGTGTTGTTGGTGGTGTTGGTGGTGTTGTTGTTGGTATTGTTGGTGGTGTTGTTGGTGGTAGTGGTGATGTTGGTGTTAATGGTGAGGATGAGGTTGGAGTTAATGGTCGGGGGTGGGATGGGTCTTGCTGATGGTGGGAGTGTCCCACCACTGTTGATGGCTTGTGGTGTTGAAGTAATAGAAGGTGAATGTGATGGTGGAGTGGCTTATTGCTGTGGTGGTGGGGTAGGGGGATATGATTGTAGTGATGGTTGCTGTGGTGGTGTGTGTGGTGTATTGATGTTGTCGTGAGGTAGAGAAATGATGATTGTGGTTACTGTGGCGATTGTGGGGGTTGATGTTGTTATGGGTATGGCGTTGGTGAATGTAAGGGGTTGCTGTGGTGGTGAAAATAGTGGATGTTGTGATGATGATAATGATGATGATGATGGTGGTGGTTGCTGTGATAATGGTGGTGTCCGATGGCTTCATTGTTGTGTGTGGCTGTGTATAGGAGCGCTGGCTGCTCCGGATATGAAGCCATCCCGTCGCCCGCATCTACCGTTTACTGCTGCTCTGAATTCCTAAACTGAGCCCAAATGAAAGCCATAGAAGGCTGCTGATTGCGGCGACCTATTGATTCACCCTTAATCTCACCGTGTCTTTCGCCTCAGCTCGATATGGTTCTGAGCGACGAAGCCTTCATCACCTGTCACCTCCCGCGGGACACAGGGCAGTAGCCGCATATGGAACTTATCTCGGGGTTCATCTGGCATCCATTACAGCTAACAAATATGGCATGTACAGTGACTGCAGGCAGAAATATAACGGGATCACATAGAAATGGGGAGCCGTAACAATTCCTTCTGAATGAACGAACCAAACATCGCTAACTAAGAAATCAGGGTATGGTATAATTCTCGTGAAATAGTGCTGGGCATTGCAGTACTGGTTGGGGTATTTTTGGCTACTGTTTGTTGGAACATATGAACAAATTATGAATGAATTGAGGCTCTTAATAAACTGTAATATAATGACTAACTGAAACCTGTCGACAGGACAAATATAATAACAGAATGACAGGATTAATGTATTAAAACAATGCGTGAATTTTAATTGACATTTCCTGGCAGGAAAAGAACCACCAGGAAATGTTTCTTGCGAGAGAGTTTCCTTAGAAGCATCAACCGCTTGCATGCATCTGAAATAGAGCATTAAGGAAGGTAAACACGACATCTCTAGGCAGCGACCTGTTAGGACGGAGAGGTTGGTGGTGGTGATGCTGTGTTCTGAGAGGTCTCCTGGTGGACGCTGGTCGAGCCAGCCAGTAACCATGCTGGTTCAGCACCACTACAGCCAACATAGTCAGCACCACTACAGCCAACATAGTCAGCACCACTACAGCCAACATGGTCAGCACCACTACAGCCAACATGGTCAGCACCACTACAGCCAACATGGTCAGCACCACTACAGCCAACATGGTCAGCACCACTACAGCCAACATAGTCAGCACCACTACAGCCAACATAGTCAGCACCACTACAGCCAACATAGTCAGCACCACTACAGCCAACATGGTCAGCACCACTACACCCAACATAGTCAGCACCACTGCAGCCAACATAGTCAGCACCACTGCAGCCAACATAGTCAGCACCACTACAGCCAACATGGTCAGCACCACTACAGCCAACATAGTCAGCACCACTACAGCCACATAGTCAGCACCACTACAGCCAACATGGTCAGCACCACTATACCCAACATAGTCAGCACCACTACACCCAACATAGTCAGCACCACTACACCCAACATAGTCAGCACCACTACACCCAACATGGTCAGCACCACTACACCCAACATGGTCAGCACCACTACACCCAACATGGTCAGCACCACTACACCCAACATAGTCAGCACCACTACAGCCAACATAGTCAGCACCACTACACCCAACATAGTCAGCACCACTACAGCCAACATAGTCAGCACCACTACAGCCAACATAGTCAGCACCACTACACCCAACATAGTCAGCACCACTACAGCCAACATAGTCAGCACCACTACACCCAACATAGTCAGCACCACTACAGCCAACATAGTCAGCACCACTACACCCAACATAGTCAGCACCACTACACCCAACATAGTCAGCACCACTACAGCCAACATAGTCAGCACCACTACACCCAACATAGTCAGCACCACTACACCCAACATAGTCAGCACCACTACACCCAACATAGTCAGCACCACTACAGCCAACATAGTCAGCACCACTACAGCCAACATAGTCAGCACCACTACAGCCAACATAGTCAGCACCACTACACCCAACATAGTCAGCACCACTACACCCAACATAGTCAGCACCACTACAGCCAACATAGTCAGCACCACTACAGCCAACATAGTCAGCACCACTACAGCCAACATAGTCAGCACCACTACACCCAACATAGTCAGCACCACTACACCCAACATAGTCAGCACCACTACAGCCAACATAGTCAGCACCACTACAGCCAACATAGTCAGCACCACTACAGCCAACATAGTCAGCACCACTACAGCCAACATAGTCAGCACCACTACAGCCAACATAGTCAGCACCACTACACCCAACATAGTCAGCACCACTACACCCAACATAGTCAGCACCACTACACCCAACATAGTCAGCACCACTACACCCAACATAGTCAGCACCACTACAGCCAACATGGTCAGCACCACTACACCCAACATAGTCAGCACCACTACACCCAACATAGTCAGCACCACTACAGCCAACATAGTCAGCACCACTACACCCAACATAGTCAGCACCACTACACCCAACATAGTCAGCACCACTACACCCANTGCTTGATGAAACCTGGCCCCTGGTTGATGGTCTAACTCTAATCAGACGGGAAGTGTTTGCTTTCAGATGGCAGACAGGTATAGATCTGGTCATAATCTGAGATCAATCGTGTTTCGTTTTTAACTTGTATTAATAAACCCAACAATTTTCAACACTCACCTTCCTGCACGGTAGTCTCAATTTAAGTTGTATAACAAAAAAAATCACAAGAATGCTTTAAATAATACTTGAGTATGTAATTACATAAAGTTTTTTGCCAAGATGTATTAAGATTTCTCGGATTATCCATCGGTTATGAGTCCTGTTACATATTGTATATATATAGATGGAACTGAGATGAATAGGGATAATTCAAGCGCTCGCACACGTTCCTTAATAAACATTCTGGGGATCTCATAAGCCACAGTGCGGGCTCCAGGCGTCTCACGTCGCCACTGGCTCTAACACCGTATCCCTCGTATACCTCCGCTCTCCCTAGGCCACTCTCCCTCTCTCTCTCTGAGGTGAGAGACTCGAACCGCTGATCTCAAGGTGTGAAGCGGTAGCTCTTCCAGTTGAGCTATCAGGAGAGGCCCGATAGGAAAGATTTCAGAGCTGCCACTGCTGCCGCTGCCACCATTGTAACACCTCCAGATTGTACCCTCCTTGTAACCCCCCACTTAAACCCCAGCTTAACACCGTTTATCAAGCTCACTTTGACCCTCGCTGAACTCACCAGCTCTAATGTTAAACTGAATTATTTAAAAAGGGAAAAATTCAACCTATATGTTATTTACTTAAATTAATAATGCTTAACTACGGCTGCCACCCCCCCACCCCTGTCTTAATGTGCCTGTCTTTATTGATCTCCCGGTGCGGACAAAGACCAATAATTAGTCTGAGAGGACTTAGGAACCTTGGAAATTACTGCTTGGGAATTATTTATAGAAATTCTTTTCTTTACTAATTGAGGAATCAGGGGACGTCTTTGAATGATGATTAAATGGGGGGAAACACAGGGAACTTCTAAACTCAGCATGTAAAAGAGAAAACTAAATGACTCAGACTTGAAATAAGGGGAATTAAGCTAACACTCCAAATAATCAATAATGAAACTTTATTCAATTAAAATGACACGAAAAGATATCCTAACTCTTAAGACATCCTATGAGGCAAATAAAGGGTGCAATTACAGATGTACCAAAACTCAGTCACACATTACCTTATCCTGCAGTTACCAGCCACAGATGTTGACGGCTTCACCCAGGTCCCCTGGACCTGTCCAAGTCACCTCTCAATACACACTCACTAAATTTTCCTTTGACTCCTCCAAGGAGGCCTATGATTTTCCCCACTAGCTTCACTCTGGGCTAGGAGCGCCTATCAATCCAAGCCAAAAGTTTCAAAACCCGATGCCCTGGTCCCTTGGCCAATGGGTGCCAGACACTACCCTAGTGGACCCCGCCTCTCAGGTTTTAGACCAATCACTTGAGCCCCCAGGCATAGTACCTTGGCACTGCTAACCAATGAAACAAAAGCTCTTGTTCATGGCCAATGAAATGCCTGGCAACTGCCCAGAGGAGATTTTCTCACGGAATCTTGGAAATAAATAGTTACAACCAGATTCTTGAGACAAAGCCTAATCTACCAGCTACCTAAGAGAAATTTGAGAATATGGTTTTATGGTACTGAGTTTTATTAGCCCCAACTTGTTCATGGCTATAGAAGAGACAATGGAGAGGGGAAAGAATGGGGGTAGAGAGGGAAAATGAATGGGGGTGGAGTGGGGGAAAAGTGGGCAGGGAGAGGGCCAAGTGGGTGGGGCCGGCCAGCCACCAACGTCTCTTGACTTAGACAAATGGGTGGAGGGGGAGGGGGGGAAGGAGGGAAACTCAGGACCGCTTCCAGCATGCCGTTGCACGGGTACCTTAATCACTAGACCGCACTGATTGTACAAAAGTCTTGCTAGTCGTGAGAATATTTATCCAAGATCCAACAGCGCTCGGATAGATATTTCACCGACTCACCTCACTTGGTGGGGCCACGTGAGCAACACAAATGCAAATAAGCTTGAATGGTTCCCAAGCCAATATGCAACTGAAAACTCCACACCCCAGAAGGATTCGAACCCAGACAGCCAGGAGCACTATGCATCTTGGTGTACCTGGTACCTTATCCACTAGACCACACTGACTGTACAAAAATCTTGGTAGTCGAGAGACTATTTATCCAAGATCGGACAGCACTCGGTGGTCAACCTGGGCATAGATATTTCATCGAATCACCTCACTTAGTGGAGTTGCAATTGGTAATATATATATATATATATATATATATATATATATATATATATATATATGTATATATATATATATATATATATAAATATATATATAAATAATATATATATATATTATATATATATATATATATAAATATATATATAAATATATATATATATATATATATATATATATATATATATATAAATATATATATAAATAATATATATATATATATATATATATATATATAAATATATATATATATATATATATATATATATATATATATATATATATAAATATATATATATATATATATATATATATATATATATATATATATATATATATATATATATACATTATTAAATATGACCGAAAAAGTAAGATTAATAATTCTAACACGAATTTTCTCGATTTTCCTTATGTTTCTTTTTAGTGGTGACGGTAAATGAAAAATCAATTCTCCAAAATTCATTTTTATTTCTAGTCTGACGCGACACTTGAGCGCGTTTCGTAAAACTTATTACATTTTCAAAGACTTTAGTTTATCCACACACAACTTATGCCTGAAACAGCATTGGGTCTTATACCTGCATTTGGATGAGGTGATGTAATACAATAGTGGGGTGAAAAACAAACTTTCAACAAAACACAGAACACGGAACAATGGGTATAGATTTGCAGAAGTTGGGTAAAGATAGAACCGCAGAAGGCCTATTGGCCCATATTTCTTGATGTTTCTATATTGGAGCGGAGTCTTGAAGTGGGTAGAATATAGTTGTGCATTAATTGGCTGTTGATTGCTGGTGTTGACTTCTTGATGTGTAGTGCCTCGCAGATGTCAAGCCGCCTGCTGTCGCTGTATCTATCAATGATTTCTGTGTTGTTTGCTAAGATTTCTCTGGTGATGGTTTGGTTGTGGGAAGAGAATATATGTTCCTTAATGGAGCCCTGTTGCTTATGCATCGTTAAACGCCTGGAAAGAGATGTTGTTGTCTTGCCTATATACTGAGTTTTTTGAGGCTTACAGTCCCCAAGAAGGCATTTGAAGGCATAGACGACGTTTGTCTCTTTTAGAGCGTTCTGCTCCGTGTCTGGAGAGTTTCTCATGAGTAGGCTGGCCGTTTTTTTGGTTTTGTAGTAAATCGTTAGTTGTATCTTCTGATTTATACATTTGTATAGTACTTATAGCACATAAGTACTATACAAAATCTCGGATAGCGTGAATTAGGCCTAGGAAGGTTAGGTTAGGATAGTTTAGTTTGCCTTTGCAACACAAGTTGAAAATCGTTTTTCAGTTTATCCAAATTCAATAGTACCAATTTCTACTTTCTAATGCGTTGCACGTCGGTATATGTACTATGGACCTCAGCCTTCGTATATGTACTATAAAAACAGGAGGATGTACTGTCTGCATTTGAACCTGAGTATGGAGTCTGCCTCCACCACATCACTTCCTAATGCATATTTGTTAACTACTCTGTGTGTGTGAGAGGGCAAAACTTGAATGCTCTCCAAGCACATATATGACTTTGACTCTAGGAACTCTCAGAGGATTTGCCCGAAAAGCTATATGGGTGCTAGTGGCTTTAGGTATGGTATGTACTAGCTCTTTCTTTAATCCAACATTATGTTTGTAACTCATCTGCAATGTATGTACCTGTCCTGAATAAAGAATCTGAATCTGAATCTGATTCAAACCCAGGCCGCCAGGGGTCACCCTATCAACAGCACGGGTACTCTGACCACTGCGCAGCGATCATCTACTTACACAAAATTCGTTACAATATCTATATATTTGCATAGATTCTTATACATTGACGATAGGTCTGTTGGTAATACAAAAATCTATTCGATCTATTCAATACCTCAAAGAGTACGTTCAACATTGTCTTTATTTACTGCAAGCGTAGCAAGGGCGTTAACTTATCATGTTGGTGTAGTCCAATGTGAGAGGGAATCCATGGTATCTTGACTTTCATGAAGGCTAACATCCATGATGTGTTTTCCATAGCGTTTTAAGCAGTGTTTAAGTGCATCATAGTATTATTTTTTTAAGAGAGAGAGAGAGAGAGAGCGAGCGGAAGAAAGGGAGATGTAGGCGGTGAGGGGAGGAGAGAGCAATAAAAAGTAGATAGGGTGGGAGAAGGAGAAATGAGAGGGGAATGATGGGAGATAAGGGGAGGATGTAAATGGAAGAAAGGAAGAGTGGAGAGAAAGTAAAGAGGGTTGTGAGTGGGACGAGAGTGAGAGAAGGGAAGAGGGAAGGGATTGAAAGATCTGAATACAGTCGAGTAATCCCTATCTAGTTAGATGGGGCTTAGTAACTAAGATGGTTACCCCCAACCCCCCATCTTAGAATTAGCCCCCTTGTTCATTTACTGCTGTAACCCATGGAGAGCATCCGTTTTCTGCGACAGCGAATGGCGTCAGAACGTTAGAGAAAACGAAATTCTTTAGGTAAAACTGTGTTATATCAGTTAAGGAGCAATATTGCCACCCACATCTTAGTAAAATAAAGTAAATTTTATTAAGGAAAGCACATATATAGTTGCTTTACAAACATAATGTTGGATTTGTAGATAGAGCTAGTACGTAAAATACCTAAAGCCACTAGTACGTATTGCATTTCGGGCAAAGACCGAACAAACAAGGACTTAACAAATACGTAATAATAATATTTGTATAGCAAATTGTGAGAAAATAAGGATTATTCATTAACCAACTCGTAGTATAATTGACTTCGTTCTCGACTCACAATTAGGGATCCCGGGTTTAATTTCCGGGCGGGACTAAAATGGTTGGGCTCGTTTCGCTTCACCTAATGCCTCTGTTCACCTAGCAGTAAAAAGGTACCCAGGAGTTAGTCAACTGTTATGGAATTGCATTCAGTAACCCATCCTCAGACCAATTCTATTCCAGCCAGCGGTCGACCCCAAAGACGCATTCATCAATTTGAACATCCTGTTCATTCAAAACAGGAATTTTCCCATATAAATTTATATTATAATATATTAGCTTATTGTGCATATATAGGCATAGGTTAGGTGTTTTAAGTTCTGTTGCCGATTATTTGTAGTACGTGGTGAAGCATTTATAGAATTGTGGTTTCAACAGAGGACCTGAGCGAAGTACTTGTTCTGGAAGTGTTCGGACGTCATCAGTTGTGAGTCGTGTGTAAACAGCTTTTCATTCATTAACAAGGGGTTTGGCGGCTGGAAGGAGCTTGGATCTTTGTATGCGAGGACGCAGCCTGTCCTCCAAACAGAGACCCAAAAGTGTTTCCATGCACCCGCCAAACCCTGTTTTGAATGAAAAGCGGTTTACATACGACTCACAACTGATGACGTTTGAACACTTCCGGAATATATATATATATATATATATATATATATATATATATATATATATATATATATATATATATATTTATATATATATATATATATATATATATATGGCCTGGAGTGGCCTGGTGAGGCCACTCCAGACCGACAACCAGAGCGCAACTCCATAGTCTCCAGAGACTGATGGATGCCTACTACTATATATATATATATATATATATATATATATATATATATATATATATATATATATATATATATATATATATACATATATACATACACATTCATATCTAATCACCCACACAAATACGCACGTCAATAATATTTGTATCACAAGTGATCAACAAGAGGCTCACAACAGTCACTATACAAGGCACTTTACATCTATAGTGAGTCACACAGTTACTAGTCTTGTTGCACACCCACCCAACTGGGCGGCAGCTTTACAGTCATGTGCATGCTTTACCTATAGTAAGCAAATTTTGGATAGTTCGCTAAGATTTCGGGCAGCACATCATTATGAATGAAATACTTGCACATTTCTTGGACACTATTGATGGTGTTATCTCTAAATTCCGCGATTTTTTCACATTCCATTGTATAATGACGCAAAGTATGCGAATAGTTCTGCTGACAGAGTTTACATTTAGTCAAATCTACATCAGCAGATGTTACAAACTCCCAGAGGTGCTTGTAGCCGGTTCCTAAGCCTAGCAGTGGTAACATCTAAAAGTCTGCTAACATTATTGGATGACCCATAGACGTGCGGTTCTTCCTGCATAATAGAATGATGATAGATGGAGTAACTGGTGTGAATTTCACTTTGTCTCACGTCTCCGAAATTTAGTTGATGTTCCTGGGATATTGCTGCCCTCAGGCTGCTCAAAGGCAGTCCAAGTTGGTAATCAATTCTCTCTTTACGAGCAAAAGTCTTGGCTAACTCATCAGTTCTATCATGCATTCGGAGACCAATATGGGAAGGAATCCACAGGAGACAAACTCTGACTCCATCATTGATTATTTCACTATATCTGTGTCTAGCTTCAGAAGCGGGCTTTGTTTTCAACATCTGCATTTTCAATCATTGATGTGACAGTCTTTTCCATTATGGGGCTATCCCAGTGGGCCTGCTTGTGGTCTTTTGGGACTTGTGGTCGGGGTAGAGGGTGTGCAATGGTTTCCCCATTGTCTGGTTGCTTCGATGAACGTTTGATCATGAGTTCCCACTCTGTTTCTCATACGCTGTGGTAGGATCTGTCCTACTAATTTGTTGGCTGCTGTACATGAGGATAAGAATGCTGCAAGTGCTACCTCAGTTGCCTTTCGTATGCCTATCCCCCCCAAATCTCACTGGTAGTGTTGTTTGGTCCCACTGACTGTCATCTAAATCTAGGTTGAGCGCCTTCTTGAATATTGACCTGAGGCGCTCTTCATATTGATTTAGAAGTGGGTTGCCAAAAGTGGGTGCACACCTTAAAAAGTATGTTAGCCTGGGCAAGTTAAGGCACTTTGTGAGAAGGTAGAGGGCATCATAGGAGTCCAAGTCCCCTATTCTCGCTTCCATCCTCTTTAGGTCGTTAAACTTTTCGTCAAGGACTGCAGCAATGGCATTGGGGCCCAGAGGTGCTCCAAGTAATGTGCTGTCGGTGGGCTTAATGACTGAGGCTTCTGGTAAAACTGATTTCACTGCTCTTATGATTACCTCACTGGATGCAATAATGTTGCACTTGGAGGGATTAAGAACGAGATCCATGGCCTCCCCCCATGTCTTCACCAGCTGCAGGTCTTCCAGCAGGGAGTCTTGTGTGCCTGCCAGAGTGCCATCATCCAGGAACCTGATGTTGAGCTCACTGGACAGTCTGGTTGTAATTTCTCGAACCGCTATGCGAAAGAGGAAGGGTGCAAGTGGGTCTCCACTCTTGTTGAATTCCCTCTGCTGAGATGACTTTCGTGTTCGCCCAACAGGAGGGTTGAGTCTTTGTTGTAGCCTGCTGGCACAAACGGGAGAATGCTTGAGCAATGTTCCTGGACTGCGGTGAGGACTACTTCCTTTTGACCGAGTTGAAGCGTTTTTGAAATCTAATTTTACTACGCCTATATATATCTATATATATATATATTATATAATATATATATATATATATATATATATATAATATATATATATATATATATATATATATATATATATATAATATATATATATAATATATATATATATATTATATATAATATATATGAAAATCTCTGGTGGTTGGCACACTAGACACGACGAAGTCAACGACATCATTAAAAGAAGCCTTGCCTCTGCCCAGTGTCCAGCGGAGAAGAGCCCCCCGCAACCTTCTGAACCGTGACTCTGTTAGCTTTGCCGGCCGACCAGACGGAATCACACTGCGTCCGTGGAAGGGTGGCAGACAGTTGGCATGGGACTATACTTGCGTATCCACCCTGGCAGCCACATAATCAACCTCTCTGCCGGCACAGCAGGAGCCGCGGCGACACACAGAGAAAGAGACAAGTCAGCCAAGTACAGGCAATTAGATCATCGGTACAACTTTCGTTCCAATAGGGTCTGAGACCCTAGCCCATGGGGAGAGAGTGCAAGAAGGTTTCTAAAGGATCTTGGTTCCAAGCTCATTGACACCACAAGAGACCCTAGAGCGGCAAGTTTTCTCTTTCAGCGCCTCAGTGTCGCGATCCAGAGGGGGAATGCTCGCTGCATCCTCGGTTCCTGCCCAACGTCGGAGGAGTTCGAGGAAATCTACACCTCTAGGAGCGAACTATTTTTGTGTCCTCTTAATGTTCATTTTTTGTATACAATCAGATATGTAACTGTATACCATGCTTAATAAAGTGTACACCATAAAAGGGGGGTGGTAGGAGAAGCGAACACCCTTATGTATTCAGAGTTAAATGACAAGTT
>WNGS01001312.1:47721911-47728533 GCA_020271785.1 Procambarus virginalis
AAACTAAATTGAAAAAATATTAAAAAAAGAGCATTTTTACTGTGTAATTACACTTAATATACAGTTTTAAAGTGAAATGTCAATAGTTGAAAACGTACGATAAAAAAGAAATCTACTTTAACAAAATAGGTCAAGAGTTTCCATGCATAAAGTGGTATAAATTCACTCGAAGATAATCTGTGCTAAGCTTAGGTGGAGTTTAGAGTATTGCAAAACAATTGGTCACGTGCATCTACCAAACAGACGGTCAGTGTATCTACCAAACAGACGGTCAGTGCATCTTTCAAACAGACGGCCAGTGTATCTACCAAACAGACGGTCAGTGCATCTTTCAAACAGACGGCCAGTGTATCTACCAAACAGACGGTCAGTGTATCTACCAAACAGACGGACAGTGTATCTACCAAACAGACGGTCAGTGTATCTACCAAACAGACGGTCAGTGTATCTACCAAACAGACGGACAGTGTATCTACCAAACAGACGGTCAGTGTATCTACCAAACAGACGGTCAGTGTATCTACCAAACAGACGGTCAGTGTATCTACCAACAGACGGTCAGTGTATCTACCAAACAGACGGTCAGTGTATCTACCAAACAGACGGTCAGTGTATCTACCAAACAGACGGTCAGTGTATCTACCAAACAGACGGCCAGTGTATCTACCAAACAGACGGCCAGTGTATCTACCAAACAGACGGCCAGTGTATCTACCAAACAGACGGTCAGTGTATCTACCTTCTTGAGAGGTTATCTTGAGATGATTTCGGGGCTTAGCGTCCCCGACGGTCAGTGTATTTGACAAACATGGGTATTTACACATTTACAAGACTCCTGAAGGAGGTATCTCGCCACTCCGGTAGTCTCTCTCTCTCTCTCGGTCTTCTGGATAACTCTCGTTATCCAGGAGACCGTCACTCTCGTTATCCAGGCTGTTGCCCTTCTTCAGCTCGACTATATAATTCAATACTGTCCAGTAGTGGTCACTGGACTCCAAATGGATCTTCTTATCCAAATATCTACTCCATTTTAAGTCAATACTAAATGTAGCATTGGCAGTATTGTGGTCGTTAGTAAATACCTAACTGTAGTGTCCATTCAATTTGATCTACACAGTTCGTCTCCACTATGGGGATCTTTCATAAGCTTGTACACTTTTCTGTGATTAATATCATAGAGTTACGGGTGCTCAGATCTCGCATCATTTAACACCACTGTTGCGTTCTCTAGGGCTTTAAGACTGTTCCCTTCACCGTGTTCTTGTGCCTACATGTTCCTCTCTGTGCTACCTGCTCTTAGTCTAAGGGTTCTGTTTACTGCTGTCCTCAAGGTCTCTGTATTTACCAAGTATGGTAAATACAGAGACCTTGAGGTCAACAGTGCCAGGTTAGTTAACCACCTTTGTCACGGGTGTTTCTTCAGACCTGTTGTCTGTTTTTCTGAGGGTGTGTGTGCGCGCGCGTGAGCGTGTACACACGCACTTGTTTCCGTGTGCGTGTGTACACGCTAGTTTCATTCAAAACAAGCCAGTGGTCGTTCTCACTCCCTTGGGACCGAATGGGGGTGAAAAACATGTTTTTCTTGCAGGTCTGAGAACATTAAATCCTTCACATAATTATTCCCACTCTGCTGACACCCTCACCGTAACCAGTTCTCATCTGTAGCCAAGCGAAGGTTCATGAACTGTATTACTCTCGTGTAGTTTATGTCGAAATGGATCTATGAGCATATACATGTAATGTGTCTCAATAATACATTTGGTTGTAAACTGTAGCGAGGAGGCCTTACGTGCAGAGCGACTTGACGCTGCTATACAGTAATCGATGAACAAATCCACAAGTCATGACTAGAATTCGAACCTACGTCCGAGAGCATCCCAGACGCTGCCTTAATTAATCGACTGAGCTACGACATGGTCAAACGAGTTGAAACCAGAAGCTCTACTGAACTTACTTGGATCCTGCAGCCTCTCCGAGACACAAACCAGGGTTTTACACAACTCCCCCATGCATTCGAACTATGTCAATAGGCCGTTCTACCTCTTCGCCCTTACTTCATTACACACAGAAATCACAATAGCGTGATGCATCAAATGAACAAATCCACAAGGGAATGAACAAATGAACAAATCCACAAGGGGATGAACAAATGAACAAATCCACAAGGGGATGAACAAATGAACAAATCCACAAGGGGATGAACAAATGAACAAATCCACAAATCCCTTGTGGATTTGTTCATTTGATGCATCACGCTATTGTGATTTCTGTGTACAGTAATCGTTTCCTGAATGAGCAACATGTGTATCTGTAGGAAACCTTCCTTGGATATATGTGAACGTCGTCGGCATCAGTGGCGCGGATATACAAGTATGTGATAGTCTTAAGTGTTACCAAGTTCAAACTCTGTAGAACGCTGCAGCTTAAGACCTCTGCTGCCCTAATTGTAATTATTTTCATCACCACATTTTGTCTCCTGGGCTCCACTTGTGCGGTAACGCTTTCCCATTTTGTTGTTCATATCTGCTTTTTAATTTATAGATTTCCGTAAACCGCCGTTATTTCTCCTCGGCAGCTACGGTGTGCTTGCCAACTGTCATTGGACTTAAGAATTGTTTCTATCATAGCGCTCATCCGTACATGTGCCATCGTTCCGCTACTGTTCAACCATGTATTCCATCGATTCCTCTGAGTATTTTATTTATCTCGACCATGTCCCTCTATTTCGCTTATTTTCCAGGAAAGTTAAATTTAGCTCCTTCACACTTTCCGGGAAGCTCAATTCTCTTAAGCAAAAATGACATTAGTGACATTTTTAATACAATAGAGCAATTTACGTTGAATTCAGTGGACTCTTCAATTTACAATACCGAATTTATAATTTCTATTCACCTTCAAATACCCAAATATTCTCATTTAGCATTGCAAGACTGGCTGCCGTAGCAGAGTAACGATGCCTCAGGCTGAGGGCCACATGGCGCCTCACGTGGCTCATGCAACTCGTCTGCCAATAATATAGTCGATATTGATTAAATATTCAGACGACAAATGTTTTCTTGGATTATTGGATTACCATCTTTGTGGTTGTGTGTGAGTGGCTTATCCTATTGGGAGGCAACTCTTGCGTGACAGTGTAGACGTTGGGCGGTAGAGCGACGGTCTCACTTCATGCAGATCGGCGTTCAATCCCCGACCTTCCAAGTGGTTGGGCACCATTCCTTCCCCTCCCTGCCCCATCCCAAATCCTTATCCTGACCCCTTCCCAGTGCTATATAGTCATAATGACTTGGCGCTTCTCCTGATAATTCCTTTCCTTTGGCTTGATGTTTTATAAGAACATAAGAACAAGGTAACTGCAGAAGGCCTATTGGCCCATACGAGGCAGCTCCTATCTATAACCACCCAATCCCACTCACAAACATGATTATGATTGAGGTTTTATTCGCTGTGCTAAGATTGAGGTTCGATTTGCTGTAATATAATATTAAACTGAAAGCTTAGCTTTCTGTGTCATTATCCTAATTTGTTGTCAAGTTGTAACCTCGACGTGCTATGTTAAGCTGTAGGGTTTACTTGCTATGTTACATTAATATGATGAGTTGTCTTTGCTTAATGTATGTTATTTATATGTAGGAGTTGGACTTGCTGTGTTTTCATTTAAAATAGGAGCTAGATTTACTCACTTAACATTCTAAAACAGAATACTGACATCTTCAATTACCACGTTAGAACATAAGTATTATCTTTGGTACGGGACCATATTTTGTTAGATTTTTGCTTCTTGTCACAAAGTGCAGAGTATTCAAGTACGATGGAATACCGAGTACTGAATCTCACTACGCTATAAAAGAGACACAAAAGGGTAGATATGATTACGACATTTAAGATCCTAAAAGATATTGCGGAAGTAGATAAGGGCAAAATGTCTAATAGGGGTCAATAGTTATTGTTGTTGTTTTAGATTTAGTAACTCATTCAAATCTAACGAAATGTCCATGTAGCACGGTATATGGTGAGCCCGTAAGTGATAAGAGTCAAAGGTTAGAGAACTGTCAGTACTATACCAGCTGGGCCTGTGGGTGTGGTGGGTGTAGTGAACCATTCCTAGCACTACACTAGCTAGGCCTGTGGGTGTAGTGAAGCAGCCCGCTACACCAGAGGGGTCGATCGTGGTCACGCATCATTAGCATGAACCGACCCCACCACGCATATACATGACCAAGTCTGTATGCTAATATATGAGAGGCTCAGCCCTGAAGGATGCTTTATTTTTTTAAGACGGCCGGTGGGAAATAAAATGTTGATGCGATTTTGTTTTGGCAAGAAACCCCATGTGATGGTGGCTTCACTCAGCCAGAGACGACCTGTGTGTACCTTAACACTCAGCCAGAGACGACCTGTGTGTACCTTAACCCTCAGCCAGAGACGACCTGTGTGTACCTTAAGACGTGAGACACTAGCATCGTGTAGTCTCACGCTGTGACCTAAAATGAAAATAACAAGATTAAAAACATAAGCCGCAGAATGCCTATTGGCCCATACGAGGCAGCTCCTATTGGCTCTAGTACTGCCACAGTGTTCCAGATCATTGTTGGGGTGAAGGAAAACAAACAGCCACAGTGTCCTCACCTCCCTGCTGGTTCCTGCACAGCTCGGCATTGATTCCTTCCATTTGTCTTAGTCCAGATCGGTTGAGGTACGCCTCTTCTGTCTCTGGACTCCAGTACATGCTTCATTTGATGAATGCTGTTCATTATATTTTGCTTAAGTAGCGCACTTTTAAGCCCGTTGACGTTCATTGTATTAATCCTAACGTGTTAACTGAAGTACATTGTATTGATCCCAACGTGTTAACTGAAGTACATTGTATTGATCCCAACGTGTTAACTGAAGTACATTGTATTGATCCCAACGTGTTAACTGACGTACATTGTATTGATCCCAACGTGTTAACTGAAGTACATTGTATTGATCCCAACGTGTTAACTGAAGTACATTGTATTGATCCCAACGTGTTAACTGAAGTACATTGTATTGATCCCAACGTGTTAACTGAAGTACATTGTATTGATCCCAACGTGTTAACTGAAGTACATTGTATTGATCCCAACGTGTTAACTGAAGTACATTGTATTGATCCCAACGTGTTAACTGACGTACATTGTATTGATCCCAACGTGTTAACTGAAGTACATTGTATTGATCCCAACGTGTTAACTGAAGTACATTGTATTGATCCCAACGTGTTAACTGAAGTACATTGTATTGATCCTAACGTGTTAACTGAAGTACATTGTATTGATCCCAACGTGTTAACTGACGTACATTGTATTGATCCCAACGTGTTAACTGACGTACATTGTATTGATCCCAACGTGTTAACTGAAGTACATTGTATTGATCCCAACGTGTTAACTGAAGTACATTGTATTAATCCTAACGTGTTAACTGAAGTACATTGTGTTGACCAGACCACATACTAGAAGGTGAAGGGCCGACGACGTTTCGGTCCGTCCTGGACCATTCTCAAGTCGACTTGAGGATGGTCCAGGACGGACCGAAACGTCGTCGTCCCTTCACCTTCTAGTGTGTGGTCTGGTCAACATACTTTAGCCACGTTATTGTGACTCATCGCCTGCTTGATGTACATTGTATTGATCATAACGCATTCAGCTGCATGTACATTTCCTTCGTGGTACAGAACTGGTTTTATTACAGTAGAAAAATATGAATATCTGTACGTATGTAACGAGAAATTAAGAGTTATTGAACACAATTAATATTGCACAAAGAAATCACATTAACGTGATGCTTCAATGAGAAGACTAGTAGGAGCCATGACGAGGATTCGAACCCGCACACTTGGTACTCCCAAGCCCACGCCCTCGACCGCTACTCCACGACATGGTCAAAAAGCAATGCAACCTGAGATTCAACTAAATTCTCTACGGGGTCCTGAGGCTTCCCCTGAAGCCCCCAATCAGGGGTTTCACGCATGCCCCCCCCCTCCCCCTGCACTCTGGCTGTGGTCTAGTAAGTTATACCTCCAACGCTTCTCTTCAAACTGTTGCGGGTCATATCGTGGTGTAGTGGTCTAGGGAGTATGCTTGGGAGTACCAAGGTGCGGGTTCGCATCCTTCTCATGGGCCCCAACTGATTTTCTCATAATATTTTTGCAAGTTTGTGCACCATTTGGGCGAGGAAGGCTTCAGCGAGGGGGACCACCGTATACATCAAATGGTTGGCAATAAAAAAAGAAAAACGGGTTTCATTAGTCGAAATGGAAGGGGGAGGGAATTTTGTGTTGCAGTGTACCTTAAGTAGGACGGTGCGTAGAACTGGTTGGAGCAGCGGCCGGCCTGTGTGTTGATTGGTAAAAGGGGAGTCTCATTCAAGAGTGGGCAACAGCCTGGGGATGTGAGGGATACTTATGTGGCTTTAGTAAACTTGTCCCGATTGATGTTCGGTGCAAGAGGAATTAGTTTACCGGTTAAAGGCTGCATGATTTGCGGAAGCTGTTACCATTCCTGCTTCTGTTTGGCTGCGGGCGATGCGCCAGCACTTGAGTACTTCAGTAAGTGTTACCGTATTGTGCCAGGTCTGTACCAGGTCTGTACCAGGT
>WNGS01001312.1:47732462-47743975 GCA_020271785.1 Procambarus virginalis
TTGCGAAATGAGATTACATAACACCAACTGCCCTAATATTTTGCTGAACATATAAGATATTCGTATATGTTTTTATTATTCGGGAGATGTGTTTGCAACAAACACCATAGGTGTTTGGTTTAGTTTTATTTAATACATACACATAGTTCAATGAGTCACAGACAGGGATTTTGACAGACGCCAACTTGTCCAGCCTTAATTTCACCCTCAAGTGTAAATGGACACCGAGTTGACCTGAGGTCAGGTCATGCGAATCACCTGCTCCCGCTAATCTTATAATCGTAGCCGGGTAGCCTTCAAACATGCCGACGTTTAAGGAGTGGCTGGTAGAGTGCCTGAGGCTATCTAACTTGTGGGCGGAATTAGCCACTAGGTTTTCCCAGTATACGGAGAGATATCGATTCGAGAGAGGAGGACAGAAGAAGCAGAGCAATAGACAGAAGAACAGACAGCAGCGGCTAGCCGTCCAGACAGGCGGTCAGCCGGCGGGGCGGGACAGTCTCTGTCAACTACAGACCCCCCCCTCTATCCAGCTATAAGCTCAGGCACTTGGTGGTTGACATTAGGGGACTTAGTCGTGGTTACAGGTGTGTGTGATGTAAAGGGGCAGACAGTTGTAGGGTTCTCGAATTCTTGGATGATGACTCACTTTTAAATATTAAGCCTGAACATTTATAACTTGCTTAATTATTGATACTTAGTATGTGAAATATAATTGAAAGTATTATTATTAAATTGTGTTTAACTTGTTCCCTAGAGATTTTGGAGTTAGATAAGAAAGTCTCTGCGGTTACTGGTTCCATGATTTTAATGAATACATGTACCAGAGGGAGCATACCTCCTGATAACATCTTGAGTATATAATGTTGATACAGACAAGTTCCATTCCTTGTCTGTATGTAAATGATCTAGAATGGATGTGGTGGCAGCATTTTCTACTTCTACTATCTACTCTTCTACTTTACTACGTCTACTCTTCTACTTCTACTATTACTTTCCTACTTCTACCTATCTACCTCTTCTACTTCTCCTACTCACTTCCTACTTACTCACTCTTCATTTCTCTTCCCCCCCGTTACATGTTGTTGAGAGACCTGACACATCTAGTGGAAGGTTGCCAAAAGAGCAGACCTGGTGTGTTCTCAGCGTGTGTCCTGACCAAGCGACTCCTGCATTAATTAGTGGCATTTGCATTACTGAAGCGAATACGGGGTATTGATGCGCTCTGTTTTGTGGGATTGTACAGTAAGCAGGAGTCTCTCCTCTCTCTCCTCTCTCTCTCTCTCTCTCTCTCCTCTCTCTCTCTCCTCTCTCTCTTCTCTCTCTCTCTCTCTCTCTATCTATAGATATATATATATCATTATAGATATATATATATATATATTATACATATATATGAGATTCATAAAAACCTATGAATGAAGAACGATGCAGAAAGCCTATTGGCCCATGCGAGGCTGCTCATATGTATGCCCAGTCAAAGTCATAATTCTCGCTCCCAGATAAGATAACAAACTCTTAACTTGTTTTGCCTTTCTCTAACCCAGGGCCCGTCTATATACCTCACCTGTGAATCCCCGACAACTAAAACTTTCTTTGTTGCTAGAGCACTTTTGGTCGTCTCCCCTATCTGGTGAACTGTAAGTTGGATTGTGGTGATGGAACTTAGAGCCAAGTTATTCTTTAGTATTACGACTTAATTTACAGTAATTAAAGTTAAGAATATTTTATGATTATCTTAACGCAGCTACGATGATAAATAAATAACGATAATCAAGCTTCGTTTTCGCGATTGAGAAAAGATTTCACCGAGGTTCGTGCTCGACTTAATCCTTTATTACAGACAATCGGAGCCGCCCCTGAAGACGGCCGCGTACCTTCCACTGCTCGATTGGATCGCCAAATGCACCGGAGAAAGACTTCAGATTAAATGTTTCTGTCATCGGCAGTATAATTGCTAAATTATTTAACTCTTTGCTCTAAGACTGACAGTTTATCTATAAGCCTTTTTTAAATTGGGTTACTTGAAAAAAAAAGAGGAGTGGATTTAGGTTTGAGAGTAAAGATACCGGCGGAGACATCAGGGCGATAACAGTATGTCCCAACTTGCGTCTCTGGTCACCCCAGAGCGCAGAAACGGCAGTTCAATCCAATCACACTGTTACAAAACTATAAATGAAACGCTATTGATATTGATATATCACGCTATTGTGATTTCATTGTGCAGTATATGGGTCATATGCTTAGTAATTAAGGTTCATTATTCAGGAAAATTGGGTGTTTGTGTGTTCAGATATGTGCTTAGGCGTACAGATCTAAGCTGATAGCATGATATTTCACCCACACTCCTGCCCCTTAGCGTGATACCTCATTCGTACTCCTGCACTTTGGACACACTAGGGCTAGGCTATTCACCCTGAGCACACTATTGCTAGTTCTTAGGATTAGGAAAGCAAGTCCGCCTCCATAACATTCATCTCCCTCTCTCCCTCTCTCTCTCTCTCTCTCTCTCTCTTTTTCTCTCTCTCAAGTTTATGCAACAAAGTGTGCAACTCCATGTTTATTGTTTTCACACTTTGATACTTCAAAGACCAATTCGCTCGGCTGCAGTGTGTAGGTTCAAAGCAAGTTTTATTGTAGATGAAAGACTCACTGAATGCAGAAATGTAATTTCAAAAGCCCAGATATAACTATTCTTCTTTCCTCGGTGTCTTTATGTAGGTGGGAAAAGTTTGGACCTCCTTTTGTCTTGAGTATATTTGAGCGGCAATTTCCGAGAAATTTGTGTTGCTTTAAGAATACGAGCTCATGGAAAGTGCTTGTGAATTGCTCCTGTGCATGCGAGGTGGGACACAAAACCGGAGATTTATTTTGTGTGATGATTATTCGTCTGCATGTGTTCTCAAATACATGTACTTTCCAACATATTCTTGGAAAGCCGAGCTTCAGCGCTCAAGCTCTGGCTTTAGAATTGTTTGTTAATTAGTGCAATAAATTCCTTTTTTGCCTCATGTTTTCGTTCTAACCAGTTTGGTTGAAAAGGCTTCAATAATCTCTGAACTGCATTCTGGTTGATGGGTCTTACGTTAGTTGTACAGTGAGTGATCAAGGCCTCCTTGTTAAGTTCCTGGTTGATACCTGGTTGATGGGGTTCTGGGAGTTCTTCTACTCTCCAGGCCCGGCCCGAGGCCAGACTTGACTTGTGAGAGTTTGGTCCACCAGACTGTTTCTAGACGGCCCGCAGGCCCACATATCCACCACAGCCCGGTTGGTGCAGCATTCCTTGAAGGAAACAATCTAGTTTCCTCTTGAAGATGTCCACGGTTCTATTAAGTTCATGAAGGTTCCGCGAACATTTTCACTTTATCTTATTTTTTAGGGTCATTCTGTTTGTGTTATTCTGATGTCTTGTTTGGGTTTGAAGATTAAAGATTTGAAATGTAGAATTTCGCAACATAAATACTCTGTAAGACATGGCCAATTGTCTAATGCTTTGTTGTCCATTTATCAAAATTCTCACCAAATTGATAGGGAGATGGCATCTTCAATAACGAATTGTAAAAGACCTTTCAATAGGAACATAATTGAATCTGCTTTAATGCAGATTACAAAAATCATGTATTTTTTTTGCAGGGATATTCCTGCACGGGCCCTAAGCCTCTGGCTGGTCCACTAAGTGTTGCTCGTTTCTGTTTTACTTGGGCGGAGTATGAGTATTTATGACTTATATGGTCGCTTTAGTAAGATTTTGCCATATGTGTTTAACAACTTCTGCTCTGTTGAATCTAAGTTGAAATCTTAATGGGTTTGTAACTGTGCACTGTGTTAGATAATGTTCCAGTGGTCTGTCGGGCATTTCTCCACAGTGCTGACATTTCCTCTCATCTTCCGGAACCTGTAAGCCTATTTCCCATGCACATGGGTATCCAACCCTGATGCGATGTAAGTGTATCATGTAATTTGAACATTAGCAGTGGTTTATATAATTTAGATCCATTTTTGATTGATCAGTTAAAAGGGGATTTGAGTAGGATCATTGATGCACATTTGTCTCACTAATTCATTGTTAATATTCACTATCTTATGCTATTAATATCCATGTATGGGTCTATTGACCCATAGGAAGCAGCTCCAATTTATATCCACCCAATCCCAGTCATATATTTATCATTGTACCTCACTTCACCTCTCTCCTGGCTATATATGTCCAAATATACGTAGTTGTAACTCACCCTTCTGAAGATGTTTATTAAATACAACATACTTAAGGAAATTCCCGTTTCAATTCTTCCTTCGTGGTCTGACCCTCACATTTTTCATTATGTGTTAATTTTCGTGATTTACACACACACATATATATATATATATATATATATATATATATATATATATATATATATATATATATATATATTGTGACGGTAAAGTGTTGGAGTATGGTATCCGGCAGTCCTCCAATGGCAGGTGTCAATGCCTGGTCACACAACAAAAAAAAAAAGACGGCTTGCCTGTTTGTCTGTGGTAAGGTAAGGGAAGACACGCAAAACACAAAGTAAAAATAATGAAACTTTAATTTAGAAAAGCAAAATAAAATAAAGACAATCTCTTGGCTTACGTGAATTGAAATAAGTTAACAAACACAAAATAATAAAAATAATTACTAGAAAATATTATGAGTAAATGTACAATGTAAATCAGGTGCCGAGAATACTGGCTATAGCTGCTACCTCCCTTTGGTATACGTCAGCCAGGGCTGTATTATACCAGAGAGAGATGTCAACTGTGAGAGCACAACGGATATTCTGAGGAAAGTCTGCTGGGGCGACCCAGACGTTGACTTGGGTAGATGGCGTGCGTGATGCGAGTGCAGTAAGCTGACGGCGACATCAACCAATCAAAGGGCAGGCAGGTGGAGACTGGTAGTTAGCTCGTTGAAGTGTCGCGCTGAGCCGGTGATGGGGGGGGGGGTGAAGGTGGGTATGCAGGGTACGTTTTGCTTCCTGGTCAAAACGTTTTGTGCAACTGCTGGACGTATCTTGGATGTAGCATCTTGTACTTGTAGTAGTTGATGTAACTTATATAGGGAAGAGCAGGCTCAATCTCTCTCTCAATCAATCTCAATCTCTCTTGAAAGAGATTATCGTCACAATATATATATATATATATATATATATATATATATATATATATATATATATATATATATATATATATGTTTCATTGAATATGCCTGCATATTCTGTGTTGATTATTTTCTTGTTTAGGGCTTCTATCCCTCTGACTAGTGCTCTTGCATCTTGGTTTAATTGCAAGATTTCTCCAAAGGGCATGATCGTTCGAGGTGAAGAAAAAGAAATAAAAACTGTGGAATGTATTACACCTATTATAAGTTTACATAACGTTTCGAACCTACATGGTTCATTCTCAAGTGATGGGACAGTACAGAGCATATTGGATTTATACCATTCAAGAGGTCAGGTGCTGACAAATACAAATAGGTGAAGAGTATGGCATAAAAGTGCGAAAGTGTGAAGAATAAGGCGAAAATAAGATACGAAATACAAAGATTAATCAGGTTTAGTGGACGTAGCATGTTGAGCTGTGTCTTCTATGTTGGCATCTTCACGTCCCGGTCTTGTTCTTACTCTCATGGTGGGTAGAGTGAACAGTTCCATAATTCGGGTATTTATGGTGGATTGTTCTATTTTTATGTGGATTGCTTCAAGAATTTGTAATCATCTTACATCTTGGGTTTTGTCTATTATACATGTGTTTTTATTCAACATTTCTCCTGTTAGAGTGATGTCATTTGCTTGTCTCATGTGATTTTTGGGGGCACCGGATTAAAGATGACAGGTCAAACGTCTCGTCAGCTTGGTCGACGTCATACATATGTACTTATATTGAAGGGTACATCCTTCGTGGGGGGCAGGTGTACATATACACTACGTTTGACTGCAATAAAGTGTTCTCCATCGGCTTCGGGTTGTTTTTAATAAGGAGGTCGGTAGTCTTCTTTGTTTTATAGAATATGATCAGGTCTATGTTTTAGTTATGAGTTATGCTTTTTACTCCTTTACGGATTATTTCTTTCATTATTTTTTTCTTCTTTTTTATGTTCACTGTGCATGGTTGATTTGTAATATAATTTTATTGGAGGCGTTGTGGTTTCTGTTTTAGGTTCAGTATTGTACCATCGGTACAGGTGTCGTCTTATAGTAGTGTATATTTCTGTGTTGCTATATCCATTGTTCACCAACACCTGAGTTATTTTTTCAAACTCTCTACTCACGTTGTTCCATTCAGACCAGTGGATAAGGGCTCGATGAATATATATGCGTTGAGAACACAGGCTTTGTATCTTTGGGACTACTCACTCCTACCATTTAGGCATAATCCTGTGTTTGTAGGCTTAGTGTATACGCTGGTGCTTAGAGATGCTCCTGTTTCTGTTATTAGTACATCCAGGAATGGATGGACATCCCCCCCCCCCTGCCTTCTCCTCCTTGCCCTTCCCGCGCACGCCTACACCAGGGCGGCACTAGCCAGATGCTTTACACGCACATCACTCTAAAGTTTACCCCATGATAACCACCTGGTCCATTAATTAGTCGGCCATAGACCAGGCTCTGCCATAATTATTTAAGCCTTTCAGTCAGAATTTGTTACGCTTCTCTATCGGTCACTGAGTACAATAAAACTGATATTTATTTTATATTTGATTCATATGTTTATAGGAACGTTAAAATTCGAATATTTCTGAACGTTCAAAACATACACAGTTTGGAAGGTGTTCAACAGCCAATTAGAGCAAAAGAAAATATTTAAAGAGAAAGAAATATAAAGGTGGTTAAGCATCTTCCCTGGATGCTGTTTGGATGCTCTTAACTCATCTTATATCTAGCGCCTTTTGTTTTGTTTTGTTTATTTTGCGATGATTTCGGGGTTCATCGTTCCCGCGGTCCGGTCCTTGACCAGGTTTCCTGGTTGCTGATCTGGTCAACCAGGCTGTCGGAGGTGGCTGCTCCCAGCCTGACGGACGAATCACAGTCTGATTGATCAGGTATCCTTTGAAGGTGTTTATCCAGTTCTCTCTTAAACACAGTGAGATATGCCTCTTATGTGTAGTGGAAGCGTGTTGAACAGTCTCTCATGTTGATAGAGTTATGGCACCAGAACCAGTGCCACACACATAATAATGAAAAGAAAGTTGACGACCTTTCGATCCATCCCGGGCGCTTATATCAAGTCATAACTACTTCTTAGCGATAACGCTGCTCATCTGCTGCGTGCCAGAGCCTCGGTAATCTGCTCCTCATTCTGCCCGCTATATACGCACGACGCAGCCAGCGGAACCTGTGACCGGCGCGGTAAAATTATGATGATCAGAGAAGACTGAAAACAAATAAAATAATTATCAAATGAAGTCACCAAGCCGGGTAGACCATATAACTGGATAATTATTAGCTTGGGCCCATCAGAGGATTCCTAATGATAGTCATGGGTGGTTTAGATTCGCGGTCGATCAGAACGTAGGAACTTCTCGATTATGGCCGCTGCCAAGGAATTCAAGGAAAGCTGACGATGTTAGTCTAGACCACAGTCATTAATCACCCTGGCACTTGACGCACAAGAGCTGAAACTCATCAATTTATCAAGCTGCTGCCACCGCTTCTCCTGGCCCCCCTCGTAAGCACCAGTAGATAGATGGTCCGGGACCACAAGAACGCACTCAAGATATTTATTTGATCGCATGTATTTCTAGTCCGCATCTGGCAAGTGTTTCCAGTACACGGTGTCTCTTGTTCTGGTGCAAGTGCTGCTGGTGGTCTGGGCGAAGTATACCTCTAGTTTGGGAGTAGTAAAACCCTACAACAATATTTTTCACGTGGAACCTAGCGGTACTCCGCGGAGCCCAGCGGTACTCCGCGGAGCCCAGCGGAACCTAGCCGGGTGTTGCTGGGCCTCTTAAAATGGTAGACAGCAGCTAAGAAAACGAGGAGCCGTCGGCACAAAAAGCAAAATACTAGACAGTGACACCAAATGTGAGAAAATGCTCAATATATAGTTGGTCAGTTCTAAATATAGTTGGTTAAACGAATAACTTGCAAACATATCCCTTTAATGCAATTGTACTTAATCTGCAATTATTTTATTAATTACCATTGGTAATAATTAGTTATGATTTGCTGAGAGTGGGATTTTAGCATTTATCGAATAGCATTCAATAAAATATTTTCTCAGTCACGTAAATTAATAAAATGTGAAATATTATATATATATATATATATATATAATATATATATATATATATATATATATATATTATAGATATATATAGATATCTATATATATATTATATATATACTGCCAAATATAAATATATATATATATATATATATAATAATAGATATATATATATATTATATATATATATATATATATAACTATATTGTCTTTTAATGATTGTTTTTCATGTTCAGCGTACGGCATTAATCGTTCTCCAAATCTGTAAAGCCCAAAAACAAAACCACTCACAGGATTAAAGTACGTACTACATTTGCCGCGTTATACGGAGCTCATGTTAAACCTAACAGTGACAAATGCAACAGTTACGCCATTTATATCAGTTAGAAGTTGTGAGAGAGCGCATCTGTGCGCGTCTGTGTGGGCGACAGCGGTGTAACAAGCCCCATAAATATTAATCTCTTTGATAGATAGATATTCGTATATGTGTGTTGACACGAAACGATGAGCATTTTAGACTTGGCGCGATGGAGAGATGCCCGAGCACTGGACGGTTCACAAAACTCTACGTTTTAACCCACCTAACCTATCCTACGTTGTAGGATAGGTTAGGTAGGGTTGCTTGGGTTCATACAGTTTGTGGTTAGCTTAGCACTTTGTATTACATACGGTGTAGCTAATCAAGAGTACGGGTTGGATTGTGTGCTGGGATTATCAGATATTACAGCGGAATCAGGGAAAATGATGGTTTTGGAGCGAGATATCACGGTGATAAGGACATTGGTATGTGTGACACTATAGTGGTGTCACATATATGTATTTAGACCATATTATTAACGTCACTGTCAAGTATGACACTATAATGTTAACATCATTGTTATATATGACATCTTAACATCACTGGGAACGCTTCTCAGAGTTAATAGCACTAGGAGTAAGTCACCATTTTCTTAATGACACTTGAGTTGGCACTTTTTTGTGTTAATTATATTTTGGAGATATATCATTGCNTTGTGAAAAAATGCTTCCTTAGTAGATCCCTTCAACGACGCAAGGCAAGCCAAGAGAGAGAGTTATCATATGATATTGTTTTTCTGACGAGGTCTCGAAATTAACGATGTCAAAATCATATACTGTACATGTCCATATGTTAAAACAATAAATGGTATCGGTAGCCGAAGGGAACACAAGGGAAGGTGTTTATGGACGTACGGGCTGAAAGTGAGAGTTCATACCAAGTCCAGGGAAAGGTATGGTTAGCACGTAGGAGGTGAGAGTGAGAGGTAATACCAAGTCAACACTGCTTGGAGCAACGCCTTCATTTTTCTCCTGGGGGTCCCCGGAGAGCGCGCCGCCTGTTTCACCACTTTATTGAAAAGGGACAAATAGAGCGCAAGAGTGTGTCAACACCATTCGGCCAGGTGAAGGCAGGTGGTGTTGACACACTTGAGCCGCGCACTCTTCCCTCACCTGCAGTGTTGCAGCCCCTCTCCTTATTAATTCATTGTTATATACTTAGTGTCACTGACGTGTTCTCCACCCTCAGTGTAACTAATCCAGTACTACCCTTGCAAAGCATCTTAAATTACGTAAAATAGATATGCAGTCTTACATAAATATACATACCCAATATGCATTTTAGGTTATGCTCTTGGGCGCATGCAAATATATGAAATATTAATCTATGCCTCTGAAAAGCTCTTCGTCAGCCAGAGGTGTTGCAAGTTAAATGTTCAACGCGGGCACTGTCAACTTTTCAGCCTTGGGCTTCACTCAGCGGAAATTCTTTTAAACATAATAAATGCAGAAAGGTATGATCCAGGCGCTCGCACTTAGATGGTTGAGGTGCACTGGTAGTGGTAGTGTGGTACAGGTAGTGGTAGTGGGCTGCAGGTAGCGTGGTGCACTGGTAGTGGTAGTGTGGTGCAGGTAGTGGTAGTGGGGTGCAGGTAGCGTGGTGCACTGGTAGTGGTAGTGGGGTACACTGGTAGTGGTAGTGTGGTGCAGGTAGTGGTAGTGGGGTGCAGGTAGCGTGGTGCACTGGTAGTGGTAGTGTGGTGCAGGTAGCGTGGTGCACTGGTAGTGGTAGTGGGGTGCAGGTAGTGGGGTACACTGGTAGTGGTAGTGTGGTGCAGGTAGTGGTAGTGGGCTGCAGGTAGCGTGGTGCACTGGTAGTGGTAGTGTGGTGCAGGTAGTGGTAGTGGGGTGCAGGTAGCGTGGTGCACTGGTAGTGGTAGTAGGGTGCAGGTAGCGTGGTGCACTGGTAGTGGTAGTGGGGTGCAGGTAGTGGTAGTAGGGTGCAGGTAGTGGGGTACACTGGTAGTGGTAGTGGGGTGCAGGTAGTGGTAGTGGGGTGCAGGTAGCGTGGTGCACTGGTAGTGGTAGTAGGGTGCAGGTAGTGGGGTACACTGGTAGTGGTAGTGGGGTGCAGGTAGTGGTAGTAGGGTGCAGGTAGCGTGGTGCACTGGTAGTGGTAGTAGGGTGCAGGTAGCGTGGTGCACTGGTAGTGGTAGTAGGGTGCAGGTAGTGGGGTACACTGGTAGTGGTAGTGGGGTGCAGGTAGTGGTAGTGGGGTGCAGGTAGTGGTAGTGGGGTGCAGGTAGTGGGGTACACTGGTAGTGGTAGTGGGGTACACTGGTAGTGGTAGTGGGGTGCAGGTAGTGGGGTACACTGGTAGTGGTAGTGGGGTACACTGGTAGTGGTAGTGGGGTGCAGGTAGTGGTAGTGGGGTACACTGGTAGTGGTAGTGGGGTACACTGGTAGTGGTAGTGGGGTGCAGGTAGTGGTAGTGGGGTACACTGGTAGTGGTAGTGGGGTGAAGGTAGTGGTAGTGGGGTGCAGGTAGTGGTAGTGGGGTGCAGGTAGTGGGGTACACTGGTAGTGGTAGTGGGGTACACTGGTAGTGGTAGTGGGGTACACTGGTAGTGGGGTACACTGGTAGTGGTAGTGGGGTGCAGGTAGCGGGGTACACTGGTAGTGGTAGTGGGGTACACTGGTAGTGGTAGTGGGGTACACTGGTAGTGGTAGTGGGGTGCAGGTAGTGGGGTACACTGGTAGTGGTAGTGGGGTACACTGGTAGTGGTAGTGGGGTACACTGGTAGTGGTAGTGGGGTGCAGGTAGCGGGGTACACTGGTAGTGGTAGTGGGGTACACTGGTAGTGGTAGTGGGGTGCAGGTAGCGGGGTACACTGGTAGTGGTAGTGGGGTACACTGGTAGTGGTAGTGGGGTACACTGGTAGTGGTAGTGGGGTGCAGGTAGCGGGGTA
>WNGS01001312.1:47769488-47782852 GCA_020271785.1 Procambarus virginalis
AAATGAAAGGAGGTAACGTTTCGACTTGGTTAAAGCCTTTGTCAAACCAGACTGACAAGAAGAGATGGGAATTGGGAGGATATATAGGCCGACACCTGACCAACCCAACCCTAGGGAAAGGAATTAACCAGGAGACAGGAATTACCAGAGAAGCTTAGCTTAGAATGGTCAAAGAGGATTAAGCGGTCAGAGAAAAAGGATGAAAGATTAAAGAAAAGCCTCATGAACATGCAATAAATGAATATATAAATATAAAATTATAATTTTATATATAAAATATTATAATTTTATATTTATATATTCATTTATTGCATGTTCATGAGGCTTTTCTTTAATCTTTCATCCTTTTTCTCTGACCGCTTAATCCTCTTTGACCATTCTAAGCTAAGCTTTACCTGTCTCTGGTTAATTCCTTTCCCTAGGGTTGGGTGGTCAGGTGTCGGCCTATATATCCTCCCAATTCCATCTCTTCTTGTCAGTCTGGTTTGACAAAGGCTTTAACCAAGTCGAAACGTTACCTCCTTTCATTTTTCTCTGTGGATTTTCCGCATATATATATATATATATATATATATATATATATATATATATATATATTATATATATATATAATATATATATATATATATATATATATATATAACTGAAAACTCACACCCCAGAAGTGACTCGAATCCATACTCCCAGGAGCAACGCAACTGGTATGTACAGGGACGCCTTAAACCACTTGACCATCACGACCGGACATAAGGAAGTGATAGCAGAGGCTATATGAACCACTTCCCCGCCGGCACTCGGATGGTAATCTTGGGCATAGCATTTTATCAAATCACCTCATTTTTGGGGCAACACGTGAGGAACACAAATGCAAACAAGCCTGAATGGTCCCCAGGACTAGATACAACTGAAAACTCACACCCCAGAAGTGACTCGAACCCATACTCCCAGGAGCAACGCAACTGGTATGTACAGGGACGCCTTAAATACCAGTTGCGTTGCTCCTGGGAGTATGGGTTCGAGTCACTTCTGGGGTGTGAGTTTTCAGTTGTATCTAGTCCTGGGACCATTCAGGCTTGTTTGCATATATATATATATATATATATATATATATATATATATATATATATATATATATATATATATATATATATATATATATATATATATATATATGATTAATGTATTATATTCTGAAATATAGTGATAATTTAGATTATGTTGCTTTTTGAGAAACCTCATTTCTTTGTGAAGGGAGAAGGGAACCAGTTGTTAAGTCCGCTGCTGCTAAAATCAACCTCCCCATTATAAAAATAACTCATCTGTTGATAACTGCTGATGATAACATTAGGTCATAGGATGTTATCATGTCACAGGAAACTTATGCCCGCCAGCGAGATTACGTTTCCTAATGCTAGCCAGTAGGCTCGTAGCCAAACGGCCGGATACGTGGCGCTGTGATCGACTCTGCGACCTTAAACCCCCAAGCGTAATTGAGTAGTGGAGTTTCCCCTCTACTACTACCGTATCTGAGGGACAGCCGTGCCCCATCTGAGGGCACGGCTGTCCCCTCAGATACATGAGTCCACCAAGTCCACCAAGTCTTAAACTAGGAATTCAATTAAGCATTCCATGTTTGCTTATGAAATTACTTTTTTCTTCCTCTCCATTGTATTAAACTTGTATCTTTTGAGGCAAGTGAGAGGACATTACCAGCCAGACGCTACACACCGCAAAGCGAATAATTGTTATTAATCTTTCCGGACTTTGTTCCCAGCTTATCTCTGAAACAGTTGAATGAGCTTTGCTGAAGTTTTACACGTTAATGCATCCTAATGAGACACTATGAAGTGCATAAAAATTCAAAATGGCTAGAGAATGCCCGGATAATCTTAGGGTTTCAGTCGTTTTACTTCAGAAAGCTACATTTGACACGGGCGGCGCCAGCTTTCATTCAGTGAGAAACAAAGGCTGTTAAGGGAATATGTACTCACCTAGTTGTGCTTGCGGGGGTTAAGCTTCGGCTATTTGGTCCCGCCTCAACAGTAAACTGGTAAACAGGTTGCTAAGCCTATTGGGTTCTATCATATTTACACTTGAAACTGTATGGAGTCTGCCTCCACCACATCACTTCCCAATGCATTCCATTTATTAATTACTCTGACACTAAACAATTTTTTTCTAATGTTTCTATGGCTCATTTGAACACTTAATTTCCACCTGTGTCCCCTAGTGCGTGTGTCCCTTGTGTTAAATAAACTGCCTTTGTTTACCGTATCAATTCCCTTTAGAATCTTGTATGTGGTGATCATGTTTCCCCAAACAATTCTATCTTCTAGCGACGTGAGGTTTAATTCCCGTAGTCTCTCCTCATAGTTCATGCCCCTCAGTTCGGGCAGTAGTCTGGTGGCAAACCTCTGAACCTTCTCCAATAGTCGTTTGTTACACACACACACACACACACGCGCGCGTGCGTGAGTGTGAGTGTGAGTGTGTGTGTGTGTGTGTGTGTGTGTGTGTGTGTGTGTGTGTGTGTGTGTGTGTGTGTGTGTGTGTGTGTGTGTGTGTGTGTGTGTGTGTGTGTGTAGCGGGCGGTGGAGAGTCGGGGGAAATATTAGCTCTCCTCGTTATGTCACTTTTCTTAAGTAATTCTCATTTCTTTTCATTTCTCTTCTAAATTCTTTTCTCTTAATTTTGTATTAAGTATATTCCTGTCATTTGTACTGCTGTTTTCCTGTTTTAATTCGGCTGTCATCAGTTAGTCTTGTAATTTGTAATGAGTTGACGCGAGAGTTGGCGCTTGGAGCAGTGGAGGCAAAACATTAATTGAATTAAAGGTGTCGTTAATACTTAGCATACTGAGCATACATGTGGGAAAATACCTCCGGCGAGGGGGGGGGGCACCAGTCACAAGGGGAGTACCTCTGAGGGCACCAGTCACAAGGGAAGTGCCTCTGGGGGCACCAGTCACAAGGGAAGTACCTCTGGGGGCACCAGTCACAAGCGGAGTACCTATGGGGCACCAGTCACAAGGGGAGTACCTATGGGGCACCAGTCACAAGGGGAGTACCTCTGGGGGCACCAGTCACAAGGGGAGTACCTCTGGGCACCAGTCACAAGGGGAGTACCTCTGGGGGCACCAGTCACAAGGGGAGTACCTATGGGGCACCAGTCACAAGGGAAGTACCTCTGAGGGCACCAGTCACAAGGGAAGTACCTCTGGGGGCACCAGTCACAAGGGAAGTACCTCTGAGGGCACCAGTCACAAGGGAAGTACCTCTGGGGGCACCAGTCACAAGGGGAATACCTCTGGGGGCACCAGTCACAAGGGGAGTACCTATGGGGCACCAGTCACAAGGGGAGTACCTCTGAGGGCACCAGTCACAAGGGGAGTACCTCTGGGGGCACCAGTCACAAGGGAAGTACCTCTGGGGGCACCAGTCACAAGGGAAGTACCTCTGGGGGCACCAGTCACAAGGGAAGTACCTCTGAGGGCACCAGTCACAAGGGAAGTACCTCTGGGGGCACCAGTCACAAGGGAAGTACCTATGGGGCACCAGTCACAAGGGAAGTACCTCTGGGGGCACCAGTCACAAGAGGAGTACCTATGGGGCACCAGTCACAAGGGAAGTACCTCTGGGGGCACCAGTCACAAGAGGAGTACCTATGGGGCACCAGTCACAAGGGAAGTACCTCTGGGGCACCAGTCACAAGGGGAGTACCTATGGGGCACCAGTCACAAGGGAAGTACCTCTGGGGGCACCAGTCACAAGAGGAGTACCTATGGGGCACCAGTCACAATGGGAGTACCTCTGGGGCACCAGTCACAAGGGGAGTACCTCTGGGGGCACCAGTCACAAGGGAAGTACCTCTGGGGGCACCAGTCACAAGGGGAGTACCTATGGGGCACCAGTCACAAGGGGAGTACCTCTGGGGCACCAGTCACAAGGGGAGTACCTCTGGGGCACCAGTCACAAGGGGAGTACCTATGGGGCACCAGTCACAAGGGGAGTACCTCTGGGGGCACCAGTCACAAGGGAAGTACCTCTGGGGGCACCAGTCACAAGGGAAGTACCTCTGGGGGCACCAGTCACAAGGGGAATACCTCTGGGGGCACCAGTCACAAGGGGAGTACCTCTGGGGGCACCAGTCACAAGGAGAGTACCTATGGGGCACCAGTCACAAGGGGAGTACCTCTGGGGGCACCAGTCACAAGGGGAGTACCTCTGGGGGCACCAGTCACAAGGAGAGTACCTCTGGGGGCACCAGTCACAAGGAGAGTACCTCTGGGGCACCAGTCACAAGGGGAATATTTAATAAACTGATATGCGATTTTTGTGTTCTCTTTTGAGTGCTGAATTGTGCAACTTTCTTTTGGCTCTGAACTATTGTATGAAAATGTTGTTTTAATGTAACTTTACCGTAAACAAAGTTTTAGATTTTTTGTCAACGCGACAACCCTCGGGACAGTTTACAATTATATGTTCATGATTAATGTTTACGGTCCAGCTGAGCCTTTTTAATGGGCACAGTCCTAGGAACCCCCCCTTCCCCTCTCACTAATACGTCACCTCAAGTAAAGGTGCCTCTTCATCTTTTCCACTACCGCCCACTGAATGGGTAGTGGGGTCCTGTAAACCCTTCTCTAGGTGGGTCCACAACCCCTTTTGTTGCGGGAATGGGGCCCCCTACCGCCCCCGGGATGGGTATGGGGTCCACTACGCCCCTCCGAAATGAGCATGGGATCCTCCCCCCCGGGGATGGGGGTACGGGGTCCATTACCGCCAACGGGGTAGGCATGGGGTCCACTATCTCTCCTCCGGATTGGGTATGGTGCCCACTGCACCTCTTCCCCACGGGATGGGTATGGGGTGCATAATAAATTAACAAAAATCTATCAAGTTAATTGTAAAGGTAGGGAACTCCACTCCTCTCAGTGACTTACTGCTCAATAAACTGCCTGACGGGAATTTACTACTAACGGTAAAAAGTCTGCTATGGATATTCGCGAGGTTCCCACACGTACAACGGCACATTATTACATTATATTCCTTTTAACCGTTTATTTGTGGTGAGGGTTAGAGGGAGGCGGTGCGGAGGTCTGCGACTAATCCAGAGGCAAAAATCATTCCAGTATCATCTTTCGACTAACAATTATTATTCATGTACATTTAAGTTCCTAAGTATTTCCAGCCCTTGTAATTCTCTACACCAGCATAGACTCATTAGCATAAACAACTAAATATATCTGTAATGTTCAGTTGGAGATGCATGGAATGTAGTGTAAGAAAATGTTTTAAGATTTGTTCAGATAGTGAACACCTTCACTGTTCAACAGTTGTCTTTTCTGCTCTCTTTTGCAAGAGCAGACTTTGTTATAATATATATATATATATATATATATATATATATATATATATATATATATATATATATATATATATATATATATATATATATATATGATATTGAACACAACAACATTATTACAAAAGCTAATTGTTATGCCTATTTTCTATTTTACGTAAATAGCTCATATTACAACATTTCGTCAAGAAGGTGACCAGGTCAGGAATATTCACACGTTACACACAGCGTGTGTAAACACTAAGAGTGGTTAACGAAAAACGAAATTCGTAGCTGGAAAGTGGAGCATCGACTTAACCCAATAGGAAAGAACACCTTTAAAATGCCTGAGATATAGAATAAAGTAAACGTTACCAAGGAGATGCAATTGCTCGTCGTATGTTGTACAGGAAGGACCCGCGCGACCTCGTTCCTCGCTGGCAGAGTTACTTAAATCCCGCTGACTAGGAAAGTTCTGGAGAGTGGATTGATGTGGATATTCCCGTGGCGCTGGTAAAAGGATTCCTGTTAACCGATCCGCAGGAGATGTATGGCGTGGGCGGGGCCTTGCCGACGGTGTGTCACCATAAGTATTAGAGGAGGACTGGTGTTGAGGAAGGCTCATCACTCTGGCAAGGTCACGCTGCCCACAGATATCATTATATATATATATATATATATATATATATATAATATATATATATATATATTATATATTATATATATATATATATATATATATATATATTATATATATATATTATATATTATATATATATATATATATCCCAGCAAACACAAATTGTTGTTAGGTTGTATGTAAATTGGGATATATGAACAGCTAAAAACTCTCTGGAAAACTTGATCTCCATTTCAACCCTTTTATGAGTCACTGGGATTTGGAATAGGAGCCGGTCCTTCTTTATGAGGGGCATGGGCGTCTATCTCTCCCCCCCTGTGGCACTCTCCACACCATCACAGATCATCACAGTTTCCTGAGGCTCGCCCCAAGCATCTGGCCTCAAACCTTGCACAGATCAACTGACATTAGCTTTTACAGTTATGTAAAAATAAGAGCAAGCTTTTTTATTTTATTTCATGTGCACGGTTACACAATATCTAACAATTTTTTTTTTTTATTTACCATTTAAACGTTTAATATTCTTGTATTGCAAATATTCATTCATAAACTGGAATTTTGTTCTGTAATAGTAATTTTTTTAAGTTAAGTTTTTAAATGATTTTGTCGAAACTTTAACCATTCTTGTTCCTGAATGGAAAAGGAAATTACTTACAGCGAAAATTGTATTTTCCTTAGGCCATTCACAACCTAGACAGAAGCAGTCCATTTTCTGTCACAATTTTGGGTTTGTTGTAGAACACAGCGTTAATGGCAAGGTAAAATTATCTTGGTTGTAGATAAATCCGTATAATTTAAGCGCATAGTCACCGAGAGAACAGACTGACGAAACAGTATTTGCTGCCTTAATGAGAGAGGGTGGACGGGCTGACTCGGATGTGAGGGCGGGTGAAAGAGCTTTGATGAAAGGGTAGGCGTGTGGACTTTGAAGCGAAGATTTAGGAGAGTACTTCGATGTAAGGCTAGGCAGGTGGACTTTGAAGCGAGGGTGGGCGAGCAACCTGTCCTCTTAAAAATAACGTCGCTTTGGCCGTTTGCCCGTATGGCCGAAAGTGGACGTAATTTGAAAATGAAAAAAAATGAAAATAAATTTGGGATTTTTTTCAACAACAGTAAGTTAAGAGTTCTCTGGTAGGTTAGGTGGGCAGGAAATTCTCATTAAGCTTCAAAACGTTATGAATAACGTTAATTGAAAGATTCCTCTCCTAACCTTACCGAGTAAGCCGGACTCAAACAGAAAACGAGACAGTACGTCACTTTTGTGAGTCGATTTCATTTCAAATCACGTCCACTTTTGTCCTAACGCGCATACGAGCGAAAAGCGACGTTATTTTTAAGAGGACGGGTTGGGGCGATAGGGCTTTGATATGAGAAATGGTGGACGGACTTCGATGTTTTGGATTCTGACTTGAGGGTGAGCTGGTGTCTTGGGCGGAGGTGCCCAGCAAAATGAGACTGCATTAACGGGGAAACACCATATCGTTCTCATGATTTTACAGTTGTCTAATTTGAAGCACTTTTGGCAAACCCAAAGTCAACGAACTTGGCGGGTCTAGTTCTTGTACGGTTATGCTTGTTGTATACTTGAATTGAAAATTAAGTGAATATGGATTAATCACTGTTGACCAGACCACACACTAGAAGGTGAAGGGACGACAACGTTTCGGTCCGTCCTGGACCATTCTCAAGTCGATTGTGCATATGGATTAAAACACTGTTCACAAAAGGCGATAAATGCCTGCAATCCACCAGCTGGACGGTCCCACCTTTGTTTTATTTGCTCTATATTTCTTCAGTCTTGGAACACTTAAGCTGTCTCGTGTTCTCCAGTGACCTCGTCCGTCCTCATCACTCTGGCCAACACTTCTCACCTTACCTTTGGTATTCCTGTATTCGTTTTATTTCACTGATTCTCACTCCTCTTTTAATCGTCTCTTTCGCCTTGCCTCGAGCTCTCCCCCTTCTTACATTCCATATACGTTTCTTACCCATTTTATTTTCAGTCTGCTTTTACGCCTCTCCCTCGCTCCCTACGTACAATAAATTCTGATTTCTCCCATACATCTCAATTCCATATCTTACTATTCCTCCCTTTTCCCCAACTCTCTGAGTCTCTCTTGGTTTTTGTTTTTTTTTCATGCATTTTTTTGGTTTTCCTTGTCACTTCATCTTTATCCTGTTCCGTGTTATTCTCATTTAGCTAGTTCTTCTATGCCTCATTATTAATTTTCTCATTTAATGTCCTACTTATCGTCTTTTTCTCAATATATCACTTCATTCTCAACCTCTGTATTTCTGCCTTTTTATCCCTCTCCTCATCCCTTTTTCTTTTCCCAAACACTTTTCCGAATATTGCTTCTTGCTTATATGCTATCTTCTCGCTCTTTCCTTATATCTATCTCTCTTTTTATTAACCCCCCCCCTCGTCTCCTCTCTCTCTCTCTCGGTCCGGCACCAAGCCCTTAGAACATTGTTCATTATCAGAGAGGCGTGAAAGTTTAATATCTGGCATGGATGTCACGCCTCGGTCGCCTTGTGTCAGACACTCACGGACTCTACCGAACACCTTTCTACCAGTCCTCTCCCTCCCATCAATCCTGCCCCTTCCATCAGTCCTATCCCTCCCATCAGTCCTGCCCCTTCCATCAGTCCTATCCCTTGTCTTAGTCTTATCTCTCATACTACCTATCCACGCTCCCAACCCGGACACAGCCTAACATCTCCCATCCACTTCACTAGAGGACATTACTTGACACTTTCCCACTAGACTCTTCCATCTGTTGTAATCCACAGTCGTCGAATCTGGTATTTCCCTCCCAGGTGTTTCACTCCCACGTGTTCTGCCTGGTGTTCCCTCCCTCGTATTCTGCCTGGTGTTACGCCCTCCTCCGTCTTGAGGGCGGTGAATCACCATCTGCACTTCGCTTCTCTTCATGACATTTTAATTCCTTACTGTATCAGGATTCCTCACACACACCTCGCATGCTTCTCAGATTGTCTCTCTCACGTTACAGCCATAAAAGGGTTCGACACTACTACTGCTTCACGTACATGCAACACAAGGTTTGACATCCACTGCTTCACGTACATGCAAAACACGGGTTCGACACTACCACTGCTTCACGTATGTGAGGGGTATAATTTCCTGCAACGACTGCAACTGCATGCAGCAGCGCCAATCCAAATGGTGGTTGCTATGCAGGCTATCAGTTGACAGTAATTATAACGTCGAGGTTCACTATATCTCTCAGGTGGAGAGTGTTGCTTGACTAATCTCCACGCGAGGATACAGGTACCTCCCGACACTGGGTCGGGAGGTACCTACCTATTGTTCTACCTCTCACTGCCTTGCTGCAGTGAGTGAACGCACTCTGAAGCTGAGAGGTTCTCACACGAAATTTGTGATATTTAGTGCTAAAGGGCTATTACACAGGGAGCCTGACGTTACATTAATCAAGAGAGTCACAACCTAAGCTATACAAAACCGCACACAGATAGAATCGTTCCCAAAGCTCTGGTGTGTTGAGACACAGAGGCTCTAAACACTTGCACGGGACAATGTAAACTAACTAAATACTTAGCCAACACTAATACTAAGTGCATACGACGCTTGCAATATCAAAGGAACATTAGCTGGCGTTCGAACCGTAGAGTCACGTAGTACACAACAACATAAAATGCACACAAAGGAATACAGGAATAAATCTCTGGAATCAATTGCACAATGATTAATTACACGTTACTAAGACTATAATCACTGATTAAAATGCACGTCAAAGAGACGATAATATCATTGAAATAACACGAGTCACTGAGACTAATAGATGATCAAAGACACACAGTCACTGAGACACTAAGGTGTGTGGTGGTTAATCCTCTTACTTAATGGCAAGCGTCCACAGCGGTCCCAGGCAGGTAGGACGATCTGAGCTTCGGCAGGTTGCCACAGTTCCACGTCTCGCCTGTCCCGGGTGGACAAGGAGGTATACTTAATCGGTTAGTTAGTCGCTGAGATCAACACAACTTAGCAACCAGTAGAGCTATTTTACTTACAGTTTAGCCGGCCTCCCACATTCATTCTCCATACACAAGTCCCTAAGAGCTGGGTGATGATCGTCCGTCAGCCCTCATCACGGTATGGCGTAGCAGAACTTGAGGAATGCGTAGGTGGCGGTATCTCCTAACTTTCACCTCAGGCACTATTGCACACGTGGTTGGGTGTGCTAGATTACTCGTGAGCATAGCAGGTGGGAGCCATAAGGATCACACGTTGAGATACGTGTGAGAGATACAGGTGGCAGGGCGCTACACGTGGAGGACAATGACAAGTGGTGGGATCAAAGCACGAAGCTACCCGACGCGGGGCTCATATGAAACAGTCTCACATGGGCTCTTGGCACAGCACTCAAAGGTAGGGTTTTCTCGCAAATTTAAGAATTGGGCAACAAGTCTAGATTTACACTAAGTGTTTCAATAATAAGTGGTAACAATCTGTATAGTCCATCTGTCACCTAGACGACCTTTAAGCCCTTCACTGCTTGATGGCTATACCAATATAGTGCGGGACACGCTTTTCACTCTCAGTCTGTTGCTCCTGGAGTGGTCACGTGATATATATTATTTTCTACAACAGTTCTCATTAAAATCACTTGAAACAAGTAAATCATCTATATCGAGAATCCGAGGACGACCGGCAATTATTTGAATGCAAAGTATAGAGATTTCAATAATAGGAGTTCGTGGATGGGGATCAACTCTAATTTGGCCGGTATTAGGTACGATGCACTTACGACTGTAGTAAGTACACCCAGAGCAGAATGAAGCATGGCTGTAGTCAAGTGACCTTGCTCAGGTTATCCTTTGTGAACGGTCTAGCATGCGACTAAACCAACAGCAACCAAGCACAGATGCCTAAACCAATGGCAATCCAGCACACAAATCGACTAAGTCTGGACCTTCTGACGTCATGTAACAGTATATGGGACGTTGGGAGACCTGAGTTCCCAGTTGACCCTGTGATCTAACCCTTTTGGCCTGGCGCACACGATACTACCCTCTGACTTCTTCCTCACTCCTCGACTGTAAAACACTTGAGTTGTAATAGTTGTATAATCTCCGGTTGATCGTTGAATGAATATGCAGTGGCCTTTGCAATAACATTGGCCTACCCCGCCAAAGGGCTGTCCGTAGATACCCAGCAAGGCAGATTGAGGTCCCAAACCTAAGGATTAAGACCTAAGGAATCCCGGAGATTCCACATTTGACTACCTCTCGTCGTGCACTCTCCACAACTTAAGAAAGCCGTGAAATTCACTTCTCTTAACAACATACATGTCACACAAGGGTTCGACACTACCACTGCTTCATGAAGCCTTCCGCCAGTATCTGTTAATTTTATATTGCTTTACTAACCAAGGCTTTCAATGCATCAGTCCACTTTCTTTCCCCTGACTCGCCCTACTCTCAGCTTCTGCTCAAGTTCCTCTTTTGTGAGTCACGCTTCCAGAGTATTCTTGGGCTTCACAATTCACATTTATTTCACACCCAGAATTTGTCTCTTCACCTCCATTATTTTACTTTTTCCCCACATTCACTTTGAACAATTTTCTTTCTTGCAATAAAATGTTCAGCTTTATATTTGTGTAGCTATTGTTATAATAAATTTTCCCATCATAGGCCTATCTCGTTAGTCCTTCAAAAAATTCATATAGCGGAATACAACACTCCAAATTTTGATTTCCATATATTTTTGTGCAAATTTACTTCCACCGGCATTCGCAGAAGTAATTAAATAAAGTGATTGTATGTTTTTGTATGCGACGTTGGAATAGAGTGAGGCTGTCGACACTGTCCAGCAGGATATGAACGAGCAGGTAAATCTTTATGTGTGTTAGCTGAGGGCGGTTCTGCCCTTCCTGCCGCTCCTCCTCTCAGTGTCTGAGGCTTGAATCCTTCATGGAAAATTATATGTTTTGATAAATCATGAACAAGTGGGGCTTCTTTTTTATAGAATACAAAGGTTGGAAAGTACTATCATTCTAGGAAAATTCACGCTAAATATTCCCTGATTGCCAAACACACACACACACACACACACACACACACACACACACACAGAGGCGGGACCAAAGAGCCAAAGCTCAACCCCCGCAAGCACAAATAGGTGAGTACACACACACACACACACACACACACCACACACAGTCACAAAGTATGACGGTTGAGAGGCGGGACCAAAGAGCCAGAGCTCAACCCACGCAAACACAACTAGATGAGTACACACACACACACACACAAAGCTGTTGAAACTCTGTCAACGTTATGTATATTGTTTTATAGATGGTAACAGTAGAGCTTGTGATCACGTCACGAAGGCTCTCGCTGTATTAAAGGTGCCTCGTTGCTTCCTCCCTGGCCGAGGCTCCCACCTCCCCTCTGACTGCTGACTCACGTCAAGAGCCTCAGCGCCACTTGGCGCCACAAGAACTATTTATCAGGTATTAAATACATTCTTAGAGATACGGTAAAGACCCAAATTCTTGATAATCGAGTCTGTCCTTGGCAGGAAGGTGACAATATGGGGCCATCTTTATCACGCCGGAATACACTATCTCTGGTTTGTTGCTTTTAAATAATAATAATTATTGGTTATTATATAACATTATATTTTTCGTCAGCAAAATAATTACCACTGTTACTTGTACTGTTAAGTGATATTAAAGTCGTTTCCGTTGCTGTAATTACCATCAATACGCAAGTGCTACTCAGTTTGTACTACAAATATTTATATTCGTGTTATAGCTTACAATATACATGTCAATTACTGTCCGAAACCTCTCCTAGCCCCTCAGACCGTGCCAAAGATCCATAAGCATTTTCCCTCTGACTGCGACACTGGCGCGCTGGAATAAGAAGCTGGCTGCTTTTAGTTCTCTGGTTTGCCTAATAAATTCCTCACCCACCTCTTTCAAGAACTAAAGTACACATTTACCCAGGAGCCAAGGAAATTGGTGCAAATTGGCACGACCTGTAAAAAATATTCTAGGCCCCTGTAGTTACTGCTTCTCCTTTTGAACTGGCGAACCCAATGCAGAGAAGCTGTGTTTATATATGTGTTGGTGAGTGGGCGGATATATGTGTATGCGTGTGTGTTGTGTGTGTGTGTGTGTGTGTGTGTGGTGTGTGTGTGTGTTGTGTGGTGTGTGTGTATGTGTGTGTTGTGTGTGTGTGTGTGTGTGTGTGTGTGTGTGTGTGTGTGTTGTGTGTGTGTGTGTGTGTGTGTGTGTGTGTGTGTGTGTGTTTGTGTGTTGTTGGGGGTTTGTGTGTTGGAGAGAGAGAGACATCTGGGGTCCAGCTCCCACAAGGGGACCGACAGACGAGC
>WNGS01001312.1:47819159-47851659 GCA_020271785.1 Procambarus virginalis
AAGGCACGTCGTGACATGTATCATCCAAGAAGGAGATGTGAAGAGCCAAGTGGGAGTTCGTCACAAAGTGCACTAATTAAAGCAAGATGTCCGCGGCCTTTCAAACTGCGGACCACTTCGTAAAAGTTTATGAATGAACTACACAAAAACGAGTCGCCCGCTGAGAATTTCAGGCAATTTCTTTCTCCAAGTGATGAGTGTTACTGTTACTCGAAGAAGAATCTTTTGTTTTTGTTTCTTAAAGGAAAAATTTCAGTATTTTGACACTTATGCACGGAGTTGTATTAGTATTTATTTACGGCTACAAATAACTGGTGTACATGTACACTTTTCAACGCTCTGACCGGCGGTCTGGCAAACAAGACATCGCAAAATGTGTCCCGCAGGAGGATGATAGCCGGTGTCCTCCACTTACCGGCGGGAGCGGGAGCCTGTGTTCCTTGTGTCTGGGAGTAAAACAGCTGACTTGAACTTTGGAAGAATGGCGGCAAACGAGGCGGCTCAACTTCAAGAGGAAATTGTCCACATTCCCACATAGCTTTCGGAGGAATATTTTTTTGGATTTTTTACGCGGTATTTGGGAGGTGTAAAGGGATCCGTAAAATCTGCTTCGCGACTTGGAAATATAACTCTCTTTTTTTTTTTGTCTTCATTCCCCAAAGGCTACGGGTTCTGTTCGATTTAACAATGCAGCAGACAGGAGTGTTGCTAACAGGTGAAAAACATATATTACGTGTCAGGTAACAAAGTAGCAGGAGTGTGAAGTAGCAAAGCTGCAGGAGTGTGAAGAAGCAAAGTAGCAGGAGTACAAGTAGCAAAGTAGCAGAACTGTTATGTAGAATTGATGTGATCTTTGATAGAGCTTAATTTGGCTGCATGTCAGCCACTTTAAAAAAATATGTTGTCTTACCTGTATTCTGAGATCGGTAGGGGTTGACAGCCCCCCAAGTGGAGATGTGAAGGCAAGGACAACATTCGATTCTTTTAAATTGCTCCGTTTGGTGTCGGTAAAGTTTTCCTGAGCAAGTTGGCGGTCATACTCTCGTAGTGAATGGTGCGTTGTATCTTATGGTCAGTATTAGTAAGGGTATGTTTCTGTCTGTTATGTCTATTACGACACTTTCCTTCGTCTTTTGAGCCGTTGAAAAGAAGTTCATGTGAGAGTTTATAGGTGGGACAGATTTTGTAATGTTGACATCTCCATCAGTAGTAGTATGGCTGCTCACCTTTTCTTGCTTGACCTCCCAAATACACATTAATAATCGTTATTGACAATGACCTGCCTCACTGTACCACCGAGTTTCTCATCAACCTGCGTACAACTGGAGCTGTTTGAAATATCACGGTTGACATAGGCATCAAAAAACACCTCGTTTGTATCGGTCAGGCACCCACTACTGGCACTAAGATGCATTTCCACGTAAGTTCCCTTGGTATGGGCGGAAGTGTAGAAGCTGCCATTTCTCTCCCTGACTGCTACTTTCCAGAAGCTTAGCCTGTTTTCACTTTCCCTCTCTTGAGTAAAAGTAAGCTCAGAATGTCGCTCGAAAGCTTCCTTAATTAAGAAGTAGCAAGTGTTCCCTGTAAGATGTTACCAACATACTTGCAGTAGATAACGGGTTAAATCTCAAGGTCATCTAAAACTTTCGTCTCACTGGTACTCGTATAAAAATTTACAAATAGGATGCCGAATGGGTAACCACTTCGTGTCTGCACAGTGCATGTAGCAGTGTGCAGACACGAAGTTGTCTCTGTTGTCTCTTACCAATTGGTATTCACTTTTCTCTTGCTTCTGAGGATGCTAAGGTATACTTTAGTGGAACTTCCTTTAGCGACACTCGTCAAGCATATTAAAAGTGTAAAATTAACTTTTGTAAAATAAACTTTTTCAACTTCCTCCCCGTGATATTTCTGCAGCTGGTTTCCTTATTATCATTTTTGTGTACTCTTATTAGTTCACTTTGCTGAGTCAGTCTCCTGCATACTTAATACACTGTCAAGGAATGTGTGTAGGCTGAGAGTAGTGGGTATTATATCCTCATTTGTCCACATTTAACCTTATCAGTAACACAAGAGAGTCAGTCCATTACTGCTGCAAGAACACTCAAGATATTGGATGGAGTAGTGACTATTAAGCACATTTGGACTAGTGCTGGAACATAATAAGATCAGATGTAATTATTGTAATTGATCAATATTCGAACTAATCATTTAATCAAATTTTGAAATCTGTAATTATACTGATGCTTTTATAATGAAAATGGCATTGATGAACGTGAACACATTATTCAGGTAAAACATTATTGAAGATGCTTTAAGCAGCATTGCCAGCCATTTCTCCATAAACACGTAAATCACGCGGGTGTTATGAATTTCAATTCAAGACAACCTCATTTTCTCTCCTCATTTATCTTCTCTGTCATATGATAAAGCTCACTCAGAATGAATTGCTGTCTGTTCTTGCCTTCGTCCTCTATATGCATACATCATTCATATATGTACATTATATTTTGTTTACCTTTTTCTACCTTACCTATATTTACGAGCATAATGTGTCTGTTGCACCATTCCACTGTAACCCTTACACTGCTCCAAGCGCCATTTGGGATTCTTTTTTTAAATTTATTTGTTAACTATTTAAACATTCACACCATGTTGTTATACTTTAAAATAGCTGCGCAGATCAGTTGTTAATCAGTTAAACTTCAAACCCGCAACTGATAAAGTTACAATAAACTTGATATATATATTTAGTTGGCAAACATCTCTTGAAGTTAAGAAAATAATTGATGTATCTTACATGAAGTACTGATATTCCATGTCACAGAAAATGTTCCAAACGACAAATGAAAACTCCAGCTAAAATGTATAAATTTCTTATCTCGCTTGAACTTCTGAAATTTGTAGTTGTAATACGAGTTGTAGTTGTATTAATAGTTGTACTAGTTGTATTAATAGTTGTAGTAGTAGTTGTTGTAATAATTCTAGTAGTATGTGTCATAGTAGTTGTAGTTATGTTAGTAGTTGTTGTATTAATAGTATTAGTAATAGTTGTAATAGTAGTTGTTGGGCAAAAATCATTGGAGTAATCCGGGGATTCGAACCAACGTTCTGGATCACACTAGCCACACACCCTAATCCATTGAACCACAATACGCATAAGTAACTAAATCTAGGATCCTACTGAACCTACTAAGGATCTTGAGGCACTTCGCTGATACCATGTCAAGTTTTTTTTACAATTTGCCCGCATACACTCTGGTGTGGATATAGGAGTTCTCTACCATACGGTCCCTTCAAATACTCACTAAGAAATCACAATGGCATGATATATAATTACGGGAACGTCATTGGGCCAATCGAGGGGTTCAAATTTGCGTTCTGGGTCACCACATCCGCGCGGATTAACAGTAAAAACTTGATTTATTGTCCGTTTGGTGCCTCAAGATCCCTTAGTAGATTCAGTAGGATCCAAATTAAATTACGTAGCAGTATGTATATTACGGTAAATTACGGTCCAGTAGGTTAAGGCGAGTGGCTGTTGAGACCCAGAACGCTGGTTTGAATTACCAGATTGCTCCAAGGTTTATCGCATAATGATGTATCACGTTGGTGTGATTACCTAGTGCATAATAGTTGTTGTATTATTAGTAGTAGTTGCAGGAGTATTAGTAGTAGTTGTAGTAGTAATGGAAGTTTAGATGTAGTAGTATCTGTTGCATTTTAGTAGTTCTAGTACCACAAGCTGAACTATTTTCAATGATAAAAAAAAGTTAAAAAAATCGCGAGAATTTGTCTGAGTAATGTTATAGAGGCCGACCTAATCAAGTTAAATAATCAAGGTACATTTTCATAACGTTAGGTTTCTTCATATATAAGTTTACATACAAAAGTCAAAATTGCCTCAGATGGTGGAATGAAGGAGCTGAACAAGGGGGTGAGGAGATGCGATGATTAATGTCGAAGGTCAAAACAGAGCCGAGCTTCACGGCATCGTCAACCTGCAGAAAATAATGTCCGTAATTTAATTATGATACATAATAAATGACTTAAAATTGAGAAGGCCTGCAGGTAGTGTAGCGAGTCGCGCACCTCGCGAGGGGCATGCATTTCTGCTCACTAACTTTTCCAAAGTTAACTAACCTCCAAAAAAGTCCCTCGTGTGAGCAAGTGTAGAAATGAAGCTAAATACCGCAAGGAACGCTGTGCGTACAAGAAATTTCTTCTCACGCAATCCCGTGATAATGAGGCGAGGGAAGTGGGAATTGTTTTAGTAAGTTATACCGTTGGTGTGTCGCTGGTTTATGACAGCGGTGTGTTTATATACATATATATATATATATATATATATATATATATATATATATATATATATATATCTTCAGGGCTCAGCATCTTGTACCTTACTCTCATCTCACGTGGCTCAGCTTGCAATCACACTCTCTTCATAGGCAAATACTGGGGTGTTGCAGCCAAAACTACGTATGGCAGCATACTTGCTGGGCGGCAGGAGCACGTGTGGCCGAGCACAAAGAGACCTCTCAGGTGGCATTGTTGGCTTTATATCTCAAATATTTCAGTACGTGTCATTATTGAGATCTTCGGTTCCTTTTCTAGTCATGTAGTGATGATAAGTGACGATGTGTGTTCGTTTTTATGCTGATTTTGGATGGGCGAAGTAAGTGCTTCCGTCTGGAAATTGCGGCTATTGATTTTGCACCACGTTTCTCCATATTTTTTTCTTTTGTAATGCTAATCGCTTCTAAATCTGCATGTCTTCGTTTTAGCCCATGCTTTCAACAGCCCATTCTCCTGTTTTGGTAGTACTTATAGTAACGATGAGGACTATAGTACATAAGTCAATATTTGTACTACGGTGTACATAGCTACAAAAAAATACTATCTAAACAGGAGGATGGGTTGGGTTTCAACCATTACTCCTGACTGTCACTCCACACTCTTTCATATAGTTCTGGTTCTTATCTCTCATCCATTGTTACGTTTTCCCATTCTCTTATTTTCTCCCTCCTCCTCCTCCTCTATCCACTCTCCTAACCTTAAAACCAGCGTATATAGAGTCCTCTCACCTCTCGCACACCGAGGTTTGCTCCGAGGCCCAATATACTCATGCTTGAATTGATATATTATTATTATCGTGTGTGTGGGTATTCACCTAGTTGTATTCATCTAGTTGTTCTTGCGGGGGTTGAGCTCTGCTCTTTCGGCCCGCCTCTCAACTGTCAATTAATCAACTGTAACTAACTACTAAATAACTAATTTTTTTTTCTCCCACACACACACATACACCCCAGGAAGCAGCTCCGTAACAGCTGTCTAACTCCCAGGTCTCTTCCCTCTCATTTGTGTGTGTGTACTCACCTAATTGTGCTTGTGGGGGTTGAGCTTTGTTTCTTTGGTCCCGCCTCTCAACTGTCAATCAACTGGTGTACAGATTCCTGAGCCTACTGGGCTCTATCATATCTACAGTTGAAACTGTGTATGGAGTCAGCCTCCACCACATCACTTCCTAGAGCATTCCATTTATTAACTACTCTGACACTGAAATTTTTTTTTCTAACATCTCTGTGGCTCAACTGGGTACTAAGTTTCCACCTGTGTCCCCTTGTTCGTGTCCCACCCGTGCTGAAGAGTTTGTCTTTGTCCACCCTGTCTATGTCCGTCCCTTACCCCAGGCCATTACCCTGCAAGGTTGAGTGAGGCCTAGCTCCAAGAGTCTCGCCTCCAACCTCGGACAGACAGAACACAAACATTTTCCCTTACAGATATACAGTACGTTGATCGCTGATACGTTACATTTTGCGCCGGTAAACCGTAATCAAAATTTAAAGACGGGCGGAAGAGATCTTTTAAGTTGCGGATAATTGCATCACCTTTAAGAGACATTTACCCCCTATGCCTCGCTGTTGACACTCCCTTATTACCGCCCTTAACCTTCCCCAGCAAATTGGTGTGAGAAGGTTTAATAACTGTCACACGGCCGCCGGAACCAACACATTCCTGTCCATCCTCCTCATAGCTGTCATCTTATCTTGAAGTTATTGCACGAGCATCATGCCCCCTGTGCTAGTAACTCGTTTGTGTTCTCTTTACGGTCTCTCAGTAGCTCGTTGGTCTGTTTACGGTCTCTGACGAACACCTGGTAGGTCTGTTCATGGTCTCTGAAGAGTAACTCGTTGTTATTTGTCTGGTCTCTGATTCCCAGCTCGTTCTCGTTCTGGTCTCAGATGCGCTGCTCGCTGCTATGCGATGCTCAGTTACTAAGAAGAACAAAGAAAGAAGATTGCCACCAGTGTTGCTATCTTTGGACATAAATGCTCACAATCGCGTTATAATTCACTATCTTAATTAGCATAATCTAGGCTCTTGCCTCATGTCGTAATCCGCTCTCATTGTTGCCAATAACGACCTTCCTCTCACACGGTGAGTCTCGCTATTACTGCCATTTCGGGCACCTTGTCCGAAAGCGTCTTGTTGTTTTGAATTGGTTTATTCTTCCGGTTTGTATTTTCATTGAATCTATTTACGAGTTCTTCATCCATGTACTTCTCGTACGTTGACTTCCGCTCCCCCCCTGTTTGTCTCGTGTGTTTCACAGTGAACGAGACCACCACAGCACAGGGTCCACCACAGCACAGGGTCCACCACAGTACAGGGTTCACCACAGTACAGGGTTCCCCACAGTACAGGATCCACCACAGTACAGGGTCCACCACAGTACAGGGTTCACCACAGTACAGGGTTCACCACAGTACAGGGTTCACCACAGTACAGGGTCCACCACAGTACAGGGTCCACCACAGTACAGGGTCCACCACAGTACAGGGTTCACCACAGTACAGGGTCCACCACAGTACAGGGTCCACCACAGTACAGGGTCCACCACAGTACAGGGTCCACCACAGTACAGGGTTCACCACATTACAGGGTCCACCACAGTACAGGGTTCACCACAGTACAGGGTCCACCACAGTACAGGTCCACCACAGTACAGGGTCCACCACAGCACAGGGTCCACAACAGTACAGGATCCACCACAGTACAGGGTCCACACAGTACAGGGTCCACCACAGTACAGGGTCCACAGCAGTACAGGGTCCACCACAGTACAGGGTCCACCACAGTACAGGGTTCACCACAGTACAGGGTCCACCACAGTACAGGGTCCACCACAGTACAGGGTCCACAACAGTACAGGGCCCACCACAGTACAGGATCCACCACAGTACAGGGTCCACCACAGTACAGGGTCCACCACAGTACAGGATCCACCACAGTACAGGATCCACCACAGTACAGGGTCCACCACAGTACAGGGTCCACCACAGTACAGGGTCCACCACAGTACAGGGTCCACCACAGTACAGGGTCCACCACAGTACAGGGTCCACCACAGTACAGGGTCCACAACAGTACAGGGCCCACCACAGTACAGGATCCACCGCAGTACAGGGTCCACCACAGTACAGGGTCCACACAGTACGGATCCACCACAGTAGAGGATCCACCACAGTACAGGGTCCACCACAGTACAGGTCCACCACAGTACAGGATTCCACCACAGTACAGGTCCACAACAGTACAGGGTCCATACAGTACAGGGTTCACCACAGTGCACGGTCTTCACAGTACAGGGTTCACCACAGTACACGGCCCACCACAGTACTGTGAGGGCTATATTACAGTGACCACTGCAGTAAAAGGACCGTAGTATTTCGAAAGTTTACCGTCATTATTGCAATCTCCACCTATTATTTAATGTGCAATATAATTGTATTTTATTTAAAATTGCACAACGAGCTGACACGCTCTGCAGGGGTGGATATAGTTAATAATTACAATGAAAATGAGAATTGGTACCTGTATGACGTAATCAGGTCGTTACGCTTTGCAATAATCATAAACAAATTTCAACATGGCCTGTGATTCTGCAGCTAATCCCAATCATATTATAATTCGGTAGCGGTAAATGTTATATCCAGACCCCATCATACTTCTAAATATGTCTTTATGCAAATATGAAATATCTTTTGATAACCACGTCACTCTGCCTCAGTTTGGTGTGCAAATGGAACGATTTTTAGAGGGGCTCCAATTTGTAATTTTTGTGGGAGATACTTAAGACAACACTTGACGGCTGTTGACCCCTTGTATGTGATGTCATAGACAGGCTTAGTACGTAAACACTGTGGCTGGGGGTGGGGGGGTCATCTGATGCTGAGTTCACTCTTAGTTTGCAGCACTAGTTCCGAATGATGATTTATCCCGGTTGTTCCAGTATTGATAACGAGAATCCTTTCTCGTCTGTGTAACTATCCATCTCTCCACGCAGTTTCAGTATGAATGATAGGAAATGTTCTAGACAATGAGCTACATATCTCTGGTTCGCCCAAAAAAAGTCAACATATTTCTAGACCTTCGGTTCGGTTATAATTACCTTTGGGAATTGGTACTACCTGATGGTGTAGATCTGACCATGTGTAAATACTATGCCAGAAATACTATTCACATACAGTACGTCACTATGTAATTAAATATGAAAACATCAGAGCATTTAGAAACGACTCTTATCACTAATATTCAAGAAATGTCCAGGTATTGAACCCAGGCTAATTTAGTTCATAAATCATTGCCAAATATTCTAAATTTAACATATTGCAGACAGTTCATATTTATATTTATAAGAGGGAATGTCTGTCCAAGGTTGGAGGAAACACGCATGGGGCAAACCTTAGCCAGCTTTCACACAAGAAACATGTGGGGTGTGGGAGTGTCATAGGCCAGTCGGGGTCGGCTTCAGTGCCACACTTGAAGAAATATCGGCATCTAACACTTCCACACCCTCCTTGTTATTTTCATCAAGTCAGATCTGAAATATTGGTTGTATAGTCCGTAGACTCATTTTACAATTTCAGTTCTTTGACACACAATGTACTCCACTTCATATAGTCTAGGGTAGCTGCCCTAATGCAGATGTACCTCATGCATTAAAAAAAAGGACGCACTTGGGTTACCGTTACCTGTGGCAGGTGGCTACAGGTGACGGATCTCCCAATCCTGAGCACTCCAGGTGTGAACTCTGTGAGCAGGAACTGCGGCATGATTTCCCACATTACATCGCCGAATGCCCAGTTATTAGACCTTTCAGACTCGTTGGCATGAGGTACCTAGAGTTTGTAACTACTTTATTCATTTTCGCGTTCTTGAAGATATCCTCATATTGCACCCAAAATTTGCCAATGCAGGCTACTAAACACATGGCCCTGTATGACTAACCATCCTGCGAGATGGGGACTTTTAGTACCACTGCTGCCTTATTCACTCTTGTGTTGATGATATCCTCATAATGCACCCAGAGTCTGCCAGTGTAGGCTACTTATCACATGCCTCTGTATGACTAACCATCCTGTGTGATGGGGATTTTTAGCATCACGTAGTTAGCTTTTTGACACACTGTACTCCCCTTCATATTGTTTAGGGTCGCTGCACAAATGTAGATGTACCTAAATGTGTTAATAAAAAAAATGTTACATCATTTTTTCTGGGAGAAAAAGAGAGAGTGAAATAGGGGGAGGGGCAGAAAGAGAGAAGGGTTGAGAGGGGAAAAGTTTGAAGAGAGGACGGAAGAAGGGGGAGAGGGGGACGTTAAAAAAGAGGGAAGGAGAGAGAGGAGAAAGGCAGGAAGAAAGGAGGGGGAGAGGTGATAGAGGGAAGAGAGTGGAGAGGAGGAATGTTGGGAGGAGAGGGGATATATTGAAAGAAAGAGGGAGAAAGATGAAGAGGATAAAATTGGGGAGAGAAGAGGAGAGGAGAGTGCAGTTAAAGAATGAGATATGCGGGAGGGAAGAAGTGGAAGAGAGGGAACGGAGACACGGGAAAAGGGCAGGGATCCATGCCCCGCCGGGTACTCTATCTAGTGCTGTATAAGTGTCCAATGCTGATGTAATGACCGCGTACCGTAACATTCCCCCCCACACTTCTCTGACCAGATTACAACCCTTCTAACTTGATCACAAATTTGAGCCAGATTAAAGCTGTTAACCACAACTGTATATTGTTTACGGTTCAGTCCCTGAAGCCATGATTGGACTATGTAATCTTTCCACCTCCGTCTACAAGATGGATATATGGAGGGTCTATAATAATGTAGGTAAAATTAACACCTCCCCCTTGGGAAAATAATTAGGCACCAGCTGCGGCACTCTCACGCAACACCCCCGGCACTCTCACGCAACACACCTCGGCACTCTCACGCAACACCCTCGGCACTCACGCAACACCTCCAGCACTCTCACGCAACACCCCCGGCACTCTCACGCAACACCCCCAGCACTCTCATGCAACACCCCGGCACTCTCTTACGCAACACCCCAGCACTAATGGGCCAACACACCAGTAGTACTTGAAGTCGTTCCATTACACCAGTCAACGGCGAATGAAAAGTTTTCTTCCCTTGCTGTTCAAGTGATACAAAATTATGGCCTCGGAGGGCATTCCAACCTTGTCACAAGCAGTAGCAACTGTGGTCCTATAGTATGAGCTCCAAGGCATACCATTTTATTTAGTTTCTCTTTTTATTGCATCTTTAGGAACAAACTAGACTTTAAGAATCCCATCAATCTGGCCAGAAGCAGGCGATGAGTCACAATAACGTGGCTAAAGTATGTTGACCAGACCACACACTAGAAGGTGAAGGGACGATGACGTTTCGGTCCGTCCTGGACCATTCTTAGTCCAGGACGGCGAAGACGAAGACGGCCTTCACGGCGCGGCCTGCCATCTCCCGGCGGCCTGCCATCTCCCGGCCGCCTGCCACCTCCCGGCCGCCTGCCACCTCCCGGCGGCCTGCCACCTCCCGAAACGGTCCAGAATGAGAATGGTCCAGGACGGACCAAAACGTCGTCGTCCCTTCACCTTCTAGTGTGTGGTCTGGTCAACAAATCTGGCCAGAAGGGTCGCAGTGCTCCACGTTGTCGTCCTTCATTTGACTCTCTTTATTGTTTCATGTAATGTTGCAGCAGTGATTAAAAGTTACGAATTAGCGAATTTTAGATTAACCCATATGATAGTGTACTGCAAATTTATCCCAGTTTCCTTATTAAGCCATTCAATAACTCACCCAAAGCCTGTCCATGGAGCGCCATATCTGTTTCTTTTTAATAATGGTACTCTTGACGGGTCCTCAGATTCCGTGTTGGAAGGCAATAAGAAATTCCAGTGACAAGATCCAACCTGTGCCTCATTCAGAACTCTTTGAAAGGTAAAATATTCTTCTCAAACTCATAAATCATAATCATAAAATATAAGAAAAAGGTCTCTTGCTCTCGGTGTTTGCATAATCAGTCCTGAGGCCAGCACCCTCCTCGGCATTCCTCTGAAGTTCGTTATCATCGACGAAGGTCTTTGGAAGAAGACTGCAGACTGAAAGAGGTCAGGCAACAGGATTACCGACATCCAACCCTCCCTAGACTAGCCTCCTTAGTGAGGTGTTTCCTTTACCACAACAGTCTCAGCATAGGTTAGTACGGCACTGCAGAGATCCATGTCAGGAAAGACCTCAGGCTTCCACTCGATGATTCACAATGGTAATAAGTTATCCTTCCTGCCAGACTCGGTGGCCACGGTATCCGCACAACTAGCGCTGGTGTTGTCTAATTACGGGAGTGTTTGTTGGTGTTTCTAATACTGTTCTTTATACTTTTGTATAAAGCACTGCATACTTTTCTTTGATGAAAATCATCTGAATTGGTTGCATACAAGGTAGACGTAATAAGTTAAAGAAAAATCGTCCTTATATAGAGCTAAACGAATCAGAACATTAACATGTGAGATTATTTATCTGTTTCCAGTAGTTATGTCGTAATTATAATTATATATTTACAGTAACAACAATTTTAGTGTTAGTGGGGGCTGAGTGAGCAGTTTCACCTTCCACTAGAGAATAACCCCGAAATACTGTAATTATATTTGCATACTGATGCTCTGCAAACGCAATCTGGCTTCAAAATCATTAAAAGTTTTACCTCTCGACACTTTGTGTATACATCTTCTAAAGCGTTTAGCAAAATTAATGTAAAAACGGTGCAGGTAAGACCGAGATGTCACAACTAGTCGCACAGACAAAGTTTAAATTACACAATTAAAAAGTTTTACCTAAAATAACTAGAAAGAGGAAGTGTGGGATGTAGTTTTGTGTGGTTGCTGGCGGCTCATCCCTCACATAGATGGGGGAAGTACTGTTATGATGGCGTTCATGGTGTGTACATAATATAGGCAACTATCCTAACACTATACAAAGAAATCACATTAACCTAGCGTGTAGGTTCGAATCCTCATCATGGCTCCTACTGATTGTCATATCCCAATAATTTTAATGAACATGGAAGAAGCTAAACCTGGCTGAGACGTACATAAGGCGACAACTGGTGGGTATTAACTAATCAGGTAAAGTCGCCCACGTAGATATTATGAAGGTAATCCAGGAGTTTTCCATATTGTAGTACAAAGATATCTGACGAAGAATTGCTTTAGGAAAACAACAGTAAAAGAGTGATTTTTTCCTTGAAAACTCAACAGCAACTCGGATGAACTCAACAGGCTCCTTGGATAAATCGCAAAATTAATAAAAAAAAAAACATAAAAATATGTAAAAAATAGAGTATTGTATTTTTTGCTATCAATTTTGTTATTGTACACTAAGTAGTTTGTTTTGTTGAATCACCACCGAACACACTTGAGTGGGATGAGTGAGCTCATGCTGGACCTCGCGGCTGAGTGGACAGCGCTTTGGGGTTGTAGTCCTAAGGGGCCCGAGTTCGATCCCCGGCTGAAGCAGAAACAAATGGGCAGTTTCTTTCATCTGGTGCCCCTATTCACCTAGCAGTAAATAAGTACCTGTGAGTTAGACAGCTGCTACGGGCTGCTTCCTGGGGATGTGTATGTGTGTGTGTGTGAGTGTGCGTGTGTAAGATAAATATATGTAGTAGACATAATAGAAGAAAATCAAATTGGGTAGAAATGCGGGGCCCAAGAGCTAATAGCTCGATTCTGCAGATACAAATGGTAAATACAAATAGTAAATACACACACCGAGGCAAATGGCTGTAAATGATTAAATAAAAAGTTAAATAGGAGAAACCGTGAGAGAAAGTATTGCACATGAATGTAGAGTTCCTTTGTGTTTGGAAACTTTGAAGAAGACAATGGTGAGGTGTATTGTTAAGAAATTGTTTGGAGAAGACAGTGCGGCCTATCCAGCTATAGAACTGCGTCGAGAATGAATTGTGAAATTAATAAAACAATTATTTGGTATTAGATAACTATATATATATATATATATATATATATATATATATATATATATATATATATATATATATATATATATATATATATATATATATATATATATATATGTCGTACCTAGTAGCCAGAAGACACTTCTCGGCCTACTATGCAAGGCCCGATTTGCCTAATAGGCCGAGTGATTTTCTTTATTTTCAATAATTTTTTTCCAAATACTTTATTTGAATTATTATTATTATTATATATTAAGATCATAATTTATTGACTTAGTTGTGATAGTTTAAGTTAGGTTAAGATAGGTTAGGTTAGGTTAGGTAGGGTTGGTTTGGTTCGGTCATATATCTACGTTAGTTTTAACTCAAATTTAAACAAATTAATTTATACATAATGAAATGGGCAGATTTATCATTTCATAAGAAAAAAAATTTGGAAAAATATATAAATTCAGGAAAACTTGGCTTATTAGGCAAATCGGGCCTTGCATAGTAGGCCGAGTACGACGTTCTGGCTACTAGGTACAACACACACACACACACACACACACACACACACACATATATATATATATATATATATATATATATATATATATATATATATATATATTCCAAATGACTGCAAACAGGCCAAATGGGACAACCCCATAGTGGTGAACATTGTCACAGCATTGCTGGAGGCAGCGTCTGGGAAGGACAAAGCGCGTCTCCTAGCTGCGCAAGCCCCCCATGCCGGGGACTTCCTGTTGGCAGTCCCTAATTCTGCCTTGGGCACCCTCCTGGATCATCGGACCCTAAGTATTGGTGTTGCCCTGCGCCTTGCCGTCCCTATCTCCACCGAGCACCGGTGTATGTGCGGCTATACACGGGCGGACCAATACGGCAGCCATGGTCTCATCTGTCATAAGTCACAGGAAAAGATTGCCAGACATGAAGCAGTCAATGACATCATCAAGAGAAGTTTGGCTACAGCTGGGTGTCCAGCACAAAGGGAACCTCAGTTGTGCAGACCTGACAACAGTAACAAACGCCCAGACGGAGTTACCCTGACGCCTTGAAGGGATGGTAAGCAGGTCGTGTGGGACTACACGTGTGCGTCTACATTGGCTGATACAAATAAAATACTTGGGAATGTTTGGTGAAGACTGACTGGGGTGGTGAATATATTGGATAAAATCACAATTATCACACATGGGAGCAGGTTCTAGTGTGTTTTGTTGCCGCCATGCTTAAATAACACACACACACACACAGCAACAGGTGATGGGACGCTCTAGGCTCCTAGATACGACAACTGTGGGTTTCACGTAGTGTCCTTCACTTGTTTGGAGTGTGCTCTACGCTATTTCATTGAACATGTTGGAGGCCGAGAGAGGTACTCCAACAATGCTGCCAGACACAAATATAGTTGTTCTATTCCAAGGATGGAAATCCCTAAATTATTTGGAACACCTTAATGGGATAAGCTGACTGAGGAATGCCTGATCACTGGAAAGTGCAATTGCAAAATTTCATTAAATTGATTCAACACAACAAGTGGGAATGCAAGAAATATGGATGTAGCACATAAACTGGATACATATGTGTATATAACTGCTATGGTAAAAAAAATATAATATGAAATGTTGAAGGAATAAATTTCAATTTTAGGCCTGGAGGAATTAAAAAGAATTATATTGTACATACTACATCAACTTTATCGTTGCCAGACACACGTACATATACTGGCCACCGGCAGAGATCTATTTGATGGTCACATGTCCATGTCAACAACTTAAAAATTACCCAGAAAAGTGGGATACATCGCGTTCAAAGTTTCAAGGCCCTGAAATACGCTCTAGGCATTGAAAAACGGGTAAACAAGACCCGTTGAGTGTAATAAACTGGGAGAGCAAGCAGGATAGCAAAAACTCTTCAATAAAGATGAGATCTGTGATACGGAGACTGCAGCGGCCAAAATCTGGAAACTAGTATCATTAGAACCATCGGTGTAGATAGGAATAAAATTGAAACGGATAGAAAAGTGCTTCGAAAAGATTAAACGTAAACCTAACTAGGTGTGCTGACTTTTGGAATATCTCGGCCATAACCCTATATTGAATTTCTGATTACTGAACTAAGCAGGACTCGTGATAGGGTAAAATCATTAAAATATATATTTGCCCTATTGCTAAAGGGCTGAGAAAAATCTGGGTGAAAGGTCATAGAAAACAAAGAGGGGCTTTGCCACCAGCGATTGGCATCACAGAGACAAAGATAGTTCCCCACATCCACCAATAGGCTAGAAACTAGTAAGATCCAGATAGCATTTCTATACCTTGGAGCTTGGTTGGGTGATGGAGATTTTCAGGAAGTTTATCATGTGGTTATAGCTGGCCTGCTGATGTAGTCTATAGTCAATATTCCTCTCCCTCCTCATTTCTCTTTGCCTTCTCTTTGCATTTCTCTTTGACTTCATACTTGGACATATCTAACAACGTATCTTCATATGTTGCCGCTTCATATTTTGAACTAATTTTATCCATGATGTAATTTGTTCAGAAAATCTTCCATTGAGGATGGGATTTATTGCAAAAAGACACTTAAAACTATAATGATGCACGACTTCTGACACGTGAACTTACACAAATGTCACAATGTCCGTAAGTGAAACTGAAGTGATCCTCGGGATTTAGAACAAATTTCAAAAGTACTTAAATGAATGACCTGTTATTTTCTTATCCATGCTGAGTCCAAATTACTCATCAGTAGAACTCTTTTAGACAGTCAAGTTCTAGATAGGACTACTGACATAAGTGTCTGTACGTCCCAAACAACGTTGTTGTGTCTTTGACTTTAGGTACAGCCTTGTGTGGAAGTCAAATGTGTTACTTGATTAGGGTAATGCAGCATAATAATAATAATGCCTGTGACTCAATTCACATCACATCACAACAATCTTGTGTCCTATATTATAATACCAATGTGAATGCATATCGATTTTCTAATATTAGAAGTCGATTGTTCCCATGGATATTCTCCCACTAGAGTTTTAAGGGTGTTAAGATACCCCACCAGCAGGTATAGGGGTCCACAACCCAAGTTTGTTTACGACAGTTCACTACGGGTTTGGCGTCGTAAAAGGATCTGATAAGAACATAAGAACAAAAGTAACTGCAGAAGGCCTATTGGCCCATACGAGGCAGCTCCTATCTATAACCACCCAATCCCACTCATATACATGTCCAACCCTCGCTTGAAACAATCGAGGGACCCCCACCTCCACCACGTTACGCGGTAATTGGTTCTACAAATCAACAACCCTGTTACCGAACCAGTATTTACCCAAGTCTTTCCTAAATCTAAACTTATCCAACTTATAAGTTGGATAGATAGAAGTTATCTATTACTTCTTTTACTACAGCGAACATCCAGTTTCCAGCCATAATCTTGTAGGATACTCAGTATAGCTTATGGTCTCGTCTGTTAGATCAAATATAATCCATGAGCGACAAGATTGGCACCCAATTTTTTCGTGCTTCTGGGCTTGGATAGCTTCGTTTCCTGGAATTTGGGGTCATCTGCGTCCCGCTGATGACCTCAAATTGGTATGTTCATCTTGTTGTTGCTGATTCGTGATTTTAAAGATGAGACCTAACCTGATCAGCTAACTCAGAAAATAAACATGAACTTGGTGGTTATATCAAGATAACTCTTTGTAAAATCAGGTATAAAACTCAAAATATAAACACAGGTATATATCCAGGCATATGACAAGGATATTGCTGAATATGCAAGATATACTAAATAATAAAGTGTGGCTGACTGCTTCATGCGAGGGTTAGTTTATAACAGCAGGAAGATAGCACTTGTCACAGTCAACACATGATGCAAACATGCAACACAGTCACAGGATGAATTCGAGAAGGAAAAGCTAACATTTGACTCACTGTGATGTTCAAGTGAGCCAGAGATTACGGGTGACTATGTTGAAAGAGCCTGTGAGAAAACAGGTATCCAGGTACCCAGTACGAGGACGCGGTCGATACGGCAAGCTGCAATAATAAGGAAAACAAGTCATTCTTCTGATTCTAAGTCAAATTCTAGATTTTACAGTATATAATTATAAGGACAACGTGTTATGGTATTATTATAACTTTCTCATATGTAAATAATGTACTAAAATTTTGTGTATAGTTACTCGGTTATAAATATGCAACCAGTTGACTGCAAGGCTCCCACAAGCCCCAAGGGGAGGTGAGGGGATGGGGGGGGGTTATTGTGGGAGGGGTTGGCGTCGGGGAGATAAGATCAGCCAATGACATGGTTGAATGGATGATGCTACACAGCACTCGCTCAGTCGAAATGAGTACCGTTGGCTCTGGCCAATGACTAGATGGGTGCCAGCTTGGACAGCCTCGTCCCCGACGATGGCATACCGGTAACATGAACGAGGGAGGACAGATCACAGCCAGTCTGGTCTCAGCCTCTGCTGGGATAGGACGTCACCCGTGGTGCTCCTGGCTCGGCCCGCGAGGCAACTTCAGTCTGTTCCGTTGTACGCAGTTTGACTACGGTACTCTTGTGTGTTGCTTGAAGATAATTGCCCACACATTGAAGTGCTAATATAGACATTAGCTCTTGTGTATATTCATTTGAATAGTTGTCGTGTGCTGGTACACACCCTTTACAATATAAATGTAAATAATAAGAATTATTCTGTTCTGTTCAATTATGCAGATAATATTGACGTTATATATAACTGTTGCATTTTCCACAATTGTTTGTATTCATAACTTGTGGACATTTTCATTCAAGTTATTTACATTCATGAACATGTTGAAGTTTCCAATTACATTAGTCAAATATCACCACAAATAGTTTACAAAAGGGTGGTAGAACACGAACGACACTAGCATTCGGGTATACATAAGAAAGATATGATGAACATATTTTCAGCAGATAAAATATGCAGTGACTTCTGCAGTGGTAGCAAAATACATCTATATTGCACTCGCCTGCAGTGTCTTCAGTGGCAGGTGTTACAAACGCTAGTGTGAGTGTTTGGTAAATTGTTCTAGTTAAGAATGGCATGTCACACTTAGTAGCCTACAGTTCTGCGCCGCCTAGTGGTGGACGCCAGGTACTAAGGCCTAGTGTCCGCGGATTTTGTAAACATGACTAATTTTCTTCAATTAATACCATACCATGAGAGTAAAACTATTATATTTACATTTTTGGTATTTAATAAAGAAAATACGTTTTGCGATTACGTTGTCCCGATCCTAATACGACACTACAGCTGAACACGCCGCCTGATGGCTATCGCTGAAATGTTTTATTTTTATTAAAATATGGGAAATACTTTTGCCAAAGATTGGCCAATGTTAGAAGTTGACGCTTTAATTTTAATAGACTAGAACCTCAATATATAGAGCAAGGTTCCCAACTGTTAGTCCTGCCGTCACCGCCACAGGCGCGGACCATATTTGCCGAGAATAGTGTTAAATATGTTTTAGTAGTAGGAGAAGGTACCCAGGATAGTCTGTCTCTCTTCCCCGCAATTTTCCATTCTACCTTCATCTTTTCCCCTTCCCCATCAGCCCCCCTTTTGCCTCCCTACCCTTTCCCCTNATAATTAGGCTTCTGTACACTGTTCTCCTTACATATAGACAAAAGGATTATTATGATGTTCTACGCAAGTGTCAAAGAATTGTTCATAACGAATTCTTGTCTAAGGAAGACGAAGGTTTATCATATGAACTTTACTGATTCAAAATAAAACTGCTCTGTCCACGACTGAACTTACTTCAGCAACCAGCAATGGGACTGAACCTTACACTACTCAAAACAGTCTTTAATGACATTACAGCAGCTACTGAGGTAATATAGTGAGGATATTTTAATAGCACTAGTAGCCGCCGAGGCTATATATTGTATGTACATCAATGACATGACCCGTATCAATGTAGTGTTGTCAACTCTTGTCGCTTAGTTCCTCCCCAACTAAATACTTACACAAACACGTCCTAACATACACGGAATATCTGTAGCTGACATACATTTATACAGGACGGTTACTCATCTGGTATTCACTTCCCATGAGTCCACAGATAAAGTATAACAATTGCAGGTTGTCGATATTGCATACATATGCATGCAGTCGATGAGCGCCTTTGTTCGAGCCTGCAACCCCTTGCTCTGCACTGTTTAGTAAGTTTTCAGTCCATTATTTAAATCCCACCAATACACAGTATTGTTTGTCAGTGTAATGTGGACCACTTTGTAATTCTTTTAACAATATGGGCCGTATTGCAATAATTAACTGATTGCAATCCATATACATGTAAATAATTGTTAGTTCTAATATTATGTATTATTGTAAAAAGGCTGAAATTCGCTTTTATGTTGAAACTTTATTTACGTAAATAGCTGGAGTGGAAGATAAAAGTGCCATAACAACATCCTAAAATGCAGTGCCCTAATGGCTTATATACACCTTACTTACAACCATGAAGATAAATAAGCTCTATCTTTTATTATCATATACCTTCAGTTTTTATAATCTGCTCTCTCCTTCTAGTGGGATGGCCATAGTATTATTCCTGTTAGTATCCCTGCCTGGTATCCCTGGCTAAAGGGATACCCCGATTAGGGGGGGCTTTACAAAGTAGACTGAGGAATGCAAAGACAAGAGAGAGACAGTTAGAACCTTAATTCCCCTCATGTTGGCTGTCTATGTCAGGTACACATGTGATATTTCTACCTTCTTATTGAAGGTAAATCTGCCTCTGCTTATATGACAAAATAGAGCAGTATTTTGATTATTGTGCTTGCTAACTCTTGACCGGCTATAAAGTTACTTTAGCGCAAATAACCTGGGCGAGGATTTATTGAGCATTTACGTGTTCACTTACGAAAATCAGTACATGTTTCCTCATTTATGGCGACTTAGTTTACATTTGTTAAACAACTTGAGTTGTGACGCGCGTCGAGCAGGTCCATAACAACCCGTCCTCAGTCAGTGCTCGTCCATCTCTACCTACTGACCTCAAATACGACGTTGGGTGATTGCTGGTTTGCCCTGCTGGTGGTGGTCTGCCACTGACAGGGTGACGTTTGCTTAGCCATGGGGACTTCTCGCCCCCCAGTGAAGAGGACATTGTCGGCTGGTCTGGCGTTTACGGTACCAGTGGGCCATCCATTGGTTGGTGTCGCCCTGGTGGACGTGCTTCATGTGCAGCTGTCGGACCTGGTGGGCATCCAGCTGCTTCAGGGCAACCGTGCTGTGGTAAAGTTCCGCCTCCAGGCTGCCTTTCAGGCGTTTCTCGAGCGGTGTGAGGGGCGTGTTTACCCTCTCCCTGATACTGCTGGCTCCGTTAAGGTAGTGAATCTTAGTGTCACCTTGACGTCTGTGGCGGTGCATGGTGCCCCCTTCGAATTTCAGGACGACTTTTTGACCTCCTGTTTCGAACGGTTTGGGACAGTGTTAAGTGTTCGTTGGAACAGGGTCGTTGCCGGGCACTGTGTTGGTATGCTTGACGGCTCCCGCACCCTGACAATGTCGCTGAAGTGCAGTGTACCGTCGTCGATGTCCGTGTTGGGATACACGCTCCACTGCCAGTATCGGGGTCAACCGCGCACCTGTTATCGGTGTGGTCACGAGGGTCATCTGGCTGCAGCGTGCGACGTGGGAGCAGCTGGTCGGGTGCATGTTTTTCGTGCGGAGGATTTCCCACCCTTGTTACTTTCGGACGGTTCTGAGGATGGAGTGGGTACTGTGCCTGCGGCGCCTGATTGCCTGTCTGCTGCTCCGCTTGTTGAGGTGAATTCTACGGCCTGCACGACCCGTCTGGTGCCTGCTGTGGCCCCTGGGGATGTTGAGCCGGTGTGTGTGGGTGTTGGGCCGTCGCCTGAGCTGCGTGTTGTGCAGGATGTCCCGGTGGAGGTCCATGTCCCGCCTGTGGATGTGATACCGGCTCCCGGGAATACGGGTTCTGCTGTTTTAGAGGGGGTGCTTCGGCAGGGAGAGGTGCCTGCCGTGCCTGTGTGTGCTGACAACTGTAGTTCTGCTCTTTCCATCCCTTTGCAGAAGCGTGCGCGTCGGTGTTCTGAGGCTGTTTCCCTGGATGATGTGAACAGTGTGGGTGATGTGGCCTCTGTGGACTCTTCGGACAGTGCTGGTGTGACCTGTGTGGATGTGAAGATGGTGGCCGTGCCTGCGGCGGGGCCTGCTGGGCGTGGTGTGGTGCGACCTGTCTCGAAGCGTTCACGGCGGGCTCGGAGTGTGTCTCCCCCTCGTGGTGTGCCTTGGGAGGAGGTGGGGGAGTATGATGATCTGGCGCCCCCCTCCGAGGATGTTGGTGCTGTGCGAGACTCCGAAGTTGCTACCTGTGCCTCTCCTCCTGCGTCTCCTGCTGTTGGATCTCCGCAGTGGGGGGTTGTCCCTGATGATCGGGACCTCGTCGTGATGTTGCGGAAAGATGTGCGCCGGGGGGCCTCGGGTCCTGTGCCCGGTGGTGGGGTCGGTGCCGCGCCTGCATCCCCTGCTGTATCCCCTCCTTCCTTGCTCCGGTCTGGGGATTGCCTGGTTCCGTCTGCTGGAGTCGTGCCCTGTGAGGGTCCGGAGTTGGGCCCTTATCGAGATGCCCGGGTGCTTCCGATCCCGTGGTGCTCGTCCACTATCTGGGTGTCGCGGGTGAAGGAGTTTGTGTATCGGGTGCCGGATAGGATGTCTCAGCCGAGGGCGCTGCCTGGTGGCCGGCTGCCCGCTGACGAGCGGGTGATTTGGGAAGCGTACTGCTTGCGCTTTCCGATATACAAGTTTCCGGAGAAGTATTAGTTCCCGTCTTGCACACACTGCTAAGCCGTGCGTGGCTGCCACCGTGACCGCGACGCCCCGCCCCCCCGTGCGGGTGTCTCCCTCTAACGTTCGACTCAGTTTTCGCCGCCTCTCCTCTCTCTACGGCCCATCACATCTACCGCTTTTGACTTTCTTCTCATCCTAACCGTCAACGCATCTCCTTACGTCTGTCCTGGTGCAGTCATCGGGAGGGTTAACCCTTCATGCAAACTGCACCTATTCTCAAGAAGAAGAAGAAGACCTCAAATACGCATTGATCAATTTAATTTAAAATAGCAATTTTTCTCCAATATAAATGAAATTATTATTATTAACATATTGTGCACAGTTAGGCGCAGCTTATATAGGTTAGGTGTTTAGAACCTTATATAGAATATATAGATTATATATGTAGAATATATATAGAATATATGCTTATATAGAACCTAGGTGTTTAGGTTCTGTGGCGATTATTCGTATTTGTGGTAAGTGGTGAAGCATTTAGAGAGCTGCAGTTCAAGGAGGTCGTCAGCGAAGGTCTCTTCGAGTCGTGTGTACAGCATTTTTCATTCATAACAGGGATGGTTTAGCGGCAGAATTACGAGTATTTGGCCTTTTTTAACGGTGACGGCTGCCATAACAATAATAACTTCGTTTACAAGGTTTCAAGCTCGTAAACCATTAAATAAATACAACTAGGCCACAGTGATCGAGGAAAGATGTACAGGTTTCGCAAGTGGGCACGTAAATGCTGGATGAATCGCGGCCCTGGCCGTTATGGTGCGGAGGGAATTGCCAAACTGTCCATTAATGCTCTAACATGGGGCGCTCAATACCTGGTTGATGGGGTTCTGGGAGTTCTTCTACTCCCAAGCCCGGCCCGAGGCCAGGCTTGACTTATGAGAGTTTGGTCCACAAGGCTGTTGCTTGGAGCGGCCCGCAGGCCCACATACCCACCACAGCCCGGTTGGTGTTGACCTCAGGGGGTCGACTAACCCTTTCTATCAGTCTCACCCTCACTAACTCGTGGTCCCTGGACGGTATATACAACTTAAACAGCTTCCCCCGTGTCCCTCCGCTGGGAACTATTGTTAGTATTAAAGATTGGTAACGTTGATTCCTCTTGGTATCGTTATTGTTTACTCATGGTACCGATAGCGTCCCCGCTTGGTACTGGCATTTCTTCTTGGCAATTGTTGACGTTTGTAATTGTTCATCCGGGCACCGATATTTGACACTTGGTTGGCCTTCTGATGTGTCCTCGTATTGTTATTGGTCCTCTTGGTACCGTTATTGTTCTCTCTCGATACTGTTATTGTCTACTGTTGGTTCTGTTATTGTCTCCTGTTGGTACAGTTACTGTTCTCTCTCTTGGGTCCTATATTCTTATCTCTTGGCACCGTTATTGTCTACTCTTGGTATTCAAACGATTTAATCCTACCACTCGCCTACTTAAAAATCTGAAATTCTGATCTAATTAATTCTTCGTATACTGACCATTTTTTGTCTTTGTTCTCGGGCTTTAATTAATATTACAAAAGGTTCACGTTTCAAAGGCTTATTTTTAACTCGCATTAATCCTGCTCTTGTATCCGCCCACTATACGACTTTCAACCTTAATGCTCTTATTCGTAGGTATTTTTCGTAGAATATAATTGTAGTGTATAAGGGATTTTTCTCAGATATAATTCATACTAATATGTATTGTAATTTTCAACATAGTTACGTCTTGATTAGGTTGAGTGTTTTGGTGCTGTTAGTAATGATTTGTGTTTAAAGGTAATTTGTTGTGTTGTCAAAGGTAATTCAGCGGTTTTAAAGATAAATATTTGTTTAAACATGATTATTTGGGTTTAAAGGTAATTATGTGCGTTGACAAGATTATTTGTTTGAAGGTAATTAATTGATTTTAAATGTGAATATTTGTGTTTAAAAGATAATAATGTGTGGTTAAAGGTCATTAATCTTTCAAAGTTAATTATTTGTTTTTAAAGTAATTATTTGTATTTAGTTGGTGAAACATTTTGATAAATACTCTTCTGTAGTCAGTTGATTACCTGTATCGTATCATTATACATTATATAATTCAATATACCAATGAGTCACATGCCTCCCGATGTTGAGGCGCTTCATATACCACACATGGACTATGAGGTTTGCTATAAGAGTACCTGTGGGGATTTCTTAATCTTAAACAAATACATCTAGAGGTTATCTTGAGTTTATCTTGAAATGATTTCGAGGCTTAGCTGCCCGGTCCTCGACCAGGCCTCCTTTTTGTTACACATCTCTAGGAAGCAGCCAGTAGCAGCTGTCTAACTCCCAGGTACCTATTAACTGCTAGGTAAACAGGAGCGTACATGGACCTTATTCGTGAACACAATGTGCACTATTCATGCACACAGTGTACACTGTCCGTGTACAGGTTGTACACGGTAACTCCCATATGGTAGTCCAAGTTGTACACGGGTCAACCTGTCCTCCAACTTTATGCACTCCAATATTTGCACAGTGGACAACAGCGTCAGATTTCTGAACGTTTAGTCAAACTTAAAGTACCTTATTATTGACGAATCTGGGACTAATGAAGCTCAGGTTCGTTGCCACCAACGTCATTAACACGGTACATTGCCACCACCTACATTAACACAGACTGAAAGAGACTTCAAGCACTACAGTTTTAGGCGTTAATCCCCATCCATCGGGTCGGAGACCATCTCAGCTGCTCCTCCTCCACTCAGTTCGCCGCCATTGACAACCGCTTAAACAAATACATGGACCTCATTGTGCAAGCGTGCGTCTGGAGAGAGGCTCGAGAGCGAATACGCTGAAGCTTCATGCATTTTGAGCGCCGGACTCCTCTGGTGGTAATTGAGATGAATATATTCATCCAAGATGATGGTAGAATTGAGAATAGGATCCCCACTAACGTATTAGTGGTTTCCTGCTCCTCAAGCTCACCAAACGTAGATTATATATATGTATATATACAGTATATATATATATATATATATATATATATATATATATATATATATATATATATATATATATATATATATATATATATATATATATATATATATATATATATATATATATATACACATATATATTATATATATATATATATATATATATATATATATATATATATATATATATATATATATATATATATATATATATATATATATATATATATATATATGCGAACAAGCCTGAATGGGCCCCAGGACTATTTGCAAATGAAAACTCACACCCTAGTAGTGACTCGAACCCATACTGCCAGGAGCAACGCAACTGGTATGTACAGGACGCCTTAATTCGCTTGACTATCACGACCGGACATAAGGAAGTGATAGCCGAAGCTATTTGAACCACTTCCCTTCCGGCACTCGGATGGTAATCTTGGGCATAGCATTTTATCAAATCACCTCATTCTTTGGGGCACACGTGAGGAACACAAATGCGAACAAGCCTGAAAAAATTGAATTATACTTTTATTAGTAAAAAATATAACAAAAGAACTGTGTGCTATTTTGAAAATATCAATAAGGATGAAATATTAATGTAGCTTTATTTTAGTGCATCATTAAGTATTGTAAAACTGTCAGAAAAATACTTTCTGTATTTCATGATATTTATAAGCTCTCAGAAATGGTCTCGTCCTATATAGAGGACAGGAAAAGCCTTTTATGCTGGCTGTATTTGTCTCTTTTTTATTGTTGTGGGTGCAACAGTAACTTCATTAGTCGTGAGATGCCACGAGGCCTGTGAGAGTCCCGGACTGTGCGCTGGAGAAAGAGGCTACGAAGGTAGATGTGTGTATTTGAGCTGCTTGTTGTGGACCATGTCGATGTTTGTGAGCGACGCAATATTCATGACAGGAGTCGAGACAGTTTTAAGATTGTAAGCTACTTCAAGATGACTTAGATAAGCTGCTAAGTTGGTCCGAGAAATGGGTACTAGATTTCAACACCACCAAATTTACGGTGATAGAGATGGGAACACGTGCTAGGTGACCGGAAGGGTAGTACACAATGAAGGTGAATTACCTCTCGGTAACGACTAGTAACGACTCCCTGTTGCACACTGCTGATGGATTTGCCAGTGCAGAACCAATGGCCTTCCCAAGCCACATTGGTCTGAGTTTCACTTGAAGTAAAATCGTGTGGGCATGCCAATTCTGGCGCAACCTGTCTTCTTACAAATTACGTCTGAATTTGGTCGTTTACCGGTATGGCCGAAAATAGACGTAATTTGAAAATGAAAAAAAAAATAAAAATAAATGTTGGATTTTTTTTTCCAAAACAGTAAGTTAAGGGTCCTCTGGTAGGTTAGGAGGGCAGGGAATTATCCAAAAGTTTCAAAACGTCATGAAAAACGTTAATTGAGTTTCCTCTCCTAACCTTTCCGAGTAAGCCAGAGGACTCAAACAGAAAACGGGACAGTACGTCACTTTCGTGAGCCGATTTAATTTCAAATTACGTCCATTTTTGGCCATAGCGCGCATACGAGCCAAAAGTGATGTTATTTTTAAGAGGACGGGTTATATTCCCAACACTTTATATATCGTCACCGAAGGAATTACAGACACACACACTCGAGTAAACAATCACACACACACACACACACACACACACACACACACACACACACACACACACACACACACACACACACACACACACACACACACACACACACACACACACACACACATATATATAAGTAAGTAAGATTAATAAGTCTAACATGAATTTTTTTAATATTTCTTATGTTTTTCTTCACTGTCAGTGGTAATAAAAATATAAATTCTCCACAATTCATTTTTATTAATGGTCTGACGCCTAGAAGCGTTTCGTATGGGCTTCTTACATTCTCAAAGACTTCTTTACACTTAACACTACACTTATGATACACTTGATACACTGTGTATAAAACATTTGACGTAACACTTGCTTTTTATTGGTTTGGGTGAGATGGGTACATGAGAATGAAAGTAACTGCAGAGGGCCTATTGGTCCATACGGTGCCTTGAAGTGGGTAGAATATAGTTGTGCATTAATTGGCTGTTGATTGCTGGTGTTGACTTTTCACCAGCAATCAACATCCAATTAATGCACAACTATATTCTACCCACTTCAAGGCACCATATGGGCCAATAGGCCCTCTTCAGTTCTCTACAGATGTCAGAAGTAATTTGCACCTGTTCCCACCTGTGAAAAAAAATGCCCAGCATAAGTCAAGTTATGCAAGTTAACTCAAGTAACAATATTTCCCCCAGCGAAGTTTAAAATGTGTGGTGGGGCTTCGTAAATTGTTGCCACATTGTCCCTCTACTTTGGCTCACGTCACTGTTTCTGGAGGTGGACGCCTGTCTCTATAGAGCGGAGGCTCTCCGTGTACAAGGGAGCACAGAAACAACTCCCACCAGACTTCCTCTCCAACATTTGCTGATGTGTGAATGTAATACATAGAATGAGCGGGAAGCTCCCCCGCATCTTTGTACCGAGATCGTACCGTTGCGGCGATTTCTACGACAGACATTCAGTGTTAGTCTTGCGTGATCCTGTCCATCTAGAACTTCTGTATCTCTAATGATGCCTTTTTCGGTAAGTTTTCTCCTATTAGGTTTACCGAGTGAAAGTTACGTCAATAATTTTAGTTGCATTGGTGACAGTGGTACATCCGAGGGTGTACAGTGTTCCAGAAGTTACGTGACCATTTGTAGCAACTCTCCGGAAATTATTTGGAATCCTTTGTTGGTAGTTGCGACATCGATCCAGTAGCAACCCAGCTGGAGAACGGGGCTTGAAGCGAATCCCTGATAGCGTATTTTCACGTTAGTGCCAGTAAACTTTCATCAGATTATGTTCTTTATGTCAGCAAGATTCTTATAAATCATATGACGGCGAGAAATATAGAATAATATTAATGGTAAGGAAATTTACTGGATACAAGCGGGGCTACATGACGGGGCTATGCTAACAGCTACACTGTATAGAAGCAGGGCTACATGAGGAGGGGGGGGGCTGCACGAACTAGTTATACTGGATACAAGCAGGGCTACATTAGGGGGCTATACTAACTAGCTATACTGGATACAAGCAGGGCTACATTAGGGGGCTATACTAACTAGCTATACTGGATACAAGCAGGGCTACATTAGGGGGCTATACTAACTAGCTATACTGGATACAAGCAGGGCTACATTAGGGGGCTATACTAACTAGCTATACTGGATACAAGCAGGGCTACATTAGGGGGCTATACTAACTAGCTATACTGGATACAAGCAGGGCTACATGGCAAGCTATGTAGCACACGTGGAGTGATGGCAAGTTATGCTAGTGCCCGGCGAGTCGAAGGCTCAGGCTTCTCAACTAGGTTGTAGCAGTATATGACAGTTCTCTGAGGCCTCTAACCCCCTCTCTATGTACATTAGGCAAAATTGTAATTAATTTTGTCAATAAAGATGTTAATAATAATAATCTATTTACATTATGTGGTTGTAAATGTGTTTACGAGTCGCTACTCTTTGTATGATGACCTCACTTTACTAATATACGTGGCTCGGGCCAGGGTTGTACCTCACTGTACTAATATGCGTGGCTTGGGCCAGGGTTGTACCTCACTGTACTAATATACGTGGCTTGGGCCAGGGTTGTACCTCACTTTACTAATATACGTGGCTTGGGCCAGGGTTGTACCTCACTGTACTAATATGCGTGGCTTGGACCAGGGTTGTACCTCACTTTACTAATATACGTGGCTTGGGCCAGGGTTGTACCTCACTGTACTAATATACGTGGCTTGGGCCAGGGTTGTACCTCACTTTACTAATATACGTGGCTCGGGCCAGGGTTGTACCTCGCTGTACTAATATACGTGGCTCGGGCCAGGGTTGTACCTCGCTGTACTAATATACGTGGCTTGGGCCAGGGTTGTACCTCACTACTAATATGCGTGGCTTGGGCCAGGGTTGTACCTCACTGTACTAATATGCGTGGCTTGGGCCAGAGTTGTACCTCACTGTACTAATATACCTGGCTCGGGCCAGGGTTGTACGGTTGTAACAAATTGGGTTCCAGCGAGACTGGAAAAGCAAAACAACATAAATTAGCTAAATTGTCTCGTGGAACTGTCATGGGTATTTGCTCCCACGTGTACATAAAAGGATTGTTTTGTATATTTGTTTTGCAAATTTGAGCTTTTTAATTTAAACTAAAGTTTTTGTTGTGATTATTACATAGCTATTGACTTTTACATAAAAAGTTATTGTGATCATTGTTCGTGCAGTATGTGATCATTATTTATGCAGTATATGACCATCATTATTCGCACAGTAAATGATTGTCATTATTCGTGCAGTATGTGATCATTATTATTCATTTATTCTTTTATAATGATTCGTAGAGTATGTTTCCATCATGATTTGAGAGGCAGTTAGCTTGTAGTTTTCATCATCACAAGGCCGTGGCATCCTGCACTCCATGTCAACATTTAATCTCGTTTATAACATTCCAAATAATATGATCTCCACGCTATCAGTACAACTTGGTACCTGTTATTTATCATCCAGCAACGCTGTCAGTCCCCATATATTCAGTTAATGATCTGGTGTCATTAAGTATTGAAACTCGCTATCCCCAACATTTCTTGGTGTATTTCGAGCCAAAAGACAGCCCGTATTTTCAGTTGTGTGTGAGATATTATGGTACACAGGCATAAATATTCCGTGTGAGGGAGATATCTCTCAGAGGGGAGAAGTTTGGAGATAGGAGAGCCGACGCCGGCCAGTGGCTGAGCTCCACAGTCAATACTTTCTCATTGGTGAGACTCCCGTTGGAGGCGTGTGCTGGTGCTGCAGATATCTCTCTCACCATATGAGTTCCTATAAAGTTTATGTCACACTTGTAGTATATGGCGATGGCTGATACTCTTAGTCTTAAAATATCTCTTTATTTATGTTTCCAAGTGTTTCTTTTAAATAATAAAAGAAAAAACTTGACCACAGTAAAATATCCTAACATCTTCATAATAATATTAGGTATTTAGGCTAAAATTATGAATAAAAATCCACAACATAGGAAAGCGGTGTTGGAGTCCGGTATGTCTGGTCTAAGCCACGATGTTCGGCCTCCAAGCATCACGGAGCGACGGTGCTGGAGTGGTTTTTGTAATTCAAGAAGCTTTCTGCCTATCCTAAAGTGAGACAGGTTTCGTGCATTACTCTCACTGAATACTCAGGCTCTTTTATGGGTAGTGCAATGGAACACAAGAGCAGTTCTCGGGCTTTGTTATAGGTAGTACAATGCAACACAGGGGTAGTACTCAGTTCTTGTGATGGGTATAGTAACGCAAAACAAAGGTAACACTCAAGCTTTATTATGGGGTAGTGTAACGCAACACAAAGGGCAAGATTCAGTCCTTGTTAGGGGTAGGGGGGAATGTTCTGTCCATTTTATGCAGCCCGTCCTCCAAACAAAGACCCAAAGTCCATTCCATGCACCCGCCAAACCCCCTGTTTATGAATGAAAACCCGCCAAACACACACCGAAACTACGACGTTGCTACAACGTTCAAACAAGTTTTAACACCTCCTAACCAGTTATATAAACCAATATATCAAGTTGTAACAACGTTCTGATGCGTCATAAACACGTTAAGCCAAGATGTAACAACTTTATTACAAGTTGTAACAAGCAGAAACTAGAGACAGTTACGGTTTGTGTTTCCAGGGAAACGGTTTACACACGACTCACAACTGATGACGTCCGAACACTTCCGGAACAAGTGCTTTGCTGACAACTTTTGTTCGAACCACAACACTGTAAATACTCAGCCCGTCCTCCAAACAAAGATCCAAAAGTGATTCCACGCACCCGCCAAACCCCCTGTTTATGAATGAAAAGCGGTTTACACACGACTCACAACTGCTGACGTTCGAACATATCCGGAACAAGTGCTTCACTGACGAATTTTGTTCGAACCACAACGCTGTAAATGCTTCATCCACGTACTACAAATACAAATAATCGCCAGCAGAACCTAAACACCTGACCTAACCTAACCTATGCCTATTTATACACAATATGCTAATATATTATAATATTAATTTATACTTGAGAAAATTCCCGTTTTGAATGAACAGCATGTTAAAATTTATGAATGCGTCTGTGGGGTTGACCGCTGAATGTAATGGACTTGAGTCGAGGATGGGTTGAAATACTTCACCCACGTACTACAAATACAAATAATCGCCAACAGAACCTAAACACCTAACCTAACCTAACCAGTGGCTAAACATGCACAATATGCTTATATATAATAATATTAATTTATACACACATAAATCACACTAGCGTGATATATTAAATGAACAAATCCACAAGGGCCGTGATTTGTTCATGAATATATCACGCTATTGTGATTTGTGTGTGTATTGAAGTAAGGGCGCAGAGGTAGAACATTTGGTTGACAGAGCCTGGGTGTATGGGGGGAATTGTGTGAAAACCTGAATGGGCTTTGAGATCCTAATGAGGGCAGTAGCACTCCAGGGGCCAGATTCACGAAGCAGTTACGCAAGCACTTACGAACCTGTGCATCTTTTCTCAATCTTTGGCGGCTTTGTTTACAATTATTAAACAGTTAATGAGCTCCGAAGCACCAGGAGGCTGTTTATAACAATAACAATAGTTGATTGGGAAGTTTTCTTGCTTGTAAAATGTTCAATAAATGTAACCAAAGCCGTCAAAGATTGTGGAAAGATGTACACATTCTTAAGTACTTGCGTAACTGCTTCATGAATCTGGCCCCAGGTTGTAGTTCGTGTTAACTTTGTCGTGGCGCAGTTGACTAAGACGCAGCTGGGAACATCCCGTGCGTAGGTTCGAACCCTCATCACGGCCCTTGTGGATATGTTCATTTAATATTAATTTATATTTGAGAAAAGTTCTAATTGATAAATGCGTCTTTGGGGTCGACGGCTGGATAGAATGGACTTGGTCCGATGATGGGTTGGTTTATGAGCATCGAAATGTAACAGAATGGGAGTTTTCACCAGTTGCATCAGTAATACTGCAGATTTATGAACGCAGTAATGAAGATTTGGTTAAGAATATACTATATTGGTTATTTCTTTATTATTTATATAGAGCTATAAAGCCACGTACATCCGATACAATAATTGCGAGCACTCCAAATGGAAAATCAGTCTAATCACAACTATGGAACACTTAAGGTGTTCTCAAATAACTCTGTAAACTATTAATATAGTTTATATAAAATATTTTGCCAATTTAAAATATAATATAATAAATAATAATCCTTATTTTTATTGAGACTGATTTTA
>WNGS01001312.1:47856659-47909057 GCA_020271785.1 Procambarus virginalis
TTTCGCGAGCGCTTTGTTGAGGGTTCGTATCCTGGCCCGGGGAGGATTTACTGGGCCCAAATCCTTAACTGTAGCCTCTGTTTACCCACAGCAAAGTGGTACCTGGTTGTTAAACGACTTGGCGGGTCGTATTCCAGGGAACAGGATTAAGTACCTGCCCGAAACGCTATGCGTTCTAGTGGTTGTACAAGAATGTAACAACTCTTGTATATATAAATAAATAAAAAATATATATAAATATATATATACGTCACTAACGCCAGCCAGACCCCCCCCCCCTCTAAGAACAAAAGTCTCCCAATGACATCCCACCAAGGAATGATTCCATAAGAGAAAACGGACGCCATCAATGCATAACTATTTTACTTTTGAAAAATACCTCATCTCGATGATAATAATAATACTGTATTTTATTTATAAGAAGGTACAATGGGTTGGTGAGATTATTTAGTCATATTTATATTCTTGCAAAGTTAGTAACACGTATAGCATTTTGGGCAAGTCCTTAATCTAATATATAATTCACTGTGTCTGGGGACAGGCAGCCAGAGTGTATTCATACACGTTAGGCTTTTATTGAGGTCCCCCGGTCAAGGTCGAATTACTAACCCCGCCCAGGATGCAACTCCACAACAAGCTGACTAACTCCTGAGGACCTACTTGCTGCTAGGTGAACAGAGGCATTAGGTGAAAGGAAATGTGTCCAACCATTTCTGTCCCGGCCGGGATTCGAACCCGGATGTATGGTAAGTTTATAACACCTAATCTTCGTTGTAACGTTATTATATTATATTATATTATTGACCTGACCTCACCTGACTGGGTTGAGGTCATCCCGGCTGGCCAGCAGACGGTCAGCCAGCCTAGTTAAAAAAAATTCCTAGTTAAAATGTAATAGCTAACACATTAATAACTTTTGTAATTAATGGAATAAGAAGACGTATAAATTGCGAGGTGCCTGACAGGGACATGGTCGTTTCGGGCACAAGACGATTTAACAAAGCTCATTTTCTGTTTGCTAAAATCATATATTGTTATGCTAGGCTGCAGTAGCTAAGGTTTGGCTGCACAGTATTGAACTCTGTTGGGTTTGGTTAGGATCAGTTAGGTTGGGTTGGGCAAGATTGGATGGGTTGGGTTAGGTTAGGCTGGGATGGGTTGGGTTGAGCTAGGCTAGGTAGCCTGATACTGTGGGTAAAGTACAATTATATGAAAGTTACAATAATGTTAAAAATACATTTTGCTTACTGGTTTAGTTAGCATGTTTACCAGCTATATTTATTTATTAGTTAATCAAATAATATAATGTACTGCTGTGATATTTTTAATTTAAATGGGACAACCATCCAGTGTATATTTGAGAGTTCCGGTAGTACAGTCGGGTTCGTTCTTGACTCACAATCGATAATTCCGGGTTCGAATTCTGGACGGGACAGAAATGGTTGGGCGCATTTCTTATCACCTAATGCTGCTGTTCACCTATCTGTAAGTGGGTACCTAAGGGTTAGTCAGCTTGTTGTGGAGATGCATCTTTGGGAATGTCAGTAATTCGACTCTTGGGAGGGGGGGGGGACCTCGATATAAGCCTAACATGTATATATACACTCTGGTTGCTTGTCCCCAACATATTGAAGTATTATTATTAATTGTATACATGTTAGGCCTGTATCGAGGTCTTCCCCCCTCCCCAAAAAAAGTAAAATTACTGACCCTCCACAAGTTGCTGCCTCACAACAAGCTGACTAACTCCTGGGTAGCTATACTTACTGCTAGGTGAACAGGTGCATTAGATAATAGTAACCCCCAAGCATTCCTGTCCCGCCCGGGATCATCACCTACTCTCAAGATATCACGTTCACCAGTGTTTATTTACATAATAACAACTGGAATAATATCTTGCTATGATAAATATAATTATCATTTAAAAATTGACATATTTATTACAAGTTACAAAGAAACTGCATATACAGCTAACGTGAAGGACTCACCAGCAGAATTATATGCTTATTATTAAATTTCGATCCTAGGGTTTATGTAGTAGACCAACTTGAGTTATATACTGTTTACGTAAAGCAACGACTGGTCTGGAGGTGTCGTAACGCGAAGCAGTGTTCTTAGGAAAATCGGTGTTCTTAAATGCCTTCCTGAATCCCGACGTAACCGCCACGACGATGGAAAGAATACTTTCCTAACTACTTGTGTAACTGCTTCGTGAATCCGCCCCCAGGAGTCCAAGACGGACTCTGCAAACTTCCTCCAATGCAGATATGTCATTTTATAAAATTTCAGGCCTACATCAGTTCTGCCAACTTTAAATATGCGAAAAGCTGATCTATAAGCAGCTTTACTTTTATCTAGCAATACATAATATTCTTAGCTCCTGCCAATATGACTTCAGACCCCCAAAAAGCACTAATGATTCACTGATTAGTATGATTAACTTGTTACATGAAGCCCTTGATAAAAATGAGTTCCCTGTGGGTTATTTGTTGACCTACGTAAAGCCTTTGACGCTGTTATTCACCATAACCTTCTTAAATTACATCATTATGGGGTCAGAGGTCACTCCCGCGAGTTTACTGACTGAGTGGTCCGGATTCTATTAACTAACACGTGATTACCAACCGAATGCTAGCGAATTTGCTAACCGACTTGCGACGAATATACTAGCCGAAGGTTAGAGAGTTTGGTAGCCTAGTGCATGATACTCCCCCCCCCCATCCCCCCGTGGCGACACCAACTCTCCTCCGGTGTTGCCACAAGGATTTCAATTAAAGTGTTGTGCATTTAGCCCTGCTATACATTTATATAAATACATTTAATCATGTTACCAGGGTTTGAAACCAGTGTTAGTCTAATTTCTAATTTGTAAACATTTAAAATTACTGACGTCTTTGACGAAATCAGTAGTTTGGAGAACTACTCAGGAAGAACGCGCAGGAAGAATTTTTCACAGTATTGGAAAAGTTTAAGAAAAATATGTTTCAGGACTGGAAAAGGCGGGAGGGGAAGGGGGACGGGATTAAGCTTATACTGTATAGGCTAGGGCTTAGTAAAATTTAAGTCAGGATTCTCCATGAAAGCAAGACAAGCACAGCACAAGTGCATATTGCTAATGTGTATACTGTACTTCCGTCCCATCCCAAATCCTTTTCCTGACCCCTTCCAAGTGCTATATAGTCGCGATGGCTTGGCGCTTTTCCCTGATAATCCACTCCCTCCTTCCTGATTCCATGTATGACTGGCCGTCCTGTGAGGTGGGGATATTGGATGAGCTTGTAGCTGTTTTTCATCTACACTGTGTTGTCCGTCATACAGAATGGGGTAGCAGCACACTGCTGTGTATGCTTTAGCTTGTTAAAAAGACATTATTTGAGAGGAATCTTATAGAAACCGGTAAAAATAATTATAATATAATATTTCCATGATTCAGTGCTTACCTCTTTTTTTAGTTTAGTTCATTTATTATGCACCCCATACCCATTTTGTGGGCGGTAGTGGAAAGGGTTACAGAGGCACATAATGGGCTCAGGGACTGAGCCCCACAATTCATATAGCTAAGCAAGAAACAATCTTGACGAGCTAGTTATTATTATTATTATTATTTTATCTTATTATTATTATTATTATTATTATTATTATTATTATTATTATTATTATTATTATTATTATTATTATATTATTACAAGATACTAAAAGAATTAAAGGTGATAAGATCGGCCAAGTGTCACACCCTCACCCTCTGTACTGAGCAAACGAGTTATTCGATGCTTGGTCAACCACCTCTAGCTTCAATAATCTTGCCCCAGACACAATTCAGATTAGCTCTTACGAAAATCGTAGTTATTATTTGGTGAAAGTTAATTTATTTTTGTATTGAGACAGATATTTTCTCACCTGATTTCATGTATGTCTAACCATCCTGTGAGATGAGAATATTAGAGAACTTATAGCTAGTTTTTTATCTACTGTGTAATCTTTCATATAGAATTGGGTAGTATAGCACATTGCTGTGTATAACTAAGCTTGTTAATAAAACACAAATTATTTTAAAGTTTTCCCTGCTTAAAATGTCAAATGTTTTCGTTATTAGTTTTTTTATTAACAAGCTTAGGTATACACAACAATATGCTGCTACCCTGTTCTGTATGAAAGACGGACCACACAGTTTAGATCAAAAACCAGCTACAAGCTCATCGAACATCCCCACCTCACAGGGCGGCCAGTCATACATAGAATCAGGAGAGAACATGAAATGAAATTCTTTTACAAAATATTACAATTCTGTGCCATGTATACAATACACATGGTACAGAATACAATATACAATACACACACTATACAAAAACGAATGCAAAGTTTTTATAAATAGTATATCGTTATTGTTTGCCATTTAATCAGTTTTCTTTAACTTATATCCATTTTCTTTGAATGCCAAAATGGGTAACAATTTTATTACAATTTGAATGCATTAAAATCAAATTCTACCTTACTCGCTTTGTATTAGGTAGCAGAACATTGACGTGTACCAAAGAATATTAATAAAATGTATGTGAAAATGTGATGACCAAACCACACATCCGAAAATGAAGAAACTAAGCGTTTCCGTCCGTCCAGTCGTCTTATAAATAAATAAATAAATAAATATGTTTATTCAGGTAAGGTACATACATACAAGGGATGTTACATTAATGGATCGATTTATAGATAGAGCTAGTACATACAATGCCTAAAGCCACTATTACGCAAAGCGTGTTAGCACATTATCACACGACTTGCTAATGGTCGAGGACGGACTGAATCTTAGTCGTTTCTTCTTTTTCTGATGTGTGCTTTGGTCATTAAATCTTCAGCCACGTTATTGTGATTCATAGTCTGAATACGTGAAAAAGTTTGCATTCAAATTGGCGCCAAAGCAAAGAGGGCTAAACTACGAACATAGGCCAATGGAAATAAATTTCACAACAATAGAAGATAGAAAGAATAGACGGGATATGAGAACCCATCCTCTTGTTTATATAGTACGTTTTGTAACTATGAGTTTGTTTTTGCAACATAAATAGACAAGCTTTTCCGGTCTGTTCAAATTCAACATGTCCGATTTCTACTTTATTTATTTATTTATTTATTTATTTATTTATTTATTTATTTATTTATTTATTTATTTATTTATATACTTATTTATATACAAAAAGGTACATTGGGGTTAAGAGAGAACATAGGAATGATGTTGATTTTACAATCTTGTAAAGCCACTAGCAAGCATAGCGTTTCGGGCAAGTCCTTAAACTAACAGATAATTTTAAGTAGATTATTTACAGTAGAATTGTTGTACGTCTGCATATGTACTTTGGTCCTCATGGTAACTACAAGTACTACCAAAACAGAAGGATGGGCTGGATATGACCACAACTAATGAGATACTGAGGGAACAGATAAGGTGGACAAGGATAGCCTCTTCAGACTGAGAGAAAACAGGACAAGAGGACACAGGTGGAAGCTGGAAGCGCAAATATGCTTCCAAATGTGGGACGTAAGAAAGTATTCGTATCCTGTACGGGTAGCTATAAAGTGAAATGCTCTAAAAGAGGAAGTTGTGGAAGTCACCTCCATACAGAATTGTAGTTTGCTCAGTTAAATATATTTTGGTGTTCAATCCCTGAGCCCATTATGTGCCTCTGTAACCTTTTTCCAGTCCACCCTTCTGTTTAGCTAGTACTTATAGTAACGATGTGGACCATAGTACATATATTGACGTAATGGACAATTAGAAAGAATAAGTTGGTACTATTGAATTTGGACAAGCCGGAAAAGATTTCGTATTTATGTTGCTTATAAAACCTTAGCTAAACATCCTAGGCCTAATACACGCTATCCGAGGCCTAATATTGTATAATAATAATAATAATAATAATAATAACAATAATAATCAATAAATGTTTATTCAGGTAAAAGTACATCGGGCAAGATGTGTGAAATCACTTAGATTAAAGTACATGTATGTGCTTAACTAGGTTAGGCATATTAAAGTTTGGTTTTTAGTTATATTTTTACCAGACTCTTTAAAGCGAATAGTACCAAATTGTGCAATCTAATTGTCCATTACGTCAATATATGTACTATGGTCCATATAGTTACAAAAAGTTCTATTTAAAGAGCTTACTTTAGTCCTGGACTATGTCCGGAACTAAGGTATACTTGCTGGTTGGTCAGTAAGCTATTGTAAAAGTCGTAATAACCCTCCAGAGGTTGATTGGCATAAAACCCAACACCAACTGCGGGCTCACCATAGCCCGTGCTACTTGGAACTTTGTTCCAGGTAGCGAATCTTTAACAACAACAACCAACACCAAACCAATTGCCTATCTTCAAAAATTAGGGTGTTATACTAACTGAACACTTCAATCTGCACCTTAATGGTGCAATTGTTGCTTCTATTTTGGTACAAATGTTTTGTTTAACCTGTTGTCTGGCCTTTCTGATCTGTGTGGTCTAGTGTGAATTATGTTCAGATTTAGTATTAAGTCCAGAAGTAACAAATATTACAATATTATTGTAAATTATATTAAATTCTTAACAAAACAAATGATGTGAAAATAAAAGTGAACAATGATAGTGAGAAGAGCAGGTAATTACAGGCGAGGATCCGTTTGACTATGCCAGTATTGGTGGTTGTGGTGGTGGCGACGGCGGGGTTGTGGTGGTGACGACGGCGGGGTTGTGGTTAATGCAGGTGGCTGGTAAGGTCATTGAGCTATTCAACACCACCCACACCTCCAACAACTTCATTAATTAACACATCAGGAGCTTCAGCAATCAAGGCTGCCTGACCTCTCTTCCCTCAGGAATGCTAGCGGGGATGGCGAACATGGCCACTTGAATATGTACATCACAGTATATATATGCTTGTTTGTCGCGCGCATGCTATGTGGTGTGGAAGCCTCTTTCTGTCCACAGGCTAGGCTGGTACAAGCAGCGGGCAATCCGAGGGATATATTCATCAATCTTAACGTACCGCGTATTCAAATTTTTTTCTCACAATTAAGCTAATATTATTTTATACTAGAATGCACTAAATAGTTAGGCTCAACTTAGGCTAGGATAGATTTTTGTTGGTCTGAGGACGGGTTGCAGTTGGGAGTCGAATAAAGAGTTTGTTCTTTACAAATCGGTCTTTGGTGGCTGGATTAACGAGCACTCGGTCATTTATTGATGAGGATGAGTTGGGAAGCCTAATGAAGCAATTGGCGGGTGATTTTCGATCTAGGTCTATATTTTTATAAGCAGCCTTTCATCAAAACAAAAGACCGCGAGGTTCACAATATCTATGTCAAATACTAACTACAAAAACTTTACACAAGTAAGTATTTGGATTTATAGTTCTCCTAGGCATGTTTACGGCCATGACTCGAAACGAGTTTCGTTCACCTTAAGCCTGTAGTGTAAACACTCCCTAAATCAACGTAACCAAAATACCTAGCCTAACCTAGACACACACCAAATGCTTATAATACTATTAATTTCCATTTAAAAGGCAAGCTCGTTATTATGGAAAATGTATCTTGTCAGATCGTTGTCTACTGAATAAATAAAAAAATTGCACTTAGCCACAATTATTATTATTAACATCTTTATTGACAAAATTAATTACAATTTTGCCTAATCTGAGGATTTTGATAGTCTGATTAAAGTGAGGATAATGCTAGTATTCACTGTCACGCAGGACAGAGGGTCATACATAAGACAATAGGTCTAAACTGTAGGCTGAAGCACATATATATCATGGTTACAATCAATGTTTTAATATATGGATATGTGAAAACAAGTTTCTACTGTGCACTGCCACACAAGGGCAGGGATGGGTTCATAGGTGATGCAGCTTAGAAGTAATATACATAAAAATTGTTCTTCATTCTTTAAAATGGACAAGAAAATTTTGGGTAAATTGTTAGGATGTCGTCCAGAACACCTGAGTCAATAAAATAGTTACACAGTTGGTGGTACAAGAGGCCAGGAGGTCTAAAGTCCTTTACGGTTTCACATTCATCAATGTAGTGTTCTACCACAATTTGACTTATTGCTTGTGCTGGAGAATGGGTTGTTTTTAGGCTAACGCAGTTTACATCTTTGATGAGGTAACTGTATTGCCTCATCCTAGATGACATATTATTATTCCTCAGCTTTATCTGGGCCTTGGTAGGCCATATTTAGATTATGCAGTTCACTTTTGATCTCCATACTTTAGAATAGATGTAAATTCACCTGAACGCATATAGAGAAGGATGGCAAAATTGATCACAGGAACTAGAAACCTTCCTTATGAAGAGATTAAAAGAGCTTAACTTAAATTCTCTAGAGAGACGAAGAGTTACGGTGACATGATTGAAGTATATATATATATATATATATATATATATATTATATATATATATATATATATATATATATATATTATATATATATATACACACAGTCAATTAACGCACAACTATATTCTACCCACTTCAAGACTCCGCTCCAATATAGAAACATCAAGAAATATGGGCCAATAGGCCTTCTGCAGTTCTATTGGGACCCGACTTCTACTTCTACAAATCTATACCCCGTTTTCCATGTTCTGTGTTTCACCCCACTATATATATATATATATATATATATATATATATATATATATATATATATATATATATATATATATATATATATATATATATGGATGAGAAGGTATAACAAAGAAGATATAACTAAGATTATAAATATATAAAAAATAAAATATAACTCGAAAAACAAATAAGACCATGGAAAGTACTAACTTGGAAACATAATTGTTCATATGTGGAACAATTACCGGGTACACATTATGAATGTGTTATCGATGGATTGTTTGAAGCGTTGGTTAGACTTATATGAATGAGTCTGAATGGATACAAATAGGAGCTGCATCGTATGGGCCAATAGGCTTTCTGTAGTTTCTTTCATTGTTGTGTCCTAAGCGTTTTGACGTGTGTCTGTTCCGGAATGTCTCAACGAATATAAACATGTTCCCATATGCGTCCGACATGGTATGAACGTGTTAATGTATGCAAAGCTGACCTGGCGATAATATGTATTTCAAGCTGGGGTCAATGTGTGCATCTAAGCTGATGTCATTTATGTTTCTGATCTGGTATTAGTGTCATGCATAACCCGTTGCTATCGCCTGTTTTGTAGCCAGGTGCTAATTGTGGATGTTAGTCTGGTGTTTAACTGTATGTCTGACCTGGTGTTAATTTGTGCATCTGACCCGGTGTTAATTTGTGCATCTGACCTGGTGTTACTATGTGATGTTGACCTGGTGTTATATGTGATGTTGACCTGGTGTTATATGTGATGTTGACCTGGTGTTATATGTGATGTTGACCTGGTGTTATATGTGATGTTGACCTGATGTTAATATGTGGTGTTGACCTTGTGTTAATATGTGCTGTTGACCTGGTGTTAATATGTGCATCTGACCTGGTGTTAATATGTACTTACCTAATTGTGCTTGCGGGGTTTGAGTTCTGGCTCTTTGGTTCTGCCTCTCAACTGTCAATCAACTAATGTACAGGTCCCTGAGCCTACTGGGCTGTCATATCTACACTTGAAGCTGTGTATGGAGTCAGCCTCCATCCATCACTTCCTAATGCATTCTATTTGTCTACTACTCTGAAGGTGCAGCACACTCTGACGATGTGCATCTGACCTGTGTTAATATGTGTTATTGATCTGGTGTTAATATGTACTGTTGACTTGGTGTTGAACCTTATCATGCCAGGAAACTTGGCTTAAAATGCAGGGTTCCTTCAAAATAATGTTTGTAAAGATATCCAACCCACACAACTGAAAATGAAGAACTGACGACGTTTCCGCCCATCCTAGACCACTATTAAGTCGTGCCATCGACGTGACTTCCTGTAATTTGCAATTACCTATGTGTAGTTACAGGATGAGAGCTACGCTCGTGGTGTATAGTCGCTGTGACTTACGTCTGCAATGTGTGTAAATATCACATAATCATATGTGTCCAGCGGATGTAGGTCTTAGCAACAACATATTTTGCATTCATTTCACGCAAATAATCAGCCTGATAAGCACATATTAAAGAAAAATGTCAAAATATGGGTATATTCGAGAAATTTGAAATTTCCCGCCGCGGGCAGGCTTCCCGCGCGCGCCCCCTGGCAGCAGCGGCGGCCGTGTTGACCCGAGGTTGGTGTGGTAACGTGTGTTTGACTTCGTGTCAAATAGTGTCGTATGGACGTCTGCCACGCGATACCCAGTAAGGAAGTTCCGAAATACTTGCAGCAACAGGTCTGCTGGGAGGTGAGTAATCACCATTGAAAGTTATTAAAGTATTGTTATGCGAGAGAGGATGAATATTCTCGTGGCAAGAGCGTGATGTTGTTGGATCTCGGGGCCACTGATGTAAGAACTTCCTTCACGTGCTTGCTTTGTAGTCATTCATAGTGGCTTTGGGCTGTTACCCCCCGGTGTATGTGAAGCTTCATGTTCCAGGTGAAGCAGCCCAGTAAGCGAGGCGGATCCCAGCCCCGACAGTATGGCAAGTGTCGTGAAATGTGTGACTTGGGCGAGGCTGTCTTTAGGGATTCAGGTCACTACTTGCAGATTGGTTATCTTTAGGTTATCTTGGGTCGCCAGCTATTCTTATAATCTAGCCAACATTTTCATTCCTAAATTAGCAATAAAGGTCTTAAGAAAACTGTAGTTTGACTGGCTAGTCCCAAGTGAGGCACTATTCCTTCCCGCTGTCCCGTCTTAAATCCTGACCCCCTTCCAAGGGCTATATAGGCGTAATGGCTTTGTGCTCTCTCCTGATAGTTCCCTTCCCAAATGAGGGGGCGGGGTGTTAGGAACAAATAGTATTTGACGGACCTCATTTTGTTTTAACCCCTGCATATATTGTTTGGATATATTAGCTTGGGTTGGACTGTGTTCGGTTGTGTTAAGCACAGTTAGGTTAGGTATTAACATGTTGGCAAACTGTCGTATACAATTTGAAAATTAAAAGTGCGAGGGGCAGTGGTTATATTATCCAAAACCTTTTTGTACATTACACACACAACAGCTTGGAGCCGGTCGGCCGAGCGGACAGCACGCGGGACTTGTGATCCTGTGGTCCTGGGTTCGATCCCAGGCGCCGGCGAGAAACAATGGACAGAGTTTCTTTCACCCTATGCCCCTGTTACCTAGCAGTAAAATAGGTACCTGGGTGTTAGTCAGCTGTCACGGGCTGCTTCCTGGGGGTGGAGGCCTGGTCGAGGACCGGGCCGCGGGGACACTAAAAGCCTCGAAATCATCTCAAGATAACCTCAAAATATGTGAAGTGCAGCTTGTTCCGTGGAACGATAATTCCCCCGGGGCTTGGTGCACCTATAGTGAGGGAAACATCCCTACATAACTTTCATCCTTCACCCTAACTAGTAGATATCAGTGACGTTATCAACTTTACATGTACCTGCATGTTTAAAAATTACTTTTTTTTAACAATTCTTTTCTTAATTATATAATTGGAGCTAGCACAACATATTTTTAGTAATGATTTTTCAATTCTGTAATCCTGAGTAACAACCCCTAACTTACTACATATAACAACAAGCTAACCGAATCCTAGTCACCAATATAGGATTTCTATATTTCTATATACTCTTCTATTTTAATGTTATTACAGCGGCTTGATGTCTTTATGATATTGATGAATGACACGGCTTTGTCACATGTGTCATATATATATGTGCGCGTTTGTGTTCATATATATATTTTTTATTTATGTACAGATAATCACAGCTTTTTATTAAGCTTAAATATACATAATTGGCGACTTTTCGAAATTACTTTGAATCATAATACCCTAAGATAGGATACAAAATTTTCATATTAGGTAAATAAAGAAGGAAGAGAGTTTGTCATAAGAACGATGTCTGACAATTAAAAAACGCACACTTGATACTATGTTAAAATATTCCTACGCATGAGAAAATCAATTGCAGATCCAATTGATTTTCTCATTGATATATATGACGTTAGTGAGCTTTCTTTGTGAACCTTGCGCATATTCAAAGTATAATATTGGAGTTGGATATAATTAAGTTTACACATCTTTCTAAATGTTTGCGCATTCTCAGGGGATAAAGACACAACGTAAAGTGAGATTGGGTTTATTGTATGGAATTAGGAAGAGGTGACTGTCTTGCACTATTCATATAATTAGCATAATTTTTACATTTCGTAGCGATGTTCATGATCGTGATTATGACTAATTCAATTTTATGCAGATACATTGATGACGAGTTTGCAAACGACGTCTCTACATATTAAAATGTGTATTGTTGTAAAATTCTTGCGGAAGAAGGCTAATACGAGTTGCATGTATGAAGTTATACCGTGAGCCGTAACATACATACAATTAACGTCGTAATAAGAACACGATAAAGCCAACACAAAAAAATTCGATCCTATCACCTAATACTCCTGTTCACCAAACGGTAAGTAGGTACTCAGGAGTTAGTCAGCTTGTTGTAGGGTTGCATCCTGGGCGGGGTCAGTAATTCGACTTTGGGGGGGGGGTGGCATCTCGATATAAGCCTAACGTGTATGAATACACACTAGCTGCCTGTCCCCCGACGTTGTTGTTGTTATAGATTCAGCTGCTGCCCGTAGTGGACTTACCTGGCACAGGAGCGGGGCTGTAACTGCTGTCCCCCGACAAAATGAATTATTATTATACTGTACTATTGTCGTATATTGGAGCATATCTGGAGAGGCGTCTCAGGAGTTCTTTTACTCCCCGGCCTAAGGACAGGGTCGATTTATGATAACTTGGTCCACCAGGCTGTTACTTGCAGCGGCCCGCAGGCCAACCTGCACTATAGCCTGGTTGGTCCGGCACTTCTTGTAAGCTCTAGCAAGTGATCGTGTATGGGATGTCGCTGAGGTGTAGGCTGGTCCCGTGCTTAGATATGTGTGCAAGATCAATATTGTCAACACCTCATTATAATGGAATATGGAACATTTACTTGCTAATTGCACATTGTGTCCTTAACTCAGGAATTTTGCAAGAGAATGAGAGATAACATTTATATAACTCATGTGCTTTGCTTTTATTAAATTTAAAATAACTTCATTTTCAAGGACTGTGCATTAAATTAATATGAGTGTTCAAATGGCAAGTTAAAATGCTTGGTATAAATTTTTGCCTGAATACAAGTTTGTACTCTAATGGCCCAGTATAATTGGCACATGTACAAGATTTTTGTTTTCCTCATCAGATAACTTTGAACCTAACTTTGTTAAAGGGAAAAGTTTTAATAGCGAAGAGTTTTCATTAGATCATGTTAACTTATATTGTAGGATAGTGCAAGACTTTCAGTCAAACATATGTAGAGAAAATCACTTGTTATTAAATGTTAATATTTGATATTCGTTTGCAAATTTATATAATTTTATTAAATAGTAATATAGTACAACGATGCCATTTCACTATTACTGTATACTAAAATATGAAGTAGGGCTTGCCACGTGTGACGAAGCCAACGAAAACATGTAATGTGATGCTGTAAATAAATTGTATTATTAAGTTATTTGATTAATTGCTACAAAAAGCATCTGACTGGTCCTGTAAAACTTCATATCAGTTTGAAACAGACACCATGCATAACTGCAGTTACTACTAACACGAAATGTGCCGTAGAATAATATACCATGGTTACTGACTGTATCTCACCATAATGGTCTGAAAAACGCAGTGGGTTTTTATTTTCAATTTTGGATCCATTTTGTTTGCATAACTGGAAACTGTCGCTATTATTGTCTGCATGCGTATTATTAAGCAAACATGATTTATTTTATATGAAATTTTGCGTAAAGGACATACATATATACAATCAATTTAGGAATTGACAAAAAATTGTGTTTGTTGTCCAGAAATATATCTTTACCTCTCACAGCTACATTTCTTATCAGAATTTATACATTACCTCTGCTAGTATACCGTTGACGGAAAACCCTGTCCGCAATATAATACCTTGTTCTTGTGAATTCTGGACCCTAAACAAACAATAACTGGACCCTTTGAGCTTTATAATTGGTTTTATCAAATTCTCGATTTAGGATATAGGGGACGTGAGAGTGTGTGTGTGTGTGTGTGGGGGGGGGGTCAAAATCTCAAACTTGTGTTTGTGATAGAGGGAATTGCTTGTTTTTCGGGAATGTGTTCGAGCCCTCTCTTCCTCTTCGTTGTTCCCGCCCTATATACAGCCTTCATTCTGAAAATGAGAGTTCGATTCAGATTTTTCGTTCGTATGTACCTAAAATAAATTTGTAAAGTAATTTATATTTACTAGGCTATGACCGGACGCTCTGAAAATCCTTAGTTGCTCTCTTTGCCAGTCAACTGAATGTAATGTAACCGAAATTCACTCACCGCGCTTCGTATTTTCCACTATCATTATGTTGCTTTAAAAGTTGTTTTATATAGGTTTAATCTAGCTGGTTACGCAAGAAATTTCATTCACTACTAGGCTACAGATGGATACTATGCAATGCGTCTTACATAGCAAATCGCTGTTTTGTACAATTTATCTAATAGAATATCACGAAGCTATATTACATTGAACGGATTAACTATAGCAGTCCTGTGAGATAAAAATTCTTTTACATTTTCAGTTCGAACTGGACAACCTGGAGGACTTACCATGTGTACATGGTTATAAGCCTAATTATATATATTATTGTTATGGGATGGCTAAATTGTTTATAAATAAACACATTTATTGATAGTTGTTTCTAAATAGATCCATTCCCAGCACATAGGCTGCACAATTCATCGTGTTACTAACTTAAATAGCTTGCGTAATTATAATCCTACAATTTTGTTTTCCAGGATATATTTTCCAGTTAATATATTTGACCATGATATTTCAATTTGATGTCATATATATATGTTAATAATGTTGATAGAGTCTAGTATTATATGTTGAAGACATAACAATGTCAGGCTTTATTGAAGTAACTCTTGGGAATAACTGGTCGTCAGTTTACCTAGGCGTTTATTTAAAAATGTTAGTTAGAACACGTTTTAATTAATTTTATTTCGCTTGATGCATTCGCTTTATAAGATATAGAACTATCAAGTGCCAAGTGTTACTTATTTTATGAAACGAAATAACACATAAATTAACAGGTGGTTTTCTGCTTGTTATGCACAAAGACAAGCGGCTGGATAAGCTGCAGAGGCTAGGTGACATGTCCTCTCGTAGAGCACATCGCGTTTTGACGTATAAATCCCCAATGGTGAAAATATGATGTACTCTAAGTTGTATGTGCTATAAATATGATGTACTATTAATATGATGTAGTCTAAATATGACGTACTATAAATTGTATGCACTACCAAAATATGATGTACTCGTAACATTGACGAGCTGTCACTTTTTTTATTCGTGGGGCTGGGTTAGGTTAGGTTCGGGCAATTTTGTACATATTTTTTGCGACTTTGTGGCGGGCCAGATTCGTAGTGTTCAGGTATTGTTAAATTCCTGTTCAATGTTCACCGAGAGAAAACCCACAGCATGGAAGTAATTTATCGCCTGTTTGTTTTCCGTCCAATCACAAAACAGACTATATGAGTATGAACGTTGATTTGTAAATTTAACAGTGATCGAGTTAATTCAATACTATTAGTTCATAGCAAATTCAACGAGTATCTAAAAGTTATTAGTCCTGCCAGTTGGAAAAATAATGCTAATAAATATTTGAAAATCCTTTAGCTATGTAGTGTTTTGCTAGCGGACCAAACTCTGTTCATCACTGCCTGCTCCATCTCCCAGAAACGAATTACTTATTCGGATTTCAACCCTGTCATTCATAATGGAATCCGCAAGTGTTGGAGAGATAAATGGTTTGCTATTCCTAATAACATTACGTACTATTAAGTGTGACCTATCCTCGTGATCGTTCTCTTGTCACCTAAAAAGGAAGTTGAAAACTGTTTCTGGCTAAGGTTACGTATGGACCACATAAGATCACAAGATTGACTCATAGGCTTTTAATGGCACAGAAACCTACACCTTCCTGTCAGAATTACAATTCTTCGCTATCAGTCAGTCGTCTCCTCACACATGTCCCGATTCTCAGGCTGATTGGAAATTTTGCTAACCTTTGGTCGTTTACCAAATGTTATTGTTAAGCTGACAACCATTTCTTTACTCTCTCTTAACTCCTGTCTATTGTTCCCCTTCCGTCACACCGCCAGCCCATTTTCATAACTAATGACCATCGGGTTTACAACACATTAAGTTTTATACTGACTTTTAAAAATATTCGATAGTCAGTTTTTGAAATCCAGTAAGCATGAACATATTTATGGAATAATTCTGGACGTCGCTCATTAGTTCCAGCCGGTACTGTAAACACTCCTTAAATCAACATAACACAGCCACTTAACCTAACCATACTTAGGCCTACTGCATAAACACTCAATATATAATAAATAAATTTATGTTTGGTAAAATAATATTTGTGACAACACAGTTTGAAAGATTCATCCTGTCAGTATGTTTCAAATACTGTCTAATCAACGTCATAGAGAATCTGTTTTAGTAGTATTGCTTTGGGGTGGAGGATGGGATGCACTTAAGGCGTTGATGGAATACACCATGAAATTACCCGCCATCTCCCTCACCTCATCTTTAGAATATTACTTGAACATATGTACTCATATACGAAACACTCATGATTTACGGGCTATTCATGCCCGTGCCACGTCTTGGGTGGCTTAATTTTCATCAATCAATCAATCACTTTCATGATGACTAACGGGATGCAGCCATTCTCCCTATTAAGAAGTCTGGAACAAAGGTATTTCTTTTTCTTTTCTTATAAGACCTTTTTCTTATATGTTCAATGCTAGGCATTTGTAACTCGTAACAGAAATTTCAATGACGTGACAATAATAATGAGATGATATAGGTAATATGGTGTCAGTGTGACATAAAATGCCCGTAATTTCAATATACGAAGAAGAGTTAATACTGGATACCTGTAATTTAAATTTCTCAAAGCAATTTCGGTACCATCTGTACCTCGCTCTCCAAATGACAAACTAAGAAGTTTAAATAAAATTCACGTATTTATTAAATGTACTGTACTCGGAACACTTATGTATCGTGTGAACTTTGTAAACATAAAAAGAGAAATAGACATAGAACGCGTGGTAAGGTTTATAGTGCCAGGTTGTCATCAGTCTAATAATTTGTCTAAATAAGCTAGAGTTTAATAAAATTAAATATGTAGTTGATAATGCGGCTACAGAAGCTTATGATCGTTTAGCTAAATCCTAAGTATGGAAAGTCTAGCAATTGATTATACAGTTTTTTATTTTATTTTATTCGTCTTCTACTGGTTGTAGTGTTCGTGATAGAAACACTTGACCTTGACCCCACCTTGTGGCTGCCGTGTGAGAGAGAGCCTAGAGAGCGAAATGTCCTCAATTGTTAATTTTCGCCCCTGTTATTTACTTTAAAACCTTTCCATGATACGCTATTATAAATTAGTGTATTAAGTAAGATTAAATTATGTTAATTTATTTATATTTGTTGATGAATGCCCTATTATCTGATACATAAAGGGATTATGATCTTCGATATAAAGACTATTTGTTTGAACCACTGGTTAAAGGAACGAGGAAGTGGAGTTTTCTACCCACTACAAATCAGGATAGGCTAAATGCCTGAATACTTAGTAGGATTGCAGATATCGCCGTTAAAGATTTAGGTTCTCAGTCAGAAATCCTAAATCGTGAAATGGTGCTATAACTTGTGCTAATGTTGTCTAGGCTGTCACAAATTTATTCATAAATTAATTCTGAAATTTAAATAAAGAGATTTTACATAAAACCAACCTTGTTCTGGGACTTAGTCTTGCATCATTATCGATTCTATGAGATGTATTTAGAAATTATTGCTCTCTTATCAGTAGGCCAACTAAGTAATGATTTCTTATGTGTTAGAAAACCACAGCTCAGCTAGTAGAGCCGAAACACCTTTGATTATGTTTCTCGTGTCACTTAATTTGACGCTTGGTTGCTTTGGAATTCATTCAAAGGATCAATAAAATAATTATTCCCTGTCTCCACGAGATTAGCGGGGTACTGGATGAATGTACAGTAGTTCAAACTCCTTTCCAATAAGTACAATTCTATCCATGACAGAGCTTTTAAAGTTATGGTCTGCCACCCTGGCACTCTTATGTTCGAACTCTTATTGGTGTGCCTTCTTTTGATAATTACCTTACCTTATTGGGTCATTTGTGTGTAATAGTTGAGTGTATAATAGTCACTTTTTGCGTTATTGTTCCGTGTGTAAGAGAGAATTTTATTTCCAGACATCGACAATTGATTCAGCCAGGATGTCCTGTTGCGGATCCTTGAACTCCTTCGGTAAGTATAAAGCAAATTCTTCCATTAATGATTTCAACTTACATTGGTAATTCCCACCAAAGATTATACATTGTACAGTGTTAAGTAAGATGTGAACTAATTAGTGAAAGAGCCAGACGCTTGATTTTCATTTTTTGATGTATTGAAATGTTGGGGAATTGTTTGTCCTAGCTGATAACATCAAAACTATGAATGGACTGTTTCGTAGAAACCTAACTCTGACTTCAGCAATATGGGCCAGAAATTTTGCACTTGCACTGTCTGGCTGTAATTAGTTTCAGAGGTATGTGTCCGTAAGTTCCTGGATATTTATTAGTACCAGGTATGGTACTAAATATATATATATATATATATATATATATATATATATATATATATATATATATATATATATATATTTGTCGTACCTAGTAGCCAGAACTCACTTTTTGGCCTACTATGCAATGCCCGATTTGCCTAATAAGCCAAGTTTTTCTGAATTAATATATTTTCTCAATTTTTTTTCTTATGAAATGATTAAGCTACCCATTTCATTATGTATTAGGTCATTTTTTTTTCATTGGAGTTAAAATTAACGTAGATATATGACCGAACCTAACCAACCCTACCTAACCTAACCTAACCTATCTTTATAGGTTAGGTTATGTTAGGTAGCCGAAAATGTTAGGTTAGGTTAGGTTAGGTAGGTTAGGTTGTCGAAAAACAATTAATTCATGAAAACTTGGCCTATTAGGCAAATCGGGCCTTGCATAGTAGGCTGACAAGTGCGTTCTGGCTACTAGGTACGACATATTTATATATATATATATATATATATATATATATATATATATATATATATATGTCGTACTAGTAGCCAGAACGCACTTCTCAGCCTACTATGCAAGGCCCGATTTGCTAATAAGCCAAGTTTTCCTGAATTAATATATTTTCTCTATTTTTTTCTTATGAAATGATAAAGCTACCCATTTCATTATGTATGAGGTAATTTTTTTTTATTTTAGTTAAAATTAAGGTAGATATATGACCGAACCTAACCAACCCTACCTAACCTAACCTAACCTATCTTTATAGGTTAGGTTAGGTTAGGTAGCCGAAAAAGTTAGGTTAGGTTAGGTTAGGTAGGTTAGGTAGTCGAAAAATAATTAATTCACGAAAACTTTGCTTATTAGGCAAATCGGGCCTTGCATAGTAGGCTGAGAAGTGCGTTCTGGCTACTAGGTACGACATATATATATGTATATATATGTCGTACCTAGTAGCCAGAACGCACTTCTCAGCCTACTATGCAAGGCCCGATTTGCCTAATAAGCCAAGTTTTCCTGAATTAATTGTTTTTCGACTACCTAACCTACCTAACCTAACCTAACCTAACTTTTTCGGCTACCTAACCTAACCTAACCTATAGAGATAGATTAGGTTAGGTTAGGTAGGGTTGGTTAGGTTCGGTCATATAACTACGTAATTTTAACTCCAATAAAAAAAAATGACCTCATACATAATGAAATGGGTAGCTTTATCATTTCATAAGAAAAAATAGAGAAAATATATTAATTCATGAAAACTTGGCTTATTAGGCAAATCGGGCCTTGCATAGTAGGCTGAGAAGTGCGTTCTGGCTACTAGGTACGACATATATATATTTATATATATATATATATATATATATAATATATATATGTATATATATAATATTTATATATATCTATAGATATAATATATATATATATATATTTAGATATATATATATATACAGTTAATCTATATATATACAGTATATATATATATTATATATATATATATATATATATATATATATATATATATATCTATTTATATATATATATATATATATATATATATATATATATATATATATCTATATATATATAATATATATATAACTACATATTAGGTATATTATCACTACCAGGTGTGGATCACTAAACACTTAGCAATACCAGGATATGCATCAGTTAGCGGGATATTGCTATAGTTCCCTGTGTAAATCTGTAATTTGTAAGCCCTTCAGCCAGTATTGAACAAGTGTGTTGTGACCTAGTACTAATAGATAAATCAGTACTGACAGTTAGCTTGTAATAACTTGTAATCGGTGTTTGCACAGCGCCAGTACCCGGAGTTTGTATTAAAGCTTTGATAATTCTTATTTATGTTGAGAATTTAGGTTTCGGGCAGGGTACTGCAGCTGGTTATGTTACTTTGCGCTTGCTTTTTTTATTATTTTTATAGTTGCCGCCGGAGGCGGCTTGTTTATTGTGCACCGCATACTCATCCTGTGAGCGGTAGCGCAAAAGGATTACAGAAAGTACAAAATGTCTTCATCAGACCTCAACGGAAATCATTACAGTAACAATTTCATCTCTCCTTCACACCTTATAATTATAGTGTCAGCTAGTTACAGAGAATGTTCTATTTCAAGAGCTATATATTACATTAGATCATCGAAGATATTACAGAGTTATAGGGAGCTGCTATTTGTTAGTACTAGTTTTCATAATACAGTACTTGTTTCTAATCTCATATGTCGTTTATCTACTGGAATCGAAATATGGATACAATACAAGGATTTCAGGTATTTTATCCTTAGTAATTAGATGGTTTGCCATTTCATACAACGTGAGTTTAGATTTATCTCTAAATGGCTCAATTTTATTACAGCCCAAGATATAATGCTCGTGTGTGTTTCTGTCTTTGTCCACACACTTTGCACTTTACTTGGTGCTACATAGCCTTCCCGGCTTTGTACCTTCTTTTGATAATTACATTACATTTGCACTTTACTTCATCTAGATCCCTATACAAGCCGAACTGCCAGAGATACCTGTAGCCAAATATTATTCGAGCTGTGACAGCGTCTGTTAGTCTGCTGATTCTATTACTTGCCCCTTACACATGTTTTACTGGACACATTTCATTGTGATAAACAATGGACCTACTAGTTCCAGTTTGCACTGTTCTGCTTTCTTCAAATTCATCCAAGAGTTCTCGTCTAATGACACTTTTAACGGACCTATTTGATAACTCAAGATTCCGTTCAGCACTGTATTTATTTACTGCAACCTTAACAAGGACGTTATTACTTGATTGCAAACTATTTATTACTAGTAGCGAGGAAAGGGAGTCAGAAATAATTAAGCTGTCTACTTCAGTGTTGTCAATATTTTCGAGTGCTACCAGTATTGCTACCAAATCAGCTTGCATTGTGGCAGCCCGTCCTCCAAAAATTGGGTGGTAAATTTAAGAAGACAAATAAGTGCAATTATGTACTATTCATAGCAGTTAGGAATTGTACTTATTTTCACTTAGTATTAAATCGTACTGTCAAATATATTGTGAATATTTGAGTTTACCTGAAAAAATAGAAAACCACAACCTCACCTAACCGTCTTAGTTTTTGAAGATAATTATTTTATTGCTTCTTAATTACAATTAGTACTTAACCTATAGCTATATTGATATTACAGTTTTATAAAACTAATAAAACAAAACTAAAATATATCAATAAATTGTAAAGTAACTCAGGATATTTTAAAATTTTGTATAAAATCTATATTTTTAATAACCTGAAAAAGAAATTCGTGATATTTAAAACTTGTGTATAGCACGTTGAAAACTTCATCCTAAAATTTTGAGTGTCTTAACAGAAAACGAGGAGAATTAAATCGGGGGAGGGGGTTGGGTAAATGTAACAGGCCCATAAGTGCAATTATGCACTGTTTATGACAGTAAGAAAGTGTTCTTATTACACTTAGTACTAAATCGTACTGTCAATTCGGAGGATGGGTTGATTGTGGATACCCAGTTATTAACTTTTATATTTCCTTGAATTGTGCTGCCACCGCAGCACAATTCAAATTGTGATATTTCAAGTTTTTTAAAACCAAGTCTTACTGTCGTATGCACAGGGGCGCCGTTTGTGATGTACGGTGCCCATTGTCATGGTGTCGTCTCACCATGACAGTGGCCTTGATAAGATGAATATCTACATAGTGAAAATACATTTTTTACTGTAGATGACATAATTTTAACTTTCTTTTACATATGCCTATTACATTAATTATTTAGTATTCTTAATTTTAAACTGTGAATTAGATTACAAGTTAAAAACATTAATATTTGAAGCTTAAAATTAAGAAATGATTGAAGGTCAAAGTTTTAAGTGTATGAATATTCAGAAGTAATCGTATGCAGCTCTGAAATTGTGTTTAATGTTATCTGTATCATTCATAGTTGCTCACACCATTCCCACTGTATAGATGTCAAAGAATTAGTTACCCGGATCCTTGGCATAAATGCAACGCACATGTTTACGCTATCATATTGGTGGAGAGGCGTAGCGCGCAGGCTTGGATATCTAGATACAACGCACAGGCGTGTATACATATACACAACTCGTAGGCGTAGATACATATACATAACTCGAAGGCTTAGATACACAGATTAACAGGTACTGCATTAACAATTTTGTTTAAAATAAATATTCTTTACAATTCATAGGGTTTTTCAGAGTAATTCAGAAATCACCCATTGGGATTTGTCAATATAAATGATATAATTGTCAATAAGAAGTATAACAACTGAACTACACATGGCGCCACTACCTCCCCGAGGCGTTGCTCACACGTTTGCTATCATCTATTTTTAACTCGCTGGCAAATCCTCTGAAGCTCTGAAAACTCGTCCCTACTGGGTATTAAAACAAGACACGTTTGAAGTAAAAATGTTGAACATTTTTGAAACGCACGTTTTAACACAAAATTTATATTTTGTGAGATGAAACAACCGTTGGCAGGCATCGACTCTCCGGAACAATGGCGGTGACGTAATGCTCTCCCTGCTGCAGGGGGGAAGGCTGTATCTTGCAGCACCTCATTTACTGCTGCAGCGTGCAGTGTGCTGTCAACTCATCCTGGTTCCTCTTAGCTCATTAACTCACATTAATTTCTCTTCATTATCGTGTAGCGTCACATAATTTTAGGAATATTGTTAGTACTCCCGTCAAGCCGTGCTGTATCATTGTGATGTAAAAAAATCATCAATCTTTGGAAATTTTTATTAATAATTAAGTTTGTCGGACAGGCAGCATATATATATATATAATATATATATATATATATATATATATATATATATATATATATATATATATATATATATATATATATATGTGTGTGTGTGTGTGTGTGTGTTGTACCTAGTAGCCAGAACGCAGTTCTTGGCCTACTATGCAAGGCCCGATTTGCGTAATAAACCGAGTTTTCCAGAATTCCAATATTTTTCTAATTCTTTCTTATGAAATGATAAAGCTATTCATTTCATTATGTATGAGCTAATTTTTTTTAATTTTAGTTATAACTAAAGAAGATATATGATCAAACCTAACCAACCCTACCTAACCTAACCTACCCTACTTTAACCTAACCTAAACTAACATAACAAAATCAATAATTTATGCTCTTAATATAATATAATAATAATATTTAAAATAAACCACTAGGAAACAATTTATTGAAAATAAAGAAAATCACTCGGCCTATTAGGCAAATCGGGCCTTGCATAGTAGGCCGAGAAGTGCTTTCTGGCTACTAGGTACGACATTATATATATTATATATATATATATATATATATATATATATATATATATATATATATATATATATATATATATATATATATATATAACGGAAGGGGAGAACATTTATTAGGTGTAATAGGCCTATTATGTTGATCAGTGTCTTCTGTGTTGGCATCGTTATGTTCCGGTCTTGTTCTTACTCTCATGGTGGGTAGAGTAAATAGTTTCGTAATTCGGGTGTTTATGGTAAGTTGTTCTTTTTTTATGTGGATTGCTTCAAGAATTTGTAATCTTCTTACAACTTGGGTTTTGTCTATTATGCAAGTGTGGCGTGATATGCCACTATCAATATGATATATATATAATATATGTACGTTAGGTTTATGTAGAGATCCCCCTAAGGTCGAACTCTTGGGTTCCGGTTTGGGGTCTCTAGAACCTCGCAGTGAATCTAATAGAGTTCCGGGTTGATTGACTTTTGTACCATCGTGTCCGAGTCGGTTAGCCCAGGTGTCTGAGATTCACCAAACGCGGGTTCAAGTCACTCCATTGTCTCAACATGATTTTCACTGATATATCACGCCACTGTAATATCTTTGATGTGTTACTGTTTTATTTATGAGGAATGAATTTGGCAAGAGGAGTATCAGCATTCAATTTTCATTGTGTTCGATGGTGTTTGTAGTGTTTGCTGACTGCAGATACTAAGCACTGTCTCCTAATATTGTTTTCTTCCTTTAGAATGAATTAAGCTTCCATGAAATTCATGAGGTGTTGCTCCAGGCTCACGTGCGAGACAAACGTTGCTGCCGTCATAAACACGACAGACATACTTCTTGTGCTCGTAAATCCTTGTATTTAAGTTTCGGGATGTTTCACCTATGGATACTTTGTCACAACTGATGTGGTGACTGTATTGCTGGACCTGCTTCTGTCAAGGGTTTTGACTGCAGTAGATGTTTTGTGCTTAATCACTGTATTTGCTCTGTTATAAGTATTAGTTATGTTTGCTCTGTCTTCTGTCAGGACTCGCTAGGATAAGCCATCGCTTTGGTTCTTTTTGTAAATTGTTAGTCTTCACGATGAAGTTACTGCCAAACTCCGCTCTCAGAAACGGTTTCTAAGCACACATGTTCATTTTAGCGTAAGTTCTTTCTACAAGGCGAAGTTTAGTTCCCGGTAATTCAAAGCTACTAACGCCAAATGTCTAGTTATGATGCAAGATCACTATCGATGAATGATGCTGGGTTGTGTATAGGAGGATCTCCAAGCAACTGCATTATTGCAATGTAGTTTTGCAATCTAAATATAATATTGCAATTACTGCAATGTAGTTTTAGCTTTGGTTCCTTAGCAGCTTCAATTAAAGTCTAGTTTTAGTTTTATACACAGTATGTCATTTTGGAGTTATGTCATGATGGGCCTTAGTACGCCGCTGAACCACAAATTAAACCCTTTTTCTTGTTATATCTGACGGAGCGAGATGTCTTGCCCAGGCCTCAGGCTTCAGGGGCGTGGGCCAGCTGGCAGTAAATATTTTGCAAGCAGGAATTATCTGACGGCTAGACACTTTAGGGAGTCAGGCTTAAGATGTGCTTCCTAAATATGCTAAATTATTCACATAATTATTTATTTTATGTAACGTGTCGACACAAAAATTTTCTATCATGAAATGCAATTTTTGGGTGTAGTAAAATGTGTATTTTTCATCACTGAATTCATGTCGTTATCAGATAGAATGAGGNTTGACTGCCTACAGGAAGACCTACACCTTGTGACAATTATAAAATATTTATGATCTGGATTATTCTAAATGAAAAAAATGACAACTGATAAAACATGATTACTTTAAACTAATTAATTTTTAAATTACGGTACTATATCTCTATCCAATCTAAAATATTTCATCTTAACAATAGCAAAGTTGCCAGTACAGTTCTGAGTTATACACCTAAAAATCTTAAGTCATTTTATATCCAACCTCACCTTTAGCAAACTTCCCCCCCACCTACCCCCCTACTTATTTACTTATGTATATATTGTACAAGAAGGTACAATGGGTTGTGAAAGCACATACGTGATTAAGTGCTACAATCTAGCAAAGCTCTAAATCATATCACCCCCCCCTCATATCCCAAGGCCGAACGGCTCCCCCCCCTCTAAATCAACATCCCAAACAATAAACTTTCTCCCCCCCCCCCCCCACCCCCAACCAACTCTTGGGCTGGACGGTAGCCGACGGTCTCGCTTCATGCAGGTCGCGTTCAATCCCGACCATCCAAGTGGTTGGCACCATTCCTCCCCCTGTCCCATCCCAAATCCTTATCCTTGACCCCTTCCCAGTGCTATATATAGTCGTAATGGCTTGGCGCTTTCTCCTCAAAGTTCCCTTCCTCTTCCCCCCCCCTTCCACACCTCCAGGTTTTTAAACTTTGAAATTAACCATCTCTTTGTTATTTCTTTAACCCTAACTCAAATATAGGTTATTTTATCCAATCCAATCGGGGGTGACAAAATGCTAATGGATAATGATGTAAATAAGGTCACTTAATAAATGATGTGAACTTAAAAGGAAATAAAAAAAAAAAAAAGCTTGTACATACAGTGACAGGGGGCGGGGACTGGTTGTGGTCCCTGTACACAGTAGTCGTGATATCTCGGCGTTTACTCTTTAATTAAACCTACACCAGCTCATTGTATTCTATCCTATCCAAACCTACCGAAATAACTAAGTTTTTATATACAAGTGTGACGAGGCGCGTGACTGAAGTACGCCTACCCGTGTTGATACAGTAGTTTTTTTTTTTGAGATATATACAAAGATTTGTTACATTCTTGTACAGCCACTAGTACGCGTAGCGTTTCGGGCAGGTCCCTGGAATACGATCCCCGCCCGCGAAGAATCGTTTTTTCATCCAAGTACACATTTTACTGTTGCGTTAAACAGAGGCTACAGTTAAGGATTTGCGCCCAGTAAATCCTCCCGGCCAGGATACGAACCCATGACATAGCGCTCGCGGAACGCCAGGCGAGTGTCTTACCACTACACCACGGAGACAGTTATCATCAATCAATCAATTTACTTGTTAAGGTTACATACATGTATATAATTTTTTTATATTTCGAACATGAATTAAATTTTTTGAAGCTACTAGTCTTGTGTTTCTAGTACAAAAGATTATTACTAACGTAATAATTAGTATGCCAAATAATTTTGCCCCGAAACGCTATGCGTATTAGTGGCTTCAGGTATTGTATGTACTAGCTCTATCTATAAATCCAACATTATGTTTGTAAATCAACTAGTATGTACTTTTCCTGAATAAAAATTATTTCTTTATATTTATTTATAATAGCGACTCCGGAAGTGTTTGCGTCAGTTACCGCCAACTGTGACCTTGAACTTGCCGGCGGCGGCCAATTTTCTCTCTCTTAATTATACAATAGTATGAAAACTCTTTAAATGCTCGCTAACATTCCATGATATACTAGTAAATACACCATACGCGCCATACACATCCTCGACAGCAGATCACAAGCAGTCATCGTTCATGGGAATTCGCGTAAAATCGTTAGTGCGCAGCGTATCTCTCTCTCTCTCTCTCTCTCAGGTCGTCATCGAATGGCGGCGGCGCTGTGCAGACGACGCTCGCAACTTGCAGGTAAACGGAAGCTCCTCACTCACTCACTCCACCCCGCCTCCTCCACACACCACACGCCACTTACATCAACTCCTCTACCAACTTTATTCACATTATAACGGAATATCATCTACGATAACGGAATTAGGATGCAGGTATAGGACTCACGGGTACAATGGCGCCCGATCACACAGGGGAAGGAATCCGGTTGAGGGGTGAACAAAATGAGGATATCAGGTTAATGTGAGAAATAATGGAGGAGATAAGGATGGTAACGTACCTCGGGGTTGTTCGGGGAAGGGTTGGGAAGGTGAAGGGTACCAAGAAGTCTGCGGGTACGAGGATGGAAGCGGATAATTACGAGGAATCGGTGACGAAAGGTTCAGGGGAAGGAAGGCTGGGAGCGCTGTGGTGTCACGGGCAGACGACACTCTCCGTATCACTCCGCGCCCCTCGACTTGGCACACGCTTTTCCTATATAATACTTTCGAAATTTTATTAGATACTAACAATAACAAGATTTGAAATATGCAATTAATTATAATTTACATAATAAAAACACGATGCAAGCTAAATAATATAAAAAAATATTAAAAAGAACTTGGATCTACGTTCATTCGCGGTATAGCGACACAGCTGTGATCAGTTAGGCGGTCAATGTTAAAGCAATTCCACACAAAAGTCAAAATTCAATTGATTTGGTTTGCGTTACTATCAATACATATTAATAATATTGTGCTCGCGTTGACAGTTACACGGATTATACAGCTTTAACCTTTTTTTATACTTTAAATGAACAAACATAGTATTTTAAATTTCGTTAATTCTTATGACAACACATAATTATTATTAGTTGTTATTATTACTAAGGTCATTATCAGAATAGCACCAGGGATAGGTCCACCATGACGTGTCCCCATCTTGTCGGTATATATATATATATAATATTATTATATACACAGTTTTAGTCCTCGCCTATGTTCAGGGCTAAAGTATACTTAAAATTGTTGTTTGGTCAATAATTAAGCAATTTTGGTGCCTTAATAACGCTTCAGAGGTAATATCCATCCACTACGGGCTCACCATAGCCCGTACTACTTGGAACTTTTTGTTCCAAGTAGCGAATCTTTAACAACAACAACAGCTTCAGAGGTTAATAGGCTTTAATCCAAAAAACCGTCACCCAATAGTTCACCCGCTATGATTGTATAAGGTAATGGCTTCAAAATTTATAATAATTTATAGAAATATTATATTTTCGTAAAATCCACACTTTACGACATCAGCTGGTTATTTAATAAATTAATACTCGTATTTATATATAAACATATACATTTTGGTTCCCCCAAAATATATATTGTGCAATATATACATGGACGCGTTTTATCAGTACGAGAGCCAGAAATTAAGATCTGAAAGAAGTGAAAAATTTAATTAGGGAACATGAAACTGAAAGGTCTAGTGACTTTAAAAAAGAAAATTCCGAGGTTGTGAATAGCTTGTCTTTCACGTAACCCGGACGCCCATTGAGGAGCGCTCTGGCTGGCCAGGGACCCAGGCATTTTTTTTAGTCTCGTTTCGTATATGTACATTTCACGGAGTCAAGTATTCAAGAGCAAAGCAATTGAAGTCATTAAACTTTGCTAAGTTAACAAGTGCAGTCAGTCGATACTTAACCGTGTATTCGGATAACCTTCTAGCATGTATTTATATTACCTTTTTAGTATGTATGTGTATATATATATATATATATATATATATATATATATATATATATATATATATATATATATATATATGTAATGTGTGTGTGTGTGTGTGCTTCATTCACTTAGACACTAGGAGGCTCGAACCATCGACCCCACAGCGTGAGGCGGAAACTCTACCACTTATTACAGCATGTTTCTCAGTGCGCATCACCTTTCATGATTACATTATTACGTGGGGGGATTGTATATCATAAGCATTTGACAGTCAAAGGAGCAATCCACCCAGCATTTTCTCTTCTGTCTTATCTTTGTGACTGCCATAGAACTCTTATCAGGTTCGCCAGACATGACTTACTCCCATTTACGCTCGTGCTGTCTGTTGGGAGCAAATTTTCCCAAAGGTAACACAACAAGGGGCAACGGTTTCAAGCTGAACAAGCCACAATATAGAACTGAGAACAGAAGATGCTTTTTCACCCTCAGGGTTATTAACCCATGGAACCGCTTACCCGCCGAAGCTGTAAATGCCAAAACTCTGATAAATTTTAAGGTACAGCTGGAAAAGAGCATCAAGGCAAGTGGAGGGGTGACCTTCGACAAGCCGCCGGCTTCCTGTCCCGGGTAAACTCATGAATATAGCATAACATTAAAAGCTCGGTTACAAAGTATCCTTATTCCCTCTTTCAGCAGAAAAAAAACTATATTTGGTCTGGTCCTTCCCGATGTCCAGTCTCATTAGGTGATTCTTTACATATTCCCGTTTCTAGGATAATTGTCTTGGTCGTCTTTAATGCCTCCTACTTCACTCAGCAGTACTTTGCTGCGGGTAATTTTCAAACTATAATTGTTCTCTCCTTGGCCTTCTTGCGTCTTCTGTTGAACAATTGGTTAACTTTGTTCTTTTCACCTTCCTTTTTTCTGAATAATATACACTTTTCGTGGCTTGTATGTGTGTGTAATGTAGAGATGTTTAAAATAATGAAACTGCTATTATATTTAATACGTTCATCACAAATAATATTTATACTTTTGCTAACCAAAAGTATATCGGACTACTTACCGGAAAGTCTTTTTTCTTTCTTTACAGTTTCTTTTACCGGATTAAAGAAAATGTGATCCCAGTCATCATCATAGTGAATATATTTGAAATCCTATTATCAAGAATTATTTAGATTATTTCCCACCGAATCTGTCCTTTGGAAAGATTTACTAAATTTCAAAATCTGTCGTGTAATAACGCATCAATTCTAGAATATTTACCACTATATTGCCTCTATTACCTAATGAATAAATAAATACAAAAATTCTACAAGTACTTTAGTTCATGGCTAGCCTGTTTTTAAATTTGTGAGTTTTAAAATGTCAGTGAAGCAGTAATTACGATTTACTGGTTGGTTACAAAGTGTGGCAGGAGAATGTTAACTGGTAGCCTCGCTGTTCGTCAGCTCGAGAGAGGAGTTTTTCTTCCACTAACAGAGGATGGATCACAGTGAAATTCCTGACATTTTTGTTCGCGATTGATTAGGCGCATCATGATTGACTTTTTTGGCGAGTAGGAGAATACTGATTGGTCCATCATTGGTCGACTGCCTCTCACATGATTAAATGCTGGCCTCTTAAACGATTAAATGAAAATTTACTGATTGGCTTAATTTATGTTGTGATGAATTAGACAACGGTGTCTATATATATATATATATATATATATATATATATATATATATATATATATATATATATATATATATGTATATATATATATATATATATATATATATATATATATATATATATATATATATATATATAAGTAACTGCAGAATCTGCAGTTACTTCCATTCATATGTTCACTTATCCAATTTATACCCATTGTTTCGTGTTCTGTCTTGTGTTTGTCACCTCACCCAAAACTTTTGTACCATATCACCTCATCCAATAGAGTATAAGTATGAAGAATTTGTGTGTAAATTAAGTCTTTGAAAATGTAATACGAATTACGAAACGCGTTCAGGCGTCAGACAATTAAAAAATGAATTTCGGGGAATTGTTATTTTTATTACCACCGACAGAGAGGAAAAACATAAGAAATATTGAGAAGATTCGTGTTAGAATTATTCAGAATTTGAGTACCCACCAATTTCATCACATATTTCTTTAAGAACTTATTTTATATTCATATAGGAATGTAAATTCCTTCTATTTAGATGCCATTTAGAACAGGTTAATCTAATTTTCTGAATCAACATTAGATCTTGCCATAATAATACACAGACATCACAATAGCGTGATGCATAAAATGAACATACAAGGGCCGTGACGAGGTTCGAACCCTCGTCACGACCCTTGTGGATTTGTTCACTTGTCATAATAAATTTGATAAATACGTAATCAATTTTAAACAAAAGTTTGAAAGATATGACGTTGTACTCAAGTTATGCCTCTTTGTGCTGTATTTATGCCTCTTACCTTGTCCTCAAGGTACGCTTCTTTGTGCTGTATTTATGCCTCTTTGTGCATGCCTCTTTGTGCTGTATTTATGCCTCTTACCTTGTGCTCAAGTTATGCCTCTGTTTTACCTTGTGCTGAAGTTAGGCGGCATACCTTGGCCTGAAGTTAAGCGGCATACCTTGTGAAGTAGTTTCACACCTTGTGCTGAAGTTTTACTTCAAGCTTTGCACTGATAGTTGATGACTGTTATTTCCTTAAATGCCTTTTTTTAATAAGTTTTACTTATCTGAGTCACCACAATATCACAGATGGATACACTTAGAAAGATAAGCATAATATGCAAGTAAAATAACAATAATTAACACATAGCCATAATATTACACCACAATAACACACAAACATAATAACACAACCATAATGACAAAACCATTATGACAGAGTTTTAATAATTATAATGACACATCCATAATAACACAACTATAATTATATCAATAACACAACCATACTAATAACACTAACACAACCATATTAGTATATGATATGGCAGCCATAATCACATAAAGAAAATAACACCTAACTATAATAACACAACCATAATAACAGATGACCAAATCAACATAACCATAACAAGTTAACCATAGCAATAATAACAGCAAATCACAATAACACAGATTGCCTCATTATCACCCAAGTGATAACACAGGCAATTATAATGACATAAATAGCCACATTACATATATTGCCATAACAATTAGCTAATTTCCAAAATGAAACAGTTATCTATAATAGGCTATAAGCCCCTATATGGCCGTAATGAGCTAGTCACTGTAACCTAATCTCCCACTGGTTTAGCATCCAACACTCCCTAATCACCTAACACTGGTTCAGCCTGTAACCAATTACACCGTAATGGTTTCGACAGGTAACGACCAATCACATAGCTCATGACGCGAGGGTAATTCAAGGACCTGATAAACGTTATTAGTCGATGGCTAATGAGGCTTAACGGGCAGGATCGAATGGTAGTTATCTATACGCATTGTTTCCGCAGTGAAGCAATGTCGATATATATATATATATATATATATATATATATATATATATATATATATATATATATATATGTGTGTGTGTGTGTGTGTGTGTGTGTGTGTGTGTGTGTGTGTGTGTTGAAAAAAAGGTGTCAGGTGTTAGATGTATCTCTGTACAAAGCAATCATCTTGCCGTATTAAAGAGGGATGAAAGTGAGACAGACAGGATGGGATTAGGAGCAGACAGATTAATTAGGGTTGAAAAGAAATTAGCGGATACTTCACTGAAAATGAGTCAATAATTACCGTAACCAATTTAGAGTGAGAAAGTGATTATCGTATTTCTGCGAAGTGTAATTAACACATAGGTTGCAACAGCCTAGTTATCGATATAACATTATCTTTTATCAAGTAAATTACAACTATGTTATATATATTAAACAACCGATTAATTTACCCATTATCTCAACATCAGTTTTTATTAATTTACTTGTCATGAAACAACGAATCGTTTATTATCGTACTTAATTTCAGTGCTTATTTCGCTTAATATTAATTTAAAACCTGTAAATATTGCCCAACCAAACTGAAGTTGACAGCGTCAACCTGAACATGACGCCCCGTTAAGGTATTTATATATCATTACTGCTCACGTTATGGGGCTCATCTCTAAATATCAACGCCAGACCAATTATGGAATCTGGCATTTCATTTTGTTTTTGTACAGACGGGTTAACTTGCCAAACAATGAAAGCCTGGCTGGCTGTTATATAAAATGCCGACTTTTTTTTTTTACTCCAATAATTTGAGAAAGAGTTTAATAATAACATAATACTAGCTTCCATAATATTTATATTATGTCATCAGACATTATGTTGTCTTCAGGAGTTAGACACATTCGTATATAATGAGAATGATACTAATTTATTAGAACAAAAATTACAATATTACTTCTGATACTACTAATAGTATTAACAATAATATAATAATAAAAGGAGTAAATTATTAACGCTAATTATAATTATTAGGCGACTATTGTTGTTCCCTATAATGAAAGTGTTGTATTATTGGTGTTATTTATATAATTAATATTTTGCATGTCATTGTCACGAAAACAAATTTCATTTTGGTTACTGTTGTCTACAGCATTATTGAAATAACTTTTGTAAATCCCAGTAAGCACTCTGTCATTTTTCACTCCCGGATACATTTAGGAAGCGTAGTGAATGAACAACTGCCATCATCCGGTCTATTATGATAATGTGATATCAGGATGAAAAAAAACAGTCATTTGACGGTCCATTATTCAGGCAAGCAGGGAAGGGATGAATTTGTCAAACCTGCAGTACTGGTGTTGGGTATTTTTCATATCAGCAACGCAAGTAGCCTATTGAGGCGAGGTGAATAACCAATCCCTGTGAAAATACATGCTCTCGGTGGAATTTAATTTGTGTATGTTTCAGGACTCTGTAATGGGGGGGGGGTTAGTGGGTGTAGGAATACATCATACTGAAATAAGACAATCTCGTTATAAGAGACATAAAGACACATTATAAGTTCTGTACCTACAGTTAGCGTGCCTGGGTTTTAAAAAAATAATGTATGAAGTTTTTTTTTATTAACAAGCTTAGGTACACATACCAATGCTTCAGTATAAGGTATGAGGCAAAAAACTTCAGCACAAGGTATGAGGCATAATTGCAACACAAGGTATGAGGCAAAATTGCAACACAAGGTATGAGGCATAATTGCAACACAAGGTATGAGGCATAACTGCAGCACAAGGTATAAGGCATGACTTCAGTACGAGGTATAAGGCATAACCTTCCGTTTGAACCCTGCGTGTATGAATAGCAGGAGGAGGGGGGGAGGGCGTGCTGGTGCTCGTGTTGGCTGTAGTGGCCCGGGGTTGGCGTCCGTGCTGGTCACAGGTCTGACAGACCTCCACACTCACCACTGAATAGCAGTTACCCCGGGAAGATCACTCACGCGCGACGCAATTTCCTACACTTTTCACATGGTGCCTCGCATGTTAGGACACTTCTGCCCCACTTCTGCCAGCTACTATTGTAATTACTTCTCCAAATTTTAGTGTCATTTGAAAAGGCAGCAAGTAACATCAAACAGTGCCAAGGTGTGGAATAAGATGAGGTCAAGAGTATGTTACGATGTATGACTCGTTCTCAATCTCAATAATTATCAAAAGAAGGCGTCAAGCCGGGAAGACTGTGTAGCCTGAACCTCAGTAATTTCGTATATCAAGAGCACGAGTTCGCATCGCCTTCACGCAATATTTCCTGCCAGATGTGGATGCCATGAGTAGAATCGATGGAGCGCCTCACTGGGAAGCGACTGCCATCCAAGACGTCCATACTGCAGTTGATCTTTTTAAACTACAGCTTCATTGACACTAATGTAATGAATGTAATGACTCTCCGAAGCATTACATTCTCCGTCTAATGTAATTACAAGAAGTTTAAGTGATGTTGGTAAATATATATAGACGGTGGGGGGCTTGCGTTAGTTTTGTCATGCTGTTGAGGTGGTGTGGTTGTGGTGGCACTGGTTGTGGTAGTGATGGCACTGGTTGTGTTAGTGATGGCATTGGTTGTGGTAGTGATGGCATTGGTTGTGCAGTGATGATTGGTTGTGGTAGTGATGGCATTGTTTTGGTAGTGATGGCACTGGTTGTGGTAGTGAGGTGGTTGTGGTAGTGATGGCACTGGTTGTGGTAGTGATGGCATTGGTTGTGGTAGTGATGGCATTGGTTGTGATGGCACTGGTTGTGGTAGTGATGGCATTGGTTACATTGGGATGAAATCAGCGAAAGCTTTGGTTGTTGTGTGATGGTGCTGGTGACGGAAGACACCACTGAACTAATCTCTGGGCGACCGACCGTGTGAGTGTCCCCCCCCCCCACCCCGCCCCTCACCGCCCTCTACACGTAACCAGCGGACCAATAACCACCATCTTACGGGGTTTGGGGAGTGGTGCCCTCCCCCACCAACAGTCCTTCAAAACAGAGTCCTTCTCTCTGTTTTTCTCTGTCGTCGTGTCTTTTTTTTCTTTCATCAGTCAATCCTTCTCCCCTCTTCTGCTCTCTCCCTGTCAGGCATCAAGAGTCACTTTACCTGTGGCAGTAATTAGGTTGGTGGAGGGCAGGGAGGAGCGCCCTGGGCCGCTGCTCCCTCCTCATCAAGCTCAAACTTATTACATCAAACTTTTAGCAATAGTTTGAAAAATATGCCCGCCCCGTTCTGTACGCGGGCCAGTTATCTAAGGTAGCTAATTGAAAGTCAGGCAGGTGCCTTTATTAACGTTCAGGGTAGTTTCGCATACTGCATTATACACACCGGAACTTTTTCCCCACTTCCGTTCATATTCCGAAAATCTTGTTAAATTATTATTAAGCCAAGCGCTTCTGGGAACGTAGCTGAGACCCCAGTTAACTTGAGATATTCTCCATGTTATTTTTATTCGGTATTTTTATATAAACTGTTCCCCGGAAGCGCTAAAACTAGGTGGTGGGTGTGGTGGACGGAACAACTCATCTCCAAGGATCTTCTCATAAGCTTATCACTTAAGAATACAACACAGAGTTTGAAGCTTCGTTACTGAAGGTATTATAAGAGACAGTTTCCCCTCCGCCCAAGAAAGCAAGCGGTGTGTACGCCTCGTGGAGTGGGACGAGCCAGTAAACTGTCCTCCACTTGACATATCAGGCACTGCGAGGGTTCCCTGTTGGTTACAAGCCATCATCAGAGGCTGCCTAACGATAGCAACGCCCGTCCTTTCAACTAATACATCTCATTTTGTACGTTAAGGGTACGTTGGGTACGTGTACCCAATGTACAAATTACTAAACTACAATGAAAAGTAGCGGCTCATAAGTATGCACGTTTTCTATGCATCGGCATGTTAGGTTAGGTTAGGTGGGTGGCTTGGATTCGTACGTTTCTGGTTAGGAAAATACAAAGTATAAGTATACAATGCACTTTGTATTGTATACGTTGTGTCAGATCTAGAGCAGGGCTGGTGTGTGAGCCTGAACACTGGAGGAGGGTTAAGCCTTGCCACAAGTCTACTTGGCGGCGCAGATATTTACGGCCTGCAGTAGTCAAAATAGGAATAATATTAATATTTGTAATTTCTAGAAAAAAAATATTCTGTACTCATGAAAATATAAAAGTGGAAGGGTGTTGGTACGGTATCGTATAAGGACACAAACTGAGGGTCTAATACTGTCTTAATAATGCTAAGGAAGAAAAGATATACAATAAGTATTATGGTATGTATTTACGGACTAGGCCACCAGCGAGAGCAAGTTGCACTGCAACGACCGCAATAGTGTCAGCTGGTCAGCCCATCCCCAGGCATAATGTTGCACTCTTGCACCGGGTCACACAGGGTATCTCTCGCTCACTGATCTGGGTACTGGCTACTACAGTGGCTCCCTAGCGGGCATTGTCCATTGGAAGGGCAGGACAATGACACCACAAGAACGTGATGAGTCTGAGAAAACATTAGGGTACTATCATGGGATTGAACCCGCGTCCCTGGACTCCTCCGACATGCGTACTGTCGACTGAACCACGATGAACTCATCATGGTTCGTGAGTAGGACGAAATAGGTTCGTAATTAGTACGGCATATAACATTTTCACATAGCTGAAATTAGCAAACATTTCCGAGAAAGTATATGTGTTTTATACACACAATCGACTTGAGAATGGTCCAAGACGGACCGAAACGTCGTCCCTTCACTTTCTAGTGTGTGGTCTGGTCAACACACAGGTTATTGCTTTATTAATGGAGCTCAATGTGACTTAAGATGCGTTTACAAAAATCAAATATGATAATGCTAACATACTGATTATATATAGACGTAGTGGTCTGGTCAGTCGTGAGGCTCGGTAGATCACGTTAGTTGTTCCTATGCAAGTGAAACCAGTCTCAGCGATTCCGTAGACTTGTTTATTTTTTCATCGACCATTTGCATTACTACCAACTGAAAGTACTAGTATAAAAAGCTATGATTTGTTCAGATCTGAAACCTACATCTATGGGCAGCACAAAACGTCCACTAGACTGTGCGACACAGTGGTTGCAAGGATCAGGTTGGGTTACCGTTACCTGTGGCAGGTGGCTGCAGGTGACGGGTCTCCCAATCCTGAGCACTCCAGTTGCAAACTCTGTGAGCAGGAACTACGGCACGATCTCCCGCACTACATCACTGAATGCCCAGTTATTAGACCTTTCAGACCAGTTGGCATGAGGTACCTGGAGCTTTGCAAATACTTTATCCACTCATGTTCTTGAGGATATCCTCATAATGTACCCAAAATTTGCCGGTGCAGGCTATAGATCACATGACTGTATGACTCATCATCATGCGAGTTTGGAATTTTAATATCACTTAGCTAGCTAGTACCTGTGGAGCACTTCATGTAGTCTAGACCTGCTGTGTAAATGACCAGGTGCCCACTTAAAACAGAAATTATAGTAAACGATGCCACTTTCGTCACAAAAATCCATAAAATGTGTTATAGAAGGGTAGCATGTGTGTGGCAGGAGTTAGCATGTTTGTGGCAGGGCTGACAAGGGTGAGCATGTGTGTGTGTGGCAGGGGTGAGCGTGTGTGTGTGGCAGGGGTCAGCGTGTGTGTGTGTGGCAGGGGTGAGCGTGTGTGTGTGGCAGGGTGAACATGTGTGTGGCAGGGCTGGCAGGGGTGAGCATGTGTGTGGCAGGGGTGAGCATGTTTGTGGCAGGGCTGGCAGGGTGAGCATGTTTGTGGCAGGGCTGGCAGGGTGAGCATGTTTGTGGCAGGGCTGGCAGGGGTGCATAGCTTGGCTGGCAGGTCACGTTACGACCGACAGGTTTCGGAAGAGTATGTACGTCAGGACTTCACGCTCGGCCAGAACATCTTGGTAAATGTTACTGTTAATACATTTAGTGATGACTCTGTTCCACTTAACATACATTATTTAATATCAGGAAAGTTTGATGCGATGTTGAATACCTTAGACCAGGTGAGAATTAACTTAAAGGCGATAAGTTAAACTAGGCTAAGTTTCGATTAAGAAAGTTACAGTTTGATCCACTGCTATTTGAAGCAACTGATTGCCCCATTCATCCGTAGGTATGGGAATGTTGTGAAGAGCAAACTGAATCTACTTTATATTTATAAATAATATAACACATATAAACTATAAATGTGAAATCACACTGAACAATGTTATAAGAGTAAACTCGGGTCTCTGGAGCTCCCAGAAACACGCACCGCCAACTTGACCATGATGAGCTAAACTTATCAAAACCAATAATTCTAGTGAACTTACCCTGGGGAGTCAAGAGACGCGAGTTCAATCCCTCTTCATTTCCTCTACATTTTCTCTTGTATATATCGCGTTATTGTGATTTTATTGCATATTGAGGGTGGGGAGTATCGTTGCCTGCACTAGTCTTCTATCCTAGCCCTGGGTAATGCAGCGCTGGGCGTCCTAGCATGGGGCTATACTAAATCAACTAACAGTTAGTTGTTAGTATAAAATCCACCAAATTGGCCACCATTTGCTAGATTCAAATCGGTTGATGGTTGCAAGGATTACATCAGTTAACAGATGCTAGGTTCGAGTCAGCTAAGAGTTGCTAGGCTCAAGTCAGTTAAGAGTTGCTAGGCTCGAGTCAGCTAAGAGTTGCTAGGCTCGAGTCAGCTAAGAGTTGCTAGGTTCGAGTCAGTTAAGAGTTGCTAGGCTCGAGTCAGATAAAAGTTGCTAGGCTCGTGTCAGCTAAGAGTTGCTAGGGTTGAATGAGTGACACAGTCAACAGAGCAGAATCAGTATTGTGCAGATGAGGGAAGGGCGGGGGGAAAAGGGGCGGTCATCTGTCGAACTCTGCTCGACGCTCTGTCTCTGGGGGTCGGCACAGTCTTTGTTTGGAGAGAAGTATTTGAAACGTTCAGCAGCGTGGAATAACCACCAGGAAGGCGGGGTTTTCTTTCTTTCCCGCGTGCCTCAGGTGATTGGACTGGAGAAACTCGACTGGATCTCGTACCAAGCAAAAGTAAAACATTATCTTAATTCTGAGCAGAGAATAAAGCCTCGTACGCAACGCTGACGGAAAAAACATATTTTTAATATAATTTACGAGCATTGTTTTGTAGGAGAAAACAAAAAGCAAGCCTCACTTGCTTATTTTTGGTTTTTTATTTTCTGTATGCAAGAAAATAAGAAAAATGTGCGAGAAATAATGATGACGTGAAAATCTAAATGCAGGAGGTGGGAGGGGGATGTACATTAAAGGGTAAGGAAGGAGAGATGGGGGTGTGGGAAGGTGAGGAAGGGAGCAGGTGAGGGTGGGAGGGAGGGAGGGAGGAAGAGGGAGAGATGCAGTCTCGAGGGACCTTTTGTTCTCCCTGTATTGTGGAGCCAAAGGCCTTTCTTGCCCCGCCATCCACTTCTTCCGCCTCCTCTCTTTGAATGACGACGTGCGTTTAGATTCATTAACTTTTGTAACAAAAAAACGAATGAATATCTGACTCTTAGAAAATTACATTTAAATTCATATTTTATACTTTTAAGTAAAAAAAATATATAAAAATAATCCTTGATCTTTAGAATAAAATCTGGCGGGGCGAGGAAGGCCATAAAAAGCTAGATTATCGTACCTTGTGACGTAGGCATCACTCCAGCCCTGGCAACTCTTGAGCCGTGGAGGCGAGTGAAGGGCTCGCTAGTTCTACCCCCTCTCCCTCCCCAAACAACATATAAATAATAATAATAATAAAATATCACGTTAGAGCCACTCACGTGTCGCGCAAGTGAAGCTCTAAAAGCTTGTTGGTTGTATACTTAAGAGAAACACGCGCCATCGATGTCTATCGAACTGCCTACTATTATTACTTATTTACCAGTTCGATAGACATCAATGGCGCGTGTTTCTCTCCCCACAGGTTTGATATATCATCGTTGAGGTGTTCTTTATTTAGAGATGCTCCGCAGATGCTCCGCAGATGCTCCGATATGTTCCTTCCTCCAAGAAGAGTTACCCAACACCTCATCCTCCTCCGGGTACTACGGGCTCACCATAGCCCGTGCTACTTGAAACTTGTTGTTCCAGGTAGCGAATCTTTAACAACAACAACCTCCTCCGGGTATGCCAGTGACTGTTGTCGTGTGCGGTCCTGGGCGCGGGCGGGGACTCAATTCAATTTCTTTCTTTATTGTGCACCCCATTCCCGTGGGCGGTGGTGTAAAGGGTTACAGAGGTACATAATGGGTTCAGGAACTGAACCCTCTAGTTTGTTTAGCTAAGCAAATAACAATCTTTTGACGCTAGTTACACAATTATTCATGTTATACATACATGTAAACATACTCATACATGTACATATATATACATATACATATATACATACATATACATATTCAATCCCCTACACAATACATATACACATCAATAATCTTTTGTATCAAGTTAGTCAACAAGGGGCTCACAACAGTCACTATACAAGGCATTTTACATCTATGGTGAGTCACAGTTACTAGTCTTGCTCCACACCCAGCCAACTGGGCGGCAGGTTTACAGTCATGTGCATGCATTACCTACAGTAAGCAAATTTTGGATACTTCGCTAAGATTTCGGGCAGCACATCATTATGAATGAAGTACTTACACATTTCTTGGACACCATTGATGGTGTTATCTCTAAATTCCGCGATTTTTTCACATTCCATTATATAATGACGCAAAGTATGCGAATTACATTTAGTCAAATCTACATCAGCAGATGTTACAAGCTCCCAGAGGTACTTGTAGCCGAGCCTAAGCCTAGCAGTGGTAACATCTAGAAGTCTACTAACATTATTGGATGACCCATAGACGTGCGGCACTTCCTGCATAATAGAATGATGATAGATGGAGGAACTGGTGTGAATTTCACTTTGCCTCAAGTCTCCGAATTTTAGTTGATGTTCCCGTAATATTACTGCCCTCAGGCTGCTCAAAGGCAGTCCAAGTTGGTAATCAATTCCCTCTTTACGAGCAAAAGTTTTGGCCAACTCATCAGTTCCATCATACATTCGAAGACCAATATGGGAAGGAATCCACAGGAGACAAACTCTGACTCCATCATTGATTATTTCATTATATCTGTGTCTAGCTTCAGAGATAAGCACGTCACAGTTATGCCTTGGGGAGCTGAGGGCAGTCAAGGATGACAAGGAGTTATTTCGGGGAAGGGAGGGGAAAGCCGGACGGTTGTATGGTATTACACGGGAATCAGTTCCTTTAATTGAGGCTTGGTCTCAGCCTCCCTCAACCAGCACGCCCGTGTCTACGATGTTAGTAACTACCACCGTTGAACTGCTAATAACTACCTCTGTTGTAACTCGGCAATCTGTCATTTCGAATAATATATCGCATTTTGACATCAATATTCCTAACGGACAAAATATGACGTATTATAAATCATAGTGTCTCACAAACCCGCCCCAAGTTACGTAGCTCCACGAGGCTGCCAAACATCCCACCCATCATGGGCCGCCCAGAGCAACATAGTCCTGGGCTAACCAAAGTCAACATTAATCAAGACTATCAGTAGCACAACACGAAAAAGAAATAGAAAACGGAAACATAATCGATGCCAAGAACACTTAGAGGAGAGTGACAGGTGCCACATCAATGATGAGAGCCAGGGGTAGCTTGACTACTCTCCGTGTGGCCCACGACATTATCGCCAGTGGTCTGATACGTAGCGAGGTTTAAGAGACTAAAAGATGGTGTAGGGTTGCCTAGGATCATTAAAGACAACATAGAGAGGAGGCTTGGATGACCTGAGATATACGCTCACGGATGACTTAACGTACGCCTCTACTATGTAAGTGATGACGTGATGTTCCTCGTAGACCTTGAGAACCAACATCGCTGTAACAATTACCATTGGTAGAGGGCAGGGTGTCAAAGGCGACCAAAAGTGACTCGGATACAACTGTGGTTGGAATCATTCGCAGCAGCTCATGTGCACCTGGTGACTTAACGTCTGCCTCAACACAAAGAGGAGCAAGGACGCTTTGGACAGTGCTGCATCGCACATAAAGTGACTATAGACGGTGTGGGAAAACTCACGTCACGCGAGAATCGCAATATTTCACAAGGTCAGGAGAAGGACTTGAAGATTTCGCAATAGCCTATACTAGTTTAGGATGGCTAATGTGACTATAAGAGTGGTTGGAATGGCTTACAGATACCCAGGGGGGCTTAAGGTCGCCCAGGGTGGCTTGGGAGACCCTGGGGGTGTAAACGAGACAGTAAGCCACATGTTTACATTCTTGGTTAACATTTGCCCTTACCATAAGATATTCCTCAAGGATCAGTCAAGGCCCAGTTCTCAATGTTGACCAGACCACACACTAGAAGTTGAAGGGACGACGACGTTTCGGTCCGTCCTGGACCATTCTCAAGTCGCTTCTAGTGTGTGGTCTGGTCAACATACTTCAGCCACGTTATTGTGACTCTTCGCCCCAGTTCTCAATATTTAAATAATTATTACTACCTAAATAAAAATCCCTTATTAATTAGCCTTATTGGACGGAACATTGTGCAACAGAGTCAGAGACCGGGCCGCGGGGACCTTGATCCCTGGAATCAACAGACGGTAACAGATGCGAAACGTCGTGACAAGTGTTGGGAAAGTTGGCTTTCTAATGGTTCATAGTAAGGTGTCCTACTTGCCCCTCCTCCACTAGCTGGTCCCTTCCCACTATTGCCCTCTCCTGTTAATTGAGCCTTACAACTAACTCTTTCCATTCCCTTGTTGTTCCCTCCCACTAGCTGTTCTCTTCCAACCCGCGTTACCCTTCCATTTGTTGCTTTCTCAGTAGGTGTTCTCTTCCAGGTGCTCTTTCCTCCTACTGGTTTCCTCTTAAACTTGCCCCTTTCCCACCATCTGTCCCATTCTCTCTCCCTCCACCAGCTGCACCTCACCCTGGCTGCTCCTTCCACCAGCTGCACCTCACCCTGGCTGCACCTGCACCTCACCCTGGCTGCACCTCCACCAGCTGCACCTCACCCTGGCTGCCCCTTCCACCAGCTTCAGCTCCTCTTATTAAGTTCCTCCACCTACTACAGTTCATTTCTATTTCTAACCTCTCCCTCACGTTGCACACTTCCCCATCTTTCATGTTAGTTATCCCATTCCCACTCAATTGTGTTATACTCCCCCTGGCTACTCTCTACCCGGTTACTATTCACGTAAGTTTCTAAACCTATCCCCATCTCTAATTTCTCTGGATTCCTTCTTACCAGAAGCTTGGATCACTCTACCTCTTCACTACACACGTTATTTGGCAGTGTTTGCTTAAGGCATGAGTACGAGGCGCATAATAAACTATAAGTTAAGTTGTTTCATGTCACTTTTCCCTCCTCGACACATGTTTATCACGTCCCTCCTCGCCAGTTAATCCGTAATTCAGAGATGCTCTAATTTTAGCTGCCTTCTCTTCTGCTTCACCTCCCTCTCAAGCATTTTCCTATTCACTTGTCTTCCTCCTTCCCCCCTCCATTATCTCCTCGCTCACTTCCGCTCTCCAGTCATAATGGGTGACGCCTGATCTCTCTCACCACCCCTCTCCCACCCTCATCATCTCTATTACCTTCTCGTGAGCTCCTGGCTCATTGTCACTATCTTCATCACACGTTTCCTCACAATTTTTCTCTCTGTCACACAATTCTTTAAAAAGAGATGGCAGAATTAAGCTGCAGACTTTGTAAAAATGTTGATAATCATAAAAATAAAATAATAAAATAATATGAATTGTTATGTTTATAAAGTATACCTTGAACAATGTTGCAGCGTGTGAAGGTATATTGGTGTTTGTGTTACTGTGTCCGCGACCTTTAATATCACAGCATTTTTGGGAGTCTCTTTTAAAACTAGCATATATGACCGCGTCATCGTTACTCTTATAGTCAATTGTGCCTTGTTATTAACTATGATAATACATGTTAATATTGTTAACACATGGCACAGTTGACAACCACTTACGCTGCTTGTGCCTTCCCAGACCTTACTAGCTGCCGCTCGCCCTCCGGGAGTGCACCAGTCCAAGGACACACAATCGGGGATCCCGTGTTCGATTCCCGGGTGGCAGAGAACACGTTTCCTTTCACTTAATGTCGATGTTCGCCAGGCAGCAAATTGGTACTTGGGAGTTAGCCAACTGTTGTAGGGAGAGTGGCAGTTGGACCTCGGGAGGACCTCGATACAAGTCTTCCTGCCCCGATTAAACAAATAACAAATTATCAATAGAAATAATTAAGCCGGAAGACTATGTAACACCGTCTGTGTCGTAGGGTATTTGGAAGGTCCTGAACATGTTGACCAGACCACACACACCAGAAGATGAAGAGACGACGACGTTTCGGTCCGTCCTGGAACATTATCAAGTCGAGTGTGATGAGACGAAGGAGGTTAAGGGCAATAAATAGGCAAGAGAGAGAAGTGAGGAGATGGAAATTTTAGAGGAAGAAAAAGAGCAAGTCTTTTAAGGAACGGAAGCTAAGGTGTAATAAAGGGTGTAATAATAGGAGTAAGAAAGGGATCGTAAGTGAAAACAAGAGAAAGAAAAGGAAAGATAAAAGGAAGAGTAGGCTTATGTTAGGTCACGTCTGTTAGAAAGTTTAGAACATTTGAGCATATACTGTGAAAGGGAAGTATATACTGAACATTTGAGAAGAAGAACATTTGAGTGCATACTGTGAAACTGTCCTGAACATCACTCAGTGTGCCAACTCCAGAGCATAAAGACACAACACGAACGACGTCGAAGACATCGATCTCGCCAAGGATCTTATCAAGGGACAAGTGACTCAGAGGGACATCGGGACAGCAAGACCTACAATGAGCCTGAAAACTGGGACACTCTACGAGGTGTGTGTTACTGTTAACGAAACAATGCTCTTCTGACAGAAGGGCGCAGGTCAAGTGCCCACAGGTTAATCTTGTGTGGACAATACGTAATCGTGCCAGAGACGTAACCCACTTCCTGCTCCGAGGAGAGGAGGAGTCCAATGGGGAATCAGGAAAAGGGTCGAGGCTCGTGTGCAGAGTTGTCACCGTCAGACGCCGGCTGAAAGGCAATTGGTCGCTGTCATGGCGTACGGCTCGACGGGTGCATAGCAACAACTTTACCCTGTTGAGGGAATACTGGAGTAGGACTTGAAAGAGGGTAAACCTGTTGGCCTGATCACTCCCCACATTACCCTTGGGGAAAGGGTAGTGGGGTGGGGGGGGAGTATGAAGAGTAAAACAGGTATAAAAAATGTATATATAACCTTTAATTCCCTACGTCTTTACCCACCAAAGAGCCCAACTCAGGAAGGCAACACAAAGGCACCTGGGATTAATAGATGCCGGTCACCAGTAAGAAGTCAGATGGAACTCCAGGGAACAAATGGGGCGTCAACTTCATGATGCCCACGTGATCAGCCAGCTGGACAAGCTAACTTATTCCTTTAGGTCACACTGAACTCCCATTTTACTGTTATCCTCCACTACAGAAGTGTTTCTTTCCAGGAGAAATGGCTCCTGGGTTCACAAACTGTCACACGAAGCGAAATGGGGAATTACGAGTCTCTCTGCACGGAAAACATACAGGTGGTTTGGAGCACAAATATATCTAGTCGGGCTTCCACTCGAGCAGCCAGTTTGGCAAGAGAGAGAGAGAGAGAGAGAGAGAGGTAGCCAGGTGCCTCAACACATACCCAACACATACCCCAACACATACCCAACACCTCCTCAAGGTAACTGCCATGTGGGGTGAAATAATGAACAAGTATTATTCGAAAACTATAGTTTTCCTCTATACGAACTATGACAGTGTTAGAAAAATGTTCCATATATTGTTTAAGGGAATTTTTGTTAACGTACATTTCACATACTTATTCCTGATGATTAATTTTCTCGCCAAGATAGTCTTGAACTCATATTCACACTTAAGGTCTGGTGTCTATCCCTCTCTCTAATCATTTAAACATGACCTGAAATCAAACTGAATATCTTGAACATAAACATGGTTAGATACCATATATTACTATTATTAAAACTGTTATAAAAATAACTTTAATTTATATTAAACTAGAAGGGATACCCGGCGGTGCAAGGGGTCGACCCGGCCAACCCAGACAGTCTGTGTTTCTGTCTTCCCGTTTCTGCTTCTGTTTTGTCAGTCTGTTTCTCTCTGTCTTTCTCTCATCCCGTCACTGTGTAGTTGTGTCTATATGTCTGTCTGTCTGTCTCTCTGGCTATGTTATTGGATGAACAGCAGGAAAACTCACTAAAAACTGAAAAAAACATAGACTTCATAAGAGGCGCTGGAAGTAGCAAGAGGAACCTATCCTACTAAAGAAGACAAATTGGGTGGAACCCCGACCTATATATATGAGAGTCGTGTATTACTACCACAGTATCACAAGTAAAGTTGTGCGAGGCTAGCCCCGAGCGTTTGGCCTCCAACCTCACCCAGACGTTCTCTTCTACAAGCATTGACATGTAGTCTGTGTGCGAGGTCAGCAAATTTCACAATGGGAAAATTGGAGTAGGATACGCGAGCCTAGCCCAGACTAACATACCTTGTCACAGCTGTTGTTGGCTAAACGTTTCATACCATTTTTTTTTCTCAAGCGGGGACTATAATAACTCATGCAGCCCTAATGATGCCGCAAATCATTACTACTGCCGGTCTCTGGGGAGCAGCTGTACATCACGAGTGCTCACCCTGACAACCATCACTCTTCCCGCTAGTGTCAATTTGTACACGCTGCTTGTACCTCGTGTTGTACAGTACTTTACTTCCTGACTTGACTTTATTATATATATATATATATATATATATATATATATATATATATATATATATATATATATATATTCAACCGTCTTCAAACGCGATTTACTACTCCACAAAGTTAATTATCTCTTTTATCGATATTAATTTCTATATTTTGTTTCGGTTACAAGTCTAGTGTCTTGCACTGGAATATGATATTGTATTCATTTGTCTGGTTACAGTTGCTAGCAGTTAGAATAAATTTGGCAACAGCCATTTCCCCAAGCCTTTTATATCTACTTTTATTATCAGCACTTGCAGCATGTTCATTCATTTCTTTTATATATGTCTATTATTCGAGTGAGCTGTCAATTCTGTACTTATTTTAACAGTTATTTGACACAATCATTTGTCATTTGTGTTAACGGGATGAGCACTACCGGCGTCAGTGTCCGCCCACACCACACCGGGGAGACATAACGTTGACCAGTGGTGTAGGAGGAGGATGGTGCTGGGGAGAATGAGGGGGAGGAAGAGTAGGGAGGAGTGAGAAAGGGAAAGGAAAAGAAGGGAAAGAGGGAAAAGTGAGGAGGAAGGAAATGGAGAGGGCGGTGGAAGTCAAAATAAGAGGCAATGGAGGGAAAAGAGAAATGGGAGAGGGATGAAAATGGAAGAAGATGAATGAAGGAGAAAGAAATGAAAGAAACGGAAATGAGAGTAAGATGCAATGGAAAGTGGAAAAAGGCAAGATGGAAATGACAAGGGCGACAAAAGTAGGGATGTGAAAAAGGGAAAAGGTGAAAGAGAGAAGACAGGAGAGAAAACAACCCCACTTACATTGNAACATAATAACACAACCATAATGACAAAAACCATTATGACAGAGTTTTAATAATTATAATGACACATCCATAATAACACAACTATAATTATATCAATAACAAAACCATACTAATACCAATAACACAACCATATTAGTATATGATAAGGCAGCCATAATCACATAAGAAAATAACGCCTAACTATAATAACACAACCATAATAACAGATGACAAATCAACATAACCATAACAAGTTATACCATAGCAATAATAACAGCAAATACATAACACAGATTGCTCTCATTATCACCCAAGTGATAACACAGGCAGTTATAATGAATAAATAGCCACATTACAATATTGCCAAACAATTAGCTAATTTCCAAAATGAAACAGTTATCTATAATAGGCTATAAGCCCCCTATATGGCCGTAATGAGAGAGTCACTGTACCCTAATCTCCCACTGGTTTAGCATCCAACACTCCCTAATCACCTAACACTGGTTCAGCCTGTAACCAATTACACCGTAATGGTTTCGACAGGTAACGACCAATCACATAGCTCATGACGCGAGGGTAATTCAAGGACCTGATAAACGTTATTAGTCGATGGCTAATGAGGCTTAACGGGCAGGATCGAATGGTAGTTATCTATACGCATTGTTTCCGCAGTGAAGCAATGTCGATATATATATATATATATATATATATATATATATATATATATATATATATATATGTGTGTGTGTGTGTGTGTGTGTGTGTGTGTGTGTGTGTGTGTGTGTGTGTGTGTGTGTGAAAAAAAGGTGTCAGGTGTTAGATGTATCTCTGTACAAAGCAATCATCTTGCCATATTAAAGAGGGATGAAAGTGAGACAGACAGGATGGGATTAGGAGCAGACAGATTAATTAGGGTTGAAAAGAAATTAGCGGATACTTCACTGAAAATGAGTCAATAATTACCGTAACCAATTTAGAGTGAGAAAGTGATTATCGTATTTCTGCGAAGTGTAATTAACACATAGGTTGCAACAGCCTAGTTATCGATATAACATTATCTTTTATCAAGTAAATTACAACTATGTTATATATATTAAACAACCGATTAATTTACCCATTATCTCAACATCAGTTTTTATTAATTGACTTGTCATGAAACAACGAATCGTTTATTATCGTACTTAATTTCAGTGCTCATTTCGCTTAATATTAATTTAAAACCTGTAAATATTGCCCAACCAAACTGAAGTTGACAGCGTCAACCTGAACATGACGCCCCGTTAAGGTATTTATATATCATTACTGCGTTATGCGGCTCATCTCTAAATATCAACGCCAGACCAATTATGGAATCTGGCATTTCATTTTGTTTTTGTACAGACGGGTTAACTTGCCAAACAATGAAAGCCTGGCTGGCTGTTATATAAAATGCCGACTTTTTTTTTTTACTCCAATAATTTGAGAAAGAGTTTAATAATAACATAATACTAGCTTCCATAATATTTATATTATGTCATCAGACATTATGTTGTCTTCAGGAGTTAGACACATTCGTATATAATGAGAATGATACTAATTTATGATTAGAACAAAAATTACAATATTACTTCTGATACTACTCATAGTATTAACAATAATATAATAATAAAAGGAGTAAATTATTAACACTAATTATAATTATTAGGCTACTATTGTTGTTCCCTATAATGAAAGTGTTGTATTATTGGTGTTATTTATATAATTAATATTTTGCATGTCATTGTCACGAAAACAAATTTCATTTTGGTTACTGTTCTCTACAGCATTATTGAAATAACTTTTGTAAATCCCAGTAAGCACTCTGTCATTTTTCACTCCCGGATACATTTAGGAAGCGTAGTGAATGAACAACTGCCATCATCCGGTCTATTATGATAATGTGATATCAGGATGAAAAAAAACAGTCATTTGACGGTCCATTATTCAGGCAAGCAGGGAAGGGATGAATTTGTCAAACCTGCAGTACTGGTGTTGGGTATTTTTCATATCAGCAACGCAAGTAGCCTATTGAGGCGAGGTGAATAACCAATCCCTGTGAAAATACATGCTCTCGGTGGAATTTAATTTGTGTATGTTTCAGGACTCTGTAATGGGGGGGGGGGGGGGTTAGTGGGTGTAGGAATACATCATACTGAAATAAGACAATCTCGTTATAAGAGACATAAAGACACATTATAAGTTCTGTACCTACAGTTAGCGTGCCTGGGTTATTTATTTAAAAAAATAATGTATGAAGTTTTTTTTTATTAACAAGCTTAGGTACACATACCAATGCTTCAGTATAAGGTATGAGGCAAAAAACTTCAGCACAAGGTATGAGGCATACTTGCAACACAAGGTATGAGGCAAAATTGCAACACAAGGTATGAGGCATAATTGCAACACAAGGTATGAGGCATAACTGCAGCACAAGGTATAAGGCATGACTTCAGTACGAGGTATAAGGCATAACCTTCCGTTTGAACCCAGCGTGTATGAATAGCAGGAGGAGGGGGGGAGGGCGTGCTGGTGCTCGTGTTGGCTGTAGTGGCCCGGGGTTGGCGTCCGTGCTGGTCACAGGTCTGACAGACCTCCACACTCACCACTGAATAGCAGTTACCCCGGGAAGATCACTCACGCGCGACGCAATTTCCTACACTTTTCACATGGTGCCTCGCATGTTAGGACACTTCTGCCCCACTTCTGCCAGCTACTATTGTAATTACTTCTCCAAATTTTAGTGTCATTTGAAAAGGCAGCAAGTAACATCAAACAGTGCCAAGGTGTGGAATAAGATGAGGTCAAGAGTATGTTACGATGTATGACTCGTTCTCAATCTCAATAATTATCAAAAGAAGGCGTCAAGCCGGGAAGACTGTGTAGCCTGAACCTCAGTAATTTCGTATATCAAGAGCACGAGTTCGCATCGCCTTCACGCAATATTTCCTGCCAGATGTGGATGCCATGAGTAGAATCGATGGAGCGCCTCACTGGGAAGCGACTGCCATCCAAGACGTCCATACTGCAGTTGATCTTTTTAAACTACAGCTTCATTGACACTAATGTAATGATGAATGTAATGACTCTCCGAAGCATTACATTCTCCGTCTAATGTAATTACAAGAAGTTTAAGTGATGTTGGTAAATATATATAGACGGTGGGGGGCTTGCGTTAGTTTTGTCATGCTGTTGAGGTGGTGTTGGTTGTGGTGGCACTGGTTGTGGTAGTGATGGCACTGGTTGTGTTAGTGATGGCATTGGTTGTGGTAGTGATGGCATTGGTTGTGGTAGTGATGGCACTGGTTGTGGTAGTGATGGCACTGGTTGTGGTAGTGATGGCATTGGTTACATTGGGATGAAATCAGCGAAAGCTTTGGTTGTTGTGTGATGGTGCTGGTGACGGAAGACACCACTGAACTAATAATCTCTGGGCGACCGACCGTGTGAGTGTCCCCCCCCCCCCCCCGCCCCTCACCGCCCTCTACACGTAACCAGCGGACCAATAACCACCATCTTACGGGGTTTGGGGAGTGGTGCTCTCCCCCCACCAACAGTCCTTCAAAACAGAGTCCTTCTCTCTGTTTTTCTCTGTCGTCGTGTCTTTTTTTTTCTTTCATCAGTCAATCCTTCTCCCCTCTTCTGCTCTCTCCCTGTCAGGCATCAAGAGTCACTTTACCTGTGGCAGTAATTAGGTTGGTGGAGGGCAGGGAGGAGCGCCCTGGGCCGCTGCTCCCTCCTCATCAAGCTCAAACTTATTACATCAAAACTTTTAGCAATAGTTTGAAAAATATGCCCGCCCGTTCTGTACGCGGACCAGTTATCTAAGGTAGCTA
>WNGS01001312.1:47934748-47948724 GCA_020271785.1 Procambarus virginalis
TTATATGGGTTGTTTCATGGAACCTACTTACCAGACCAGCATCATATGACAAAGATTACCGGGAAGATGCGACATCACAATCGTAGATTTCGTCCTATAACTACACTTGGGTAATAAATAAAATTGCTCATGTAATATTCAGAAAATGGAGATTTAACTGGATGTGCTAAGTTAGGTATTGGGTGACTCATAGTGGTGTTATGTTCACCTGATAAAGCAATGATAATTTACATGTTTTAAATTTCCCATTTAGTGTTTTAATATTTGAATACAATCAATATGTACAAAGAAATGTCTATGATACATAAAGAACAGCGATACATCTTTCCTGACAGCTGTTGGGATAGTCTTGAATTCCATACACATGTATGTGGCAGTAAAATAACATTGATTTCATTCGCAGGCATATGCAGCAGTCAAATTTATTGAGCAAAACACATGGCCCAGATTTTCTGAACAAGTCACTCTGCTTGTATGGACAATCCACCCAACTCAACTTCCCAGTCATGCTTGGCTAGGATAATCTAATCTATACCATCAACATTATTAAAAGTTTGCAAACCTGGAAAGGCATATCTAAGCACGTAGACGATGAGTCACAATAATATGGCTGAAGAACTGAAGACTACCCCGTCGTCGTCTCGTCTTCTGGTGTGTGGTTTAGTCTTTACATGTAAGCATAGATGACTTATATTTGTATTAAAACTGTTTTTTTATTAAAAATTTTACCGATCATTAAAATCAGCGTGACAAATTCAAAGGTGTATACAGAATTCTTGAAAAAAAAAAACAGAGATTATACATGTTATTTAGCATGTACATAATGAAAATAATAAAAAATGAAACTAAAAGAACGGCATAGATTGTTCATACTCTTGGGTAATTTTGGAAAATCTACGTATGTTTGTGTGTATTTTTATCTATTTTTGAGGCTGAGGTCCCTACAAACACAACCAGAGGTGGTACCCTTTATATATATTTTTGTTTTATACTGTACTGTATATACTTTTTATTTCTGGAGGTTGATCCCAAGAAGGGATAACAAAAAATGGACCAATAATGTCAGTGCAAGGAGTCACTACCTGAATACAGCCTTGTCTATCTTCTGAAAGCTGTCTGCTGCATATCTGTAATGGTGTTATCTTTATTCTGTATGTACTTCAAGATGTTTTTTTGTGTTGTCTATTCAAATGAAACATTAATCTACACGAAAATTACAAGAAAAGAAACTAAACCTTTCAAACAAACAAGAAATGTAAAAAAAAGGATCAAAAAGTCTTCAAGAGATACAGTACAGATCTTTTTGCCAGTGCTGGGCATAAATTAGAGGCCTGATGGCTGAGTGAACAGCGACTGGGATTCATAGTCCCATGATTCCGGGTTTGATCCCCGATGGATGCGGAAACAAATGGGCAGTTTTTTCACCCTGATGCCCTGTTCACCTAGCAATAAAGTAGGTACCTAGGAATTAGATAGCTGCTAGAGGCTGCTTCCTGGGAATGTGTAACAAAGGAGGCCTGGTCGAGGACCGGGCTGCGGGGACGCTAAGCCCCGAAATCATCTCAGGATAACATCAAGATGGGAGGTGGCTTCTCTTAACTGTGAACTGACTTTATGGTCTATCTCATTAGATCACTGTGCATTACTAGGATTAAATTCAAGCAGCCATTTCTTAAACTCTGCAATTGCCTTAATACACCTGGTGTATTCTAGTCATACTGTCCAGATTTCATTAGATTAAATGTCAACTGCAACAGTGATATTTATGATGCCATTCCCACTTTCAGGTCATTGACATAGTTCAGGAATAGGACAGGATGGTATTTTTATCATTGTAATATGCTCATTGTCTGTTTAAATCATTCTGCATTTCTCCACCCTCTTCCACTTGCCCTCTAGATACATTGAGCCAGTTCAGCACTTCCCAGCTACTCCTGCCTGCACCTCTAGTTTGTGCAGCCATCCCTTATGCAGAATTATAACAAAGGTCTTCAGTAAATACACAAATCCCTGTCTGTCCAGTTTGATTGCTATCATCTCGATAATCTGCAATAGATTTGTCAGCCATGATTTTCCTTAACTAAATCTGTGACAATTCCTGATTATAATCAAGTTCATAGCCTTCACATTATATTTTCCAGCACCCAACAGGATATGCACATAACAGCCCATCCTCCTAAAAATAAAAGTACATACTTAGTACTATTTGGTCGAAAGTACCAATATTGTATGTAGTGATGGACCATGAGAAAGTTCATATTTGTATTATTGAATTTGGTCAAACCAGAAACTTTTTTAACCACAACATAAAAAATAGACCCAATCTCTCCTGGCATTCCTAGGCCTAATACATGCTCTCTTGGCCTAATATAGTATACAGTATATATGTGCTATATTAGGCCTAGGAATATTTATGTTGATTGTATGCATGTTACAATATAAAAAGTAATGTACTGCATTAGTGGTCCATCACTACATAATGGTACTGTACTTTCAACCAAATAGTCATTATATATATATCATGGGCATGGGTTGGCATATCAGTATCAACACTTGCCTGTAATCAAGTCCCTCCAACTCTGCAACCCTTATAGAGTGGAATCTCATTAGCCTTCTTCCAGTTGTCCGGAAACTCGCTACTCATGAGGTCTTTAGTATCATTGCCAGTGCCTGTGTGCATCATGAATACTGTATCAAGTACAGTATTCATGATATTAGGTTATCTGGTCCTTTGGCATTAAATTTGTCCATTAGATGTTAACCATCTACACCATCACTTCACTGTTTTCCATCTCAATCTATGTTGGGTTTTTCATCTTTTGTCACTTCAGGTTTAATTACAGATATAGATTTTATGAATGGCCTTAAAATCTCCATTTTAGCTACATGTCCACCTAAAGAAATTATGTAGCTCACACATAATTAACAGTGTTTATAGTACATTATTTCAGTTGTTATTTGAGGAAAATTGCCACAATAATGGCTTAAAAGATGAACTGCATTGTTGGTTCGCTTGAACCTATGCATAATTAACTTTTACTACCTCCTTTAGTAATATACCTCGTTGCTCTTTAAAAAGCATCAAATCAGACAAGCAGGGCAATTCCATCATTCAAGGTAAATAAAATGCAGTTTCTTACATTATTTGTACCATCAGGGGGGGTAGAAATAGCCTAAGCTACTCTATCCCTTTGACATGTATTTTTTTTCTTGTCTCAATAAACATACTTGAACTTTGTACCAAAAATTCCAGTTTTATATGTTGAGTTTTGGTGATCCAGTAATGCATATATCATTTACAGCTTTGTACCTACGTGAAATCTGGTTCTGAATCATGAATGGCCAACTTCTGAATGCCAACTTGTAATCCAGTTCATAAACTGAGGACTGCCTGCATCTCTCTCAAACCTTCACTGAGCTTCACACAAACTAGTCTACCTGTGGAGCCAGCCACCGAGGTGCTGATGATTCCTGGGTCAACCCCATGAAAATACAGACATCTTTTGGAAATCACTGGAACTGCACAGTAATGTGACAGCCTCACTTCATGCAGATCAGCATTCAATCCCTGATTATCCAAGTGGTTGGGCACATTCCTTTCCTCTGTCCTATTTTAAATCCTCATCCTCATATATTTTCCAATTGGTATATTGTATAGCCATAATGATTTAGTGCTTTCTCATAATTATTTACACCTCCAAAGAGCACCTGATCAACCAGGCTGTGATTCATACTCATACTGTAAGCAGCCACATTAAATAGTCTTATTGACCAGACCACCAATCAGGGGATGTTCATCCTTGGAACCAAAAAAAAGGTAAGGTAATCCTCCCTCTCTTTTGTTTGGTCACTTGATTGTTCATTGACTTTTAAACCCTAAATGTTGCTGCATTGGTTGGTCTTTAGTCTTTTATGTTATTAGTTTAAGTCCTAACATCAGCATTAGTTTTGATCTTGTCCTCTACTGTCTCCGCTACTCATTTTACATCTATGCATGCTTAGTTGCCATTACCATATTCCTGCCTAGGATTTTTGTTTGTTGGATGATTGTATACAACTGTCAACTCCAACTTTTTATTTCCCGTTGGGGGAGATGGAATGGAACTGGGATTGTGAAGGGGAGATCAAAGGCTAGTGCCAGGGTGGAGGGGTTAGGGGAAATGGTAGAGGTGATCATTCATTAAATGTGCCAAGAGTGTGCATCAGATCAGGGAAAAGGTGTTGATATGGGGAAAGCAAGTCAGATTCACCCAAGATTTTATCTTTAGATGTTGGTATGGGAACAGTGAGAGCAAAATTTCATATCCTACAAATTAAGACAATCTACAGTATTAGGATATACAGTAAGTGAATGTGAGAAACAATCTAATTCTGGCAGTAAGGTGCAGGTTTCTGCTCCATTGAAGGCCCATTAGACAATCGTGTGTGGCTAATACATGGCATAGCCAAAGAGTTTCCCACTTCTTTTTTTCAGTGATAGGAGGCAGACCACATTTGATAGTACAGTATTGTACATAATTTGTTACACATAGTAGCTAACCCTCTATCCAACAGTTGTAAAGCACACTATGAATGACAAGGCAGAAATCTAAGTGGAATTAGCTTCTGGAAGATGGGAGTAGCACAAATGGCTTTAAAACAACCAGCAGTCAAAAAGGCACCGGCTTCCTGTCCTAGTCGAGGCCACTAGGGTTAGTGGCCCTCGGGTAAATCAGGTAAAAATGTAGTATCTGCTAGGTCATGGGAAGCAACATCAATATAATAATTTTTGTTGGGGACAGATTGACTGTGTATATATATACTCTAGGCTTGTGTAAAGATCCTCCAAGGTTCAACTACTGACCTTCCCCAGGATGCAACCCCACAACAGGTTCCTAACTTTTGGGTATCTATTTACTATTAGGAGAACATGGGCATTAGGTGAAACATGCTTAACCATATCTGTGTTGCCTGGAAATCGATCCACGGATACCTGATTGTAAGTCAAGAATAAAGCCAACTATGGGAACCTAGCACAACTTGACTATCTCATACCTGTCAAAGATGAGATACAACCAAAGTTCAATTTGGGGTACAACCAGAGTTAAATTTCCATCACTACAGTATGAGAAGGATTGAAAGACTACAGGGCCATAAGAGCATATGAAGAGCCAAATACAAAACCAAATGATTGTTTGTCTCATGAAATGTAACCATCTCAGAGCATATAAAATTGCATACAAAAACTGCAGTAAAAAGATCGCACATTAATGAGTGTATCAGTAAAAATAATGAAGAAGAAAACTGGATCAGCACTTTCTACCGGTCTGTAAGTAGAATACTGTAGTTGGGTGTGGATGCTTGATGGAAGTGTTCAATGAAGAGACAAGAGGCATTATCCCATTGGGGAGAATGACCAGAATGGAGAGGGGGTGATAGCAAGCCTAACACTATACAAGTTATGGTACATTCTAGTGAAAGTATAGTGTTCTGGCATTCATTGTATGTGATAGCCTATTTATGATAATATAATAGCAGTGTGTAGGATAAGTGCTCAAGCTCATGGTATCTTGTCTTAATTTATCCATTTAATGTATTCAATTGTGTAATTACCAATGTGTAGTTACAGGATGAGAGCTACGCTCATGGTGTTTCGTCTTCCCATGCTCTGTCGTATAATGCTTTGAAACTACTGACTGTTTTGGCCTCCACCATCTTCTCACCTAACTCTTCCATTTGTCTACCACTCTGTTTTGTGTATTCACCTAGTTGTGCTTGGGGGGAAAGAGGGGGGGGGGTGAGCTCTGGCTTTTTCAACCCGCCTCTCAACTGTCAATCAATCAACATTTGTTTCCGCCATTGCCGGGGTTCAATCCCCGAACCCTAGGATTACGAATCCTGAGAGCTGTCCACTCAGCCACCAGGCCCCCCTCCTATTTTTTTTTTGTGTGTGTGTGTGTATGTGTGTTTACCTAGTTGTATTCACCAGTTGTGCTTGCGGGGGTTGAGCTTTGCTCTTTCGGCCTGCCTCTCAACTGTAAATCAACTGTTACTAACTACTAACTAATTTTTTTTTTACCACACACACACACACACACACACACAGGAGCAGCTCCGTAACAGCTGTCTAACTCCCAGGTACCTATTTACTGCTAGGTAAACAAGGGCATTCAGGTTTAAAGAAACTTTGCCCATTTGTTTCTGCCTGGTCCGGGAATCGAACCCAGGCCACAGAATTACGAATCCTGCGCGCTGTCCGCTCAGCTACGTGTGTGTGTGCACATGCTCACATTCATTGGGAAAAAGATCAAAGATGACCACTTTGGAAAATAGTATAAAAACATTACAAAAAATAAATAAACATTTTTGAAGACGATACAAGGTCATAATACAGTACAGTATTAGTTTACACAGCCTTTACAATTAAAATAATAATGCACCCATACAATATTTGTACATATTTTTAATACCCAATAAGACTGGCAACTGAAGAATCACAGTACCGAACATATATTTTTTCTTTTAAAATTGAAACCCTATTTATAGTGTTTGTGTTATGATATTAATATATTCTAGATTCTGTAATTCTCCCTTCACTAACTAGAAACATATTTGTAATGATGCAGCATTATGTTACTGTATTAATGTGTGGGAACCAATCTCATCTTAATAAATAATACCTAATTTATGAATAAATATTTATGAATTTCTACAACTTTTCTTCAGCCTAACTTACTTACCTTATCGTCTTTCAGCTTATATTTCTGAACACAACATACACCAGGACAATTGGTAATGAGTATAAATGATTACTAATGACACACTGAAATGTAGAACTGCTACTGATAGCTCTTTCCGGCTTAGTAGAGTATAGCTAACAATACCCTTTTGCATGCTTTACTTCTTCACCATTGCATGCTAGATGCACAATAATAACACTTATAAACCAATCCACAATGTAATTGACTGGAGATAGCATGCACTTCAACATTCAGTCAGTTGTCCTAAGCACCCTTCAGTGCTTTAAAAAATAAAAATACTGTATAGTATATATATTTAGTATAAAGTTCTATGATATCACTCCATGCTTTTATACAACTTGCAGTTTCATTTTGTAATATACAACAGATACTAAGGGTTAAAGTAAAGCACTAAATACACACTGTTGACCCAGTCCAAAAATAAATGATGTACTTAAGTACAAAATTCTCCACAACCATGTATGTACATATGAAAAACACAAACAAAGCATCCAGAAACTACCAACATGTAAAAATCTTTCCAAGCCTGCAAAACTCCATATAGCCTTGGCTAGGGGGCAGTAAAGAAAAAATACTTCAAAAAGGTAAAGTGCAATAACATATCCAAATCCCACTTTGTTCAATTACACACCTTTTGAAAAGCTGCTACAAGATGCAGCCAAAGGCCTACTTTGATCAGTAGAGCAAATCCATACAATTAATTCTTAATGTTTGCATACCGCAGCACCATCACCCCATGAGTGAAGATTGGGAGCTTGAGCCAAGCCAACAACAGGGTAACAACTTACAAAACACTGGAGAGAGATCTGTGGGACAGTCTGACTGGGGATTCATGTGGGACATGAGTGGGACACGTCGAGGGCAGGAAGGGCAGGAAGCCTCAGTACTTACGTAGCCTACAAGAGAATAAGAATTGTTTAGAAGGGTTAACAAGCTGCAGAAATGAAGTATGTCTATGACATTTGATGTTTACTGTACTTACCATTGTTATTACTTGCATGCTTGTAGCAATATATATTTGTAATACAAGTGTCAGGTCCTAATATGGCTGTATCAGGGCACCTTTGGTAAGTCTGAGTGGGAATAATTAATATTAAAGCTAGTTTCTTGTAGAGCTAAATGTTGTAAAAATATTTAATAAAGAAGACTTTAAAATACTTTATATTTTACAAATACAGTAATTGAAATAAAATAAAACAACCAGAGCTGTCTAATCTTTCTGGATGTTCTATTAACAATATACAGTAGCACATAAAGAGTCCAGATTTGATCCTAGTATTAACTAGGGTTTCTTGAAAGTAGTTCATCAATAAATTAACAAACATGTCCTCTTTTGTTATGTTATGGTTTCGAGTTGTGATAATAATCTTCTGAGAATGACACCATCGTAATTTAAAAAAAAATATTACAGTACTGTATACAGTATTAAAATATAATAAATAAAACAAAAAGTTGTACCTGTATAAGTAAGCAAAACTCTACAATACCTGTACCTTTATTACTGTATGTAACCTGCCCGTTTTTTAATGATAGTTTTTCCTGTTTATGAATAAGAGCTAAATATGTAAAAGTTAATTGGCTGTATCTGATACAGTATATGGTATGAGACACCTCTCAATCCAATAATTAAGCTAAGCTGAAGATCCATGAGCTACTATATACTGTTTGTTGTTAGTCAACCTGTTTTTTCAGAAAGGTAACTGTTCCGTACCTTCTATTATCATAACTTCTACCATCTTCAAACTATTTCAGTATCTTAAATTAATACCGTAATCGCAATGAACACCAAGAGCACTGTAATCTTGATTAATAGTATGTTTTATCTTTCATGTATGGTACACTTCCTCTATAATTAAAGTGAATCTTTTGCTGTAACTGAATATTTCCAAAGCTTTGACAGAATTTGCCACAAATTTTTCTCTATAAGATTCTGGCCTTTGGTGTTCCATCTACTCTGGTCCAATAGGTTAGGGCACACATCTGGGGTGTCCCTTGATGCTGGTTCGATCTCCTACTTCAATGATTTTCGCAAAGATATATCATGCTATTGTAATTTCCTAGTGTACTCTGTACTTACAGTACTTCTAAGTTTCTCATAAAATTTACTGCTTCTGTTGTAGATATTGTAGCTCATTCTCCAACTGTGGACCTTCACAAGGTCTGTTCTCTCACTTACTCTTTGATATCCAATTTTTCAAAAACCATTTGCGGAGTTATAGTATGTTAATATTTAGTATATCCTGTACATTTTTTACTTTTTTCCCAAGTTTATGCATTGATAATAGGCACTGAAACCTTTTAAGACCTAGTCTAAAAGAATTTTAAATGAATCACACCCATACACATTAACTGCCAAATATTTTAAATTGGAGTTCAGTATCTTGAGGTTATCTTGAGTTGATTTCAGGGCTTTTTAGTGTCCCCGCGGCCCGGTCCTCGACCAAGCCTCCACCACCAGGAAGGGGCCTGTGACAGCTGACTAACTCCCAGGTACCTATTTACTGCTAGGTAACAGGGGCATCCGGGTAAAAGAAACTCTGCCCATCGTTTCTCGCCGGCGCCCGGGATCGAACCCAGGACCACAGGATCACGTGTCCAGCGTGCTGTCTGCTCGGCCGGCCGGCCCCAGCAGTATCTTGCTGACTTTAGCACATCAATAAAACAAAAATATATGTGTTGTTAAAATTGAAGATTTAAAAAATATGAATTTATGCTTAAAAATTAATACTGTCAGAACAATATTTTAGTAATGCAGATAGATCCTGTATGTAGATAATGACATAATTCTTTGCTAAATTTAATGATCTGAGGGAAATAAAGTTACATACACTTTGGGGAAAAATAGACACCCATATTTGTTCAAACACTAGTGGACTACTTATACAGTATTGTACTGCATAAAATAAATGAAGGAAAGATCACAAAACGTACCCGTACAGGACATAGACATTGGAACAAATAATTATTAATACTGTAATATTATATCAAGCTTTGTAGAAACTTTTTGAATACCATATTGCAGCTTGAATATACCCATAGGACTTGAAGAAAAGATTTTATATTGAAAAATCACTAATTAATACATAAGGTACATTTGTCAAAATTTCACATGATATAACTAATGTCTTTTAGAATATTTATGTATTAATTTGAATTGACCTAAGTGGCTTCAGAGATTTTCTTATGTCATGATTGCCAAATTAAATAAACTTTAATACCAATTAACCAGATACAGATTCCCTCATTTCCCTTACTGACTCCTCAAAATTTACAGAACCCACCTCGAATATACACATCTGTTCCTCAATATTACATAAATTCTTTGTATATTTAAAGTGGCAGGGTACTGCAATTCTGTATAATTAAGACGTGAACAATTTCATGCCGTACTGGCTCTTATGCTCCTCATGCCACTTTAACTTGACTTGTTCTGATTTGGTACCGTGTCGTGGTCATATCTCAACTGTACTATTCAGGTTTTTACCCTTTTCAATGTTGTTACTTCAATAAAGGTACAATGTCTATAAAAAAAAGGACATTAAGCACAAAAAGACTGAAAAAATAACTTTTGGCGTAAAATTGTATATGTTAAGGTGGTTTGAGCAGTCACAGCTTCTGTTTAGTGTACAGTCCTGCACAGTAATGTACCATATTTTTATTTCACAAATGAATTGCATATTAGAATTTGACAATACATTAATAATGATCTTTGCTGTAGCCACCACCTAATTATGAGCTGACAATAGTGTAATTTTCATTGGTAATTTCATAATGCCTCAGGGCCATTTTGTTTTCAGTAAGTTCTGTATCAGTAATGTGATGCACGTCAATAAGAAAATACAGCTGACTTGACTGATTTTCACTTTAAATAACTTTTGTCTATTCCATATTTCAAAGGATACCTGTAAAGTGCTGAACCATTATTACAATTGACAACAGACCTTGGATATTTATCTTTACATTTCTTTAAGACTTATTATTTACACAGAAAGGCCAAGACTTAAAGACCAGCAAACTAGGACCAATAATATGTGTAGAAATGATCTCACTGAGATACAATGCTGTTATAAGTACCCTATATTGAGGGATAATTATTGACAGCTTCAGATGATTATGCAAGTAATAAATTTAAGTTTTATAAAAGAAAGTAAAACCTAAAAAACTTGCCTACCTTATGGTTACCTTGTGATGGTTTCGGGGCTTAGCGTCCCGGTGGCCCGGTCATCGCCTAGGCAGCCTCGTTGCTGGACTGGTCAACCAGGCTGTTGGAAGCAGCTGCTCACAGCCTGGTTGATCAGGTATCCTTTGGAGGTGTTTATCGCGTTCTCCCTTGAACACTGCGAGGGGTTAGTCAGTTATACCCCTTACGTGTAGTGGAAGCATGTTGAACAGTCTAGGGCCTCTGATGTTGATAGAGTTCTCTCTCATGAGTACCTATTGCACCTTTGCTCTTCAACAGGGGTATTCTGCACATCCTGCCATGCCTTCTGGTCTCATGTGGTGTTATTTCTGTGTGCAGGTTTGGGACCAGCCCCTCTATTATTTTCCCACATGTAAATTATTACGTATCTCTCACCTGCGCTTAAGAGAATACAGATTTGGGCATTTTAGTCGGTCCCAATAATTTAGATGTTTTACTGAGTGAATTCTAGCGGTAAAGGATCTCTGCATGCTCTCCAGGTCAGCAATTTCTCCAGCTTTGAAAGGGGCTGTCATTGTACAACAGTATGCCACTCTAGAGAGCACTTCCATCTTGAACCATTATTATCATTATCATTATTATAATTATCAGAGTTTCATCTCCTCATTGGTACAGTATTGCATTTTTCTTGCAGTTGTGAGGCTACTTTATTGTGTTCTTTAAAAGTAAGGTCTTCTGACATGAGTACTGTGCACCCAAATTTTTTACATTGCATTTTCATTCAATGGTATGATTTCTTAGCCTAGTTAAAAAAATGCCTAGTTATACATTTTTTAAATGATGGCAAGATTTTGTTTATGATGTACTGTATAACAAGTCTACATTTTGTTATAAATATACAGTATTTCCTTTATAATCTTAGGATCTCTAATGTAGTCACAATTACCCATGGCAATTTATTTCACTGTGCAACAAGACCTGAAATTTCAGCAGTCATGCAATATACAGTAGTCTGAAAATAACAATTATTTTGCTAATTCCTATTGACGAATATTTACTTACACCATTGTTTTAACAATTCTTTTTACTTTTGTTTTATATGACCTCCCAGCCATTTTCGGTTTCTTATGGATAGATACACTGAGGTACTGTACTTGTGTTTTTCTTTGCATTCCCAATTGATCACCTGTTGACCACCTAAATGTGGGTAGTTTTCATATGATCCTGTTTTGTACATTTAAATATTTCCTTATTATTGTCTTAATTTATAACCATTTAATTCATATTTTGACATGTTTATACTGTATTTTTTAAATATTTGAATCAATTTGAAAATACAGTATTTGAACTTGGATATCTAGCAATTTTTGTATTATTATTTTTATCTCTGTTTCTTTGCTCTGACGATGAAAATATTTTTGAAATGAATTGAGGATTATATTAAATAAATGTATGTCAGTAAGAGATGTTTGCCATTCCTCTGGTCATCCTTTTCATTGTATGTACTGTATATTATGGACTCAATCCGGATAGGCATGAAACCCAAATTTCCTGAAATTTGCCCTTTTTGGGCTATTTATTATCAAATTTACTAGATTATTCTATTGGAACTGATACAATAAATAATTGTGTATATTTAGACACTATGTAAATGATGGTTTTGTGTGCCTATAAATAATAACTATGTCCAATAAATAAAATTATTTGTCTATTTAGGGTTTTGCAGCACAGGTTGGTCTTGGTAACACAAAGGCAGTAATATGCACTTATAATATTATGTCATGACAACTGTTAATTTGTGCAGGCACCCTGAACTGGCCTTGAAATCCTCAATGTCTATCTATGGCTAATCCAGTCTCTCAGCTTGAGACTAGCTGTTCACCCAATGCTGCATAAATCATTGGTAAGCAGCAACATCTAAATCCTCATGCTAAGAAGGCTTCTGTTTTACTGTCACTCTTTCATCTATGGCTTTTTATTTTATTGACAAAGTATGTTATTTGCTTTGCTTTTTTTAATGTCAGAAACAGCACCACAACTCTGCCAGATGCTTTCCTGCCCCAGCCATGCCCACATTTCTCTATTAACTCTGCCTTATTATCCATGGTAAGGGAGTTTTTCTGGCCTTTGTCTGATATACCCATACAATTTTGTTTCAAAATAGTTTCATCTCTCAAATTATAACATATCAGAAGTTAGGCCAGTGAAACTGCTTGAATAACGAGAGGTCAGACCACACACAAAAGTAAAACCCACTGTGCCCTAACAGTAGGTCTGGATACCTGAGAAGGTACTGAAGGTACTTACCATTTCTGAGGTACTGTACCTCAGAAAAAATGTCACAAGCAAACTTGATTGTGTAATTTATAGTACGGTAGATATTTAGAAAAACATGTACAGTAATTTAGAAGAACTGTACTGTAAATAAATGCATATTTTGAATAATATTTACAAATAAAAATGCAACATCAATAAACACAATTATTGGAAATAACTTTACATGATGAACCTATGATTTGGATTTCAGTGTTCTCATCCAGAACTGATTTTGCTAGAAATTAGAATTTTTTAGGAAAAATCCAGTAGTATACTGAGTTGATCTGTTGTTTAGAGGGATCCACAATATCTGCATTTGGGAGGGTGCACTGTATATATATCTATATATATATATATATATATATGTCGTACCTAGTAGCCAGAACGCACTTCTCAGCCTACTATGCAAGGCCCGATTTGCCTAATAGGCCAAGTTTTTCATGAATTAATTGTTTTTCGACTACCTAACCTACCTAACCTAACCTAACCTAACTTTTTCGGCTACCTAACCTAACCTAACCTATAAAGATAGGTTAGGTTAGGTTAGGTAGGGTTGGTTAGGTTCGGTCATATATCTACATTAATTTTAACTCCAATAAGAAAAAATTGACCTCATACATAATGAAATGGGTAGCTTTATCATTTCATAAGAAAAATTAGAGAAAATATATTATTTCATGAAAACTTGGCTTATTAGGCAAATCGGGCCTTGCATAGTAGGCCAAAAAGTGAGTTCTGGCTACTAGGTACGACATATATATATATATATATATATATAT